>OU015529.1:4541053-5066053 GCA_907165065.1 Caprimulgus europaeus
TGCAGTGCTAGAAATGTTGTAATTTTGACTGTAGCTGACTGACAGTATATTTATTAATTATCCAAGAGAAGCTTAAAGCTTCCTGAAAGAGAACTTTATTTCAGGGCTGTAGGAGTTAGAAAGGGAACTGTAATTGGTTTCTGTCTGGAGTGAAGGTTTAGGTGCAGAAGGCTTGGCTGGATTAGATGTGACCATCACTGGAGATCAATAAGGTATCAAAAGTGGAAAGGCTGTTTCAAATTTGTAAGAATTTCAGTCACCAGGTTGCTGCTAAGCTCAGAATGAAAATTACAGCTTTTTTTATTTTTAAATTAATTAAAATCTAATGAAAAAAAAAACAATTCAGAGAAACCTGAGTTGATATTAATTACTTTGAGCACTTGAAGGATTTCCTTTACAAAATTCTGTGCAGCCTTTTCTTACAGCCTGGCTCTGTGTGATTCTCACTGGTGTTGCCCAGCTAAATCTTAGTGCTGTTTTGCTACGCCTTGTTAATTCCTTTTTGGAGTCATGTTTTTCCCTGATGTGGATATGCCAATCCCACTTTAATTAGATAACAGCAGTTGTCACTAAGGATTGTCATAAGGATTGTGATGCCTAGGAATCTCAGAAGTATCTGTGTCAACATAAATAAATAAAACAGCTAAAAAGCTTTACTAAGAAGCAGTAAACTTGAAAATTGGATTGGTTAACAGCATTGAAATGAGTTGCCTGATTATACTACAGGTTGTAGCCACCAGATGTCACTTATTTTGTACACCACTGTCCTGGGAAGGAATATGCCCTTGGTATATAAAAGATTAAAAAAAATCCAAAAAAGCAAATTGCTGTAAGTGGCTTTGTTGCTGTTTGTATTCATAATTGGCAACTGCCTTCCTTGATAAATATTTTCATCTTAAAATAGATTGTACAGACTCATTTCTCACAGATAAGGTAGATTTGCATTTTTCATGAGCCTTAAATGTCAGCGGTGACATTTTGAAATCCACTCTTTAAGAAAATAATTAATAGGCTTACTAAATTTTAAAAAGGGATGAGAGGACGTTTTATGGAAAGGACAGTTTTATTATTGTGAACTGTACGATCATTAAAGACACTTTAACCAGTGGCATAAATAGATATTCATCTTCAGCCCAGTTAAAAGCAGTGAGATGGGTCTTAAAGTCATGCAGGACTAAAAGCAAAGTGGAAGGACCACTTCTAAAATCAGAGAACAGCATCCACTTCCAGAACGATCCAATTCATCCTCAGGTCTTACAGGCTCCAAAGAAAAGTGTAAATAAAGACAGATAAATGGGGATATATCTTTAAAGTAGAGAAGGAACAATTGGTACTCAGCTCAGAGCTGTTTTTCCTGACCCCAATGAGCATGAACATTATCAGTGACTAATTACTCACCAGTGAGAGCGAGCAAAGGGCTCGTGATCTGGTCATGGTGCTCAACGATGTTTTTTTCCTCCTGGAGATGCTAAATTGATAGGTGCAGCCCCTCTTCCTGCTCCATGGTCACATAAGCCTCGTGCTCATTTATTTTTTGGTCTGGACTCAAAGGCAGCACCATTAGAAAGGGGAAATTTAATTTTCTGGACTTGAAGCAGAAAGACTGAAAATTGAGTGATTTCCTGAAGGGTGATGATTACTAGGTTGTTTTATTTTTTTTAATCTTTTCTTTTTTCCTCTGTAGTAGTACTGGGGTTTGTTTTTATGTTTTAAATGTGTTTTCTACTTCAGATTTCAGTTTTGGGATGGAGTCATGCTAGCTCTGTGGATCTCCTGCAGGTTGGAGGATGTAAATCAATTGCTCTGAGTGAATGATGTGAGAGTTGCTCTCCAAATTATTTTCCTTTTGAGCCCCTAGGAGCAGCTGTTTTGAAAGACTACCTACCTTCATTTTTCATCTGTGGTGAAAAATGTACTCTAGCATGGCATTCACTAAGTGGAGGCAGAGTGTATGACACAGATATTTTTTTTCATCCCTTTTCTTCTATGCTTCAGCAAAAATAAAGGTGAGCAAAGCACTCCTTAACTAATAAAAATGGTGTTGACTTCTAAATGCAGTGAATTAGTGTTTTAGCTGCTAGTATGAAAGCAATTATATTAATGAGGGCTCCAGTGTCTTAACTGAGAGTTGTTTATGAGACAGAGTTTCACTTCCTAGCTGCAGCTCTTGCACCATTGATCCCAAAAGTTCCACCTGCCAGCATTTTCTCCCCAAAAAATGCTCACTGCTGCTGTCCTGCAGCGGGGTCCTGGCATGGCTCTGGGATGGAAAGTGCAGGGGCAGCTTAGGAGAGCTTGGAAAAATTACCTTCTTTGTCTTTTCAGCTTATGGAGGGACTGAAGTTTGCCCTGTTTAATATGGTTACTGGGGGAAATTCAGATTTAATGCTGTCTGCCTTAGATGGTTATTGTGGTTTTGACTCGACCTGCAGCCAAACACCATGCAGCTGCTCCCTCATCCTCCCTCACCTGGGGAATAGGGGAGAGACCCAGAAGGGTAAAAGTGAGAAAACTCATGGGTTGAGATAAAAACCAATTTAATCATTGAAACAAAATGAAAATAAAAATATAAAACCAATAATGGAATATAGAAATGAGTGATGCACAGTTGCTCACCACCCACAGACCAATGTCCAGCCTGTTCCCATCTAGTGATCCTAGAGGAGGGAAAATCATGAAACCCCAATTCTGGAAGAGAGAGAGAGAGAGAGAGCTTTCTGGCCAACCCTCAGTTATGTATTAAATGTGATGTTACATGATATGGGATATCCTGTTGGCCAGTTTTGGTCTGTTGCTCTTGCTATGCTTCTGCCCAGCTTGTGCACATCCTTCTTGCACCTGCAGACCAGCAAAACATGAGAAGTTGAGAAGTTCTTGTTTTCTTAGTAACAACTAAAAATATTACTGTATTATCAACATTATTCTCATAACAAATCCCATACTGAAACCCAAACACAGCTATTCTAGCTACTGAGAGGAAAGTTAGCTCTATCTCAGCCGAAACCAGGACAATGGTTTATTTAGAAACTGGATTACCAGTGACTTTTTATCTCATACAACACATATCTGAATTTTGTCCAAAGTCTCTCAATCCCTGTGTAATGGGATTCTGGATGGTGAGTTAGGAGATCTCGATTTTTCTTGGACTTCTACTACTTTATGCCATATGGTTGTATAAGTAACCCGTGTCAGTATTCTGTCATTTTGAAAAGCACTCTGACACCTGCTGTTGGGAGTTGCTGCAAGGAAGTGGCTACTGCCCATGCCCCAAGGATCTGATGCACATGGACATTAACAAAACTCTGAGATACATTTGGGTGCACACTAGCATGCCTTTACTCATTTAATTAGTTTTTCAGGTTGGACAGAAGCTTCTATATAAAAAGATTAACAAAATAATACATATGTTGTATTTAAATGTTCATGTTTGGACAATACATTTTGTCTTTTCCAGACCACTTTTGTTGGTGTAGTTTAGTCCTGTAACAACCTTTAGGAGGAAAAGTAAGAATAATTTCAAAGCCAAGTTTTCACATGTAAAGGAGGAAAAAGCATGTAAGTGTAAGGTTTTATTCTGATTTGCTATTATAATCAAAGTCTAATTTATAGCACTGAGCCATGCAATAAAGAAACTGAGGTATACTATATGTATTTTTTTTCCACTTAATTAAAAGAACTGTGAAATTTTCTGAGTTTATAGATTATTCTGAACTTCTGAAGTCACTTAATTTAATTGTAAATATTTTGCTGAAGGCATTTTTCAGGATTTAAACATGCAAGATAATGGTAAATTAAATGAAATGGTCAGTGATGAGCCTACAATTTCTCTTGCACATGTAGGATGAATGGTTTTCCACCATGCCTAATTTCTCCACATACTGGTGAAATAACTGCTATAAAAGCAGCAGGACTGACTCAGTTATTCAAGTAGTAGGTTTCATTTTTGTCCACTAGAAAGAGTTTGTCCCAAAGAGCTGATCCATGGGTGCCTTCCCTTGTTGACTCTGAGTGGTTCAAAGCTCTGCTCTAACCGTGGAAAGTGGGACCTGCTCTATTGAACCACGTTGGAGATGCAGAGGGGAATTGTCACAGTTGAGATACCAACTCCCCCTTGAAGGCACAAGCAAAGAGATGAACTCGTAGAACAATTACGTTGCCAAAGAGTGGAGGGTTTTCATGGGGAGAGCCCCACAGCAATTCATTATTAAATAACCCCAAAAACCCCAACCAATTTGGCTGACAGTCTCATTGCCCAGACTCATGGAGGGTCCCACATCTGGGTGGCAATGCTGCTGAATTGGTGTTAGAGCTGTTTCTGTTGAAGCCAGGGGCAAGCCAGAGCTGGGCATGAGTTGGACAGTGGGAGCAGCTTTGCTCTTCTGGGACCTCTGCTGCAGAGGACATAGGATCATAGAATTGTTTTGGTTGGAAAAGACCTTTAAGATCATTGAGTCCAACTGAAATCCTAACACTGCCAAGTCCACCACTAAACCATGTCCCTAAGCACCACATCTACACAGCTTTTAAATACCTCCAGAGATAGTGACTGCACCACTGCCCTGGGCAGCCTGTTCCAATGCTTGACAATCCTCTTGGTGAATAAATTTCTTCTGATAACCAGTCTAAACTTCCTCTGGTGCAACTTGAAGCCCTTTCCTCTTGTCCTATCACTTGTTACTTGGGAGAAAAGACTGATCCCTGCCTTGCTATGTCCTCCTGACAGTTAGGTGTAGAGAGCAATAAGGGGGGGTTGCAGTGGCTGAAGCTGCTGAGTCACGTTCCTGAAGCTTTGATGGAAGACGTGGCATTTCGTGGCACTTTATTGCACGTTGCTATCTTTAGATGTGGGCGTGGAGTGATCTTTGTAGAAGACAATGATTAATAAGACTTTTTGCAGCAAGCACCATGTTTTGTCAACAGCATTCTTGAGGTTGGAAAGCATTAAAGGAAGCAGCATGGGTCAACTTCTTGGTGAAGGAATCAACACGTTCTCTTTGTTGCAGCAGTGGAAATCAGTAAATGAAGATATTTGAATTTCTTTGAAGTTTGTGATAGGAGTGTTCTTTAGCAGGGATGATCTAAGATATCAGAGGACAATAATGTGTGTTTAATCCACTATCAAATGGCATTAGCTACCACATCAAGTATGTGTTCTGCCTTCAAAGATATATGTTAGCAACAGAAAACAGAGTGTAGCCATGCAAAAACGTCTTCAGAATGATGGTGTCTTGTAAGCTGGTTAGTAAAAATTTATTGCACTTTTGTGTAATTAAAAAGCACATGATATGGATGAGTGATGGAGTCTAAGCCTTCAATGAGACACTTATGAATAGTGGTAGGAGACTTTGGAAGTCAATGTTGCTTGACTTATGCACAATAAACACTTTCTGAAGATGCTGAAAGCAATATAATATATTCCATCAGAAAGGTTTTGCTTAATTAACAGTAGCCAGAAGTTACCTGCAGGGATTTTACCTGGTGATACTGTATTACTTTTCCAGAGATAACTAATTAGCAATTTCTTGAGACTACTTAGATCTTTTTGGGTTCTCCACTTGGACTTTGAATCTACTTCAACCTTGGAACAAGTGTGTAGTTTCTCAGTACTATAATGGGCTGAGATTTATCTGCTGTGTTGCTTAAAGAATTAAAGTTGTTGAACATTTATAAAAGTTACTATTATGCTTGAAACACTTTTTTTTTTTTTAAGCATTGAAACAAAGCCACAGTTGTGATTTGGCATCAATGACTATTTTTTGTTGACTACTTTTTGTTTAAATTTACAAGAAACTTTAATGACAGACTCTAATACTGAGTTTGTCTTTTCAGGATGCAGCTGTGTATGTTTCCTTTCACCCACTCAGCACTAGAAGAAAGATTAAATGCCCTATTCATGAAAAACTACTTACACAGTACTTATGAGATATGGTTTTCCATCCATTTGAATGTATGTCTCATGGAGAAGGTACCATATATGAGTCATAAGAAGAACTTGCAGATGACTGTGTTTTAAGATAGTAAAATTTATGGAGAAAATTCAGTTTGGAGGTGGAGGAAAATCCCTTCTCAGTCACTAAAAATCAAATGAGCAGCTGTTAACATATACATTGCTCTAGAATTGTCACAACAATATTGTGTTTAAAGCAACGTTAAGTATCACATAGACTGATCCCCTTCAGAATGACTGCTTATTTATGAAGCATGAGGGTATATCAAATGAATTCTAGTAGATACCATTTGGTTGCATTATTGCATGCTAAAACATTTTACCACACCATGAGATAAACAGGCACTGAAGGCATTACGTTATGCATATTCTATTTATTCCATATAATGTTATTCATCCCTCAAAAGCAGCCTTAAATTAGCAGCTGATCTCTCACAACCCACAAGATTTAGCCATTCATACTGTATATACCATTTGCAAAGTGGCAGTAAGTATTAGATTTCAGATGGTGGAAAGGATATGTTTCTCACTTTAAATCAACTTGAGGTAGCAGCTGCTAAAATCAAGTAAAATCCAATGTGTAAAAAGAACAAGATGGTAATCAGAGTAACATAACTGTGAATGCCCACTATTTTGCTGCATGCCAAGGCTGAAAATGCTTGGCAAGACTATTGGAAATACTCTCAGAACAGTTTTTCTCCCACATGCTGGTTCTGGACCAGTAGTCAATGCAAGAGACAAAGACCTGGGCTTAAAATAAATCTTCAGCACTGAAAAAATTCTTCCTGCAAATTCAACTGTGCTACACTAGCTCTCCATCTCTTCCTCAAATAAGAGTCAGCTGGC
Organism: Caprimulgus europaeus; assembly: GCA_907165065.1. The sequence goes on from OU015529.1 coordinate 4,547,847, forward strand.
ACTTTGAATGTGAAGATTTACTTTTCTTTAGCACAATGAAGCTTTGGTGTTCTTCTCACCTAACCATAAAGGTGTGGATGGCAGATGCCTAAATCTGAGGCAGTCACTCGAACCTCATGGTGTAGCCAACACAGAGAAATTGTCTGTCCAGAGCAATTTCCCCATGTTCAGATAAGATGATATCCTCATCAAACCAAGCTTTGCATGAAGGGAAAACCAGTATCTATTGGGGGTGTTGCACCAGAAGAGCTATTTGGGTAAATTACAGCAATATCTGTCCAGAGAGTCAAACAATGAAGCAGACTGGGAAGCTTGAAAATAAAGCAGGATGGGCAGCTGTCAGAAAGAATTGCATAATGCAAAATAACCTACATTTGATAAGTGAACTCTGTCAATACAAGACCAATTCTTTGCCTCTAGAGTTTTCTGAAGATAAGTACTTATTTATTTTCGATTACAGCCTGACTGCGGGGCGTATGGGAGCTGTATTTAGTTATGATTTTTTTTCTTTCCCCCCCCACCTGCCAACCCCCAAACACTCTGGATTTGTTTGATAAAAATATCTGGAGTGGAAGAGCTTCATAACAGATTCTGCTTCATGTTTCCCTGTTGCATTAATACTTATAACAGGAATTTAGCTGATTTGTGGGATGATAGTGTGATTTATTCCTTGACAAAACATGTAGGTAAGAATTTCTATTATTGCAAAGTAATGTGATATCCTGTGTTGGGAATGAAACTTCAACAGCTATTTGATCTTATTAAAAAATGTAATGAACATTTGTGGCAAGAGCAGCCTTATCACTCTCACTCTGTGCACCTGAAGTTGTTTGTGATGATCCTTCTACCCTTACTGTGAGCTCTTTGGTTCTTTTGCTACATAACAAAAGAGAAGAAATATAGCAAATGCAGCCTGAAGAATTCTCACTGATTTTAAATCACTGAATAAGTGATGTAACCTTCTATGACTGTCTTCATCTTATTTTTGACATTAGTTGACTTTCTGGAGATTTAAGAAATACTCATTTTCTTAGCAAAGGGGTACAAATTAACTCCCATTAGCATCACTATTTTATATCTGTTCTGGCTGGAGTGATTCGATCATTTTAATGAGGGACTGACTCTTTTTTTTGTTAAATAGATGTGATTTCTGGTTGGATTCTGAATGCCAGAAATTTTTTCTCTGCTTCTAGGTTTTTGGGAGAGGAATCTGTGAGCTGCCCCAGAATGGATGCATTGGTTTATCTCTATTTCTGCGAGATGACCTCAAGGATTGTGGAGGATAAATTGGGAGTTTGGTCACAGTTGTTATGTGAATTAAAAAAAAGAAAGAAAAGAAAAGAAACTAAACATATAATGATGCATAATGATTTCAGAAACTGGCTTAAAATGGCTTTTTTGGGAGAAGACATGCACAGGAGTAATGTATATAAAGGAATAAGTTTTTCTGTAGTATGTAATTTTTTCATATTCGATACAAATCTGTCAGTGTTTCTGTAGCAAGACCCTATGTGAGTTGAATAGAAACTAAGTGAAACAAAAAGATGAATTTCTGGAGACGTTGCACATCATAAGCACCAAGTTTTGATCAAGAGTTGAGAAGCCAGTGTGTACTGTAGGCAAAATCCTGCTCTAAGCACCCTTATAAATACATGAGGACAGAATTTTGCTCCATGCTGGTACAAGAGGAAGGACTTAAATACATTGATGTGAGTTCTACCCTGATGCAGGGTAAGGGGTTCATGGTGCTTGGGACATGTGGTGCCACAGGTTGGGCAGTTGGCAGTAGTGCTTTTTTTCCTTCCAGGGCTTTTGGACCTGTATTTCTGGAGAAGTCATGACAGTGCTGATGTCCCAGGTCCCTACTCTTCTCGTCAGCTCTCACAAAACCTTCAGTATAAATCTTGCATGGGACTATTCTGCCCCTCCACTCTTCTCTAGTGAGACTCCACTTGGAGTACTGTGTCCCCCTCTGGGGTCCTCAGCACAGGAAAGACATAGACCTGTTGGAGTGGGTCCAGAGGAGGCCACAAGGATGATCCAAGGGCTGGAGCATCTCTGCTGTGAGGACAGGCTGAGAGAGCTAGGGCTGTTCAGCCTGGAGAAGAGAAGGCTCCAGGGAGACCTTATTATGACCTTCAGTACAAAGGTAGGGACAAATATCTTAGCAGGGCCTGTAGTGACAGGACAAGGGGAAATTACTTTAAACTAAAAGAGGGGAGATTCAGACTAGATAGAAAGAGGAAATTTTTTACACTGAGGGTGGTGAGAGACAGGCCCAGGTTGCCCAGAGAGGTGGTAGAAGCCCCATCCCTGGAAACATTCAAGGTCAGGTTGGACGGAGCTCTGAGCAACCTGGTCTAGTGGAAGGTATCCCTCCTCAATGCAGGAGGGTTGGACTAGATGACCTTTAAATGTCCCTTCCCACCCAAATCATTCATTGATTCTATGGTGGCTTTTGGAAAATGACCTTGTATGGATCTCAGGCAGGTGTTACTGTGCAGGAATTCTTGGTGAGTTCTCATTCCTGTCTTAAATATGGAGAAATCTATTATCTTCTAAACCTGTATGCTAGTCTAGATCTGAACTGGGAGACTGTAATGAGTTTATCAGTAGGTCAGAGGTTGGCTGGGTTTGCTTCTGTTTTATTTTCCTGTCTGGATGTTTTATTCTGCAAGTAGCCCAAAAATAAATGGTGAGTCTGAGTCTAGACTGACTTAAATCAAGTGAAATATGAAGGAAAAACAACACAAAAAGTGGATAAAATTTTTAGCGATACTATTTCCACTGAAAAATATTTTAATTTAAAACAGAGGAATGTCAAGCTTAATTCTTGTTATCACTTATTCAAGGCAAATCAACCAATAACTCATCAGATCATGCGGATGTGGCGTGTTAGGAGTGAAAGAAGTTGGACCTTAGTAAATTCTAGGAACCTGCACAAGACTTCAGACCTGATGACAGATTTATAGGAGAAGGCATGTCGATGCTGTAGCTGATCTAGGACAATCTTCTGCTCCCCTTCCCTCTCCCCTCACCTCTTTTCCTTGCTTCCAATAATCTATTTATTCAGGCAGTGTTTATGCCCTAACTGAGTGGTGACTCAAGCTCAGTAACTGAGCATTGCAGGAAGAGTGGGTCCTTATTTGATTGAAATAACTACAGTTACACTGATTTTAGGGGAGTTGGGTGATTTCTTTTTGCAGATGAAGGATGTCATTTGTTCCATTCTTGCATTTTCTTTGGAAGTGTATTGATGAGGAAGGAGCAGAGTGTGTTTGGATTAGATCTTCAGAAGGAAACCAGCTGGGTTATGGAATAAGCCACAGTTGTTATTTAGGTGAGATTGCTAATTCAGTGGTGATTCAGGAGGTTTTCTTTGGCTTTAAAAGGTTTTAGAACCGAGCCTTTTAAAGAATATTTTACACTTGAAAAAGTGTTCAGCAGTTGTTCAGCAGCTTGACTGTATAATAATGGGTTATGACCATATATTGCATTGAAAATGTGACTGTTTTTCAGGTGATTGCCTTAAAAATGTTTGTAGTGGGTTTATATAATTTCTTGGGAGTTGCACTTATCGATATTTTTTTAATTAAGTTTTTTAAGCAAATAGTGAAGCTTTACATAACTTCAGTCTGCAGGAGGTTGCTGAGCTTTGTAATGAGTCCTGCTGCTTTTCTAAACCACTGCAATACCTTTTTTTTTTGCAAGGAGGTTGCAGAGGTCAGTGATTCATGATTCTCATTTTATTGACATATCTTCTTTCTGGCAGCTTGTTCATTCCTCTGAGGTAAATAGATGTGAGTTCAGGCAAAGTTTATTTCCAAAAATGTTAACTTGAGGAGCTAAATGTCTACAATAAGCATGATAGAGAAAATTTGATTCCTCTCCTTTCCTGAGCTTCTTATTTTCTTTATTTTATTTTTTTCTTTTTTTTTTTTTCTTTTAGGTCAGGTTTTTATTACTTGTACTGTTTATTTATTAAACCAGTACAACCTGCCCACTAACAGGATGAACTTCCTCACGCTGTACAAATACTTCACTCCACTTGTACAAATACTTCAGCTTGTTCTGAAGAGACCACATCTGAGAGCAAAATCATTGTGCAGCCTGTAGTCTGGTTCCATCCTTGTCTCTTCCAGTAAGCCTGATAGCTAAAAAGTATCCGTAATGGTAAAGTTTTGCAGATCTCTTTGTGTGTCCAGAGATCATAAACATATCTTGCACAGGCTGAAAAGTTGCTGTTTTGTGTGGAGAAAGCTGATCCCAGCTGCTGTGGACCACGTTGCAATGGGTGATGAAGGAATGGAAGAGGAATTACGTGGTTGTGCTGCACTGCTGCTAAATTTTTCTTATTTTTTTAATATTAAATTTTTATGAAGGTTTTACTCTCCCAGCCTCACTCTGCCCTTTCACATTTCCATTCCTCTTCATGTGAGTCATGGGAAGTTTATCATGGTACAGTTGTGGGCAGTGTTTCACTTGGAGACCTACATCTTTTTGTGACTAATGACAGCCCTGTCTTCACAGGAGCTCTTGAGAGTGAAATATTACCAAAGGGAAGTTCATTTCTGGAGGATGTGGGATCAGCTTTGCTCTGAGATTTCAAAAACCATTAGCAGCACAAACTGAAATGTTGAATTAAACAAATCTTCCTGATTTGACAGAGAAGGCACTTAAGGTAGTAAGAATATTTATCCAGATTAGTGAAAACAATTAGGAGAATATGGATAAAACAACATAGCAGTTACTCAAAGAATAACTTTAGATATTAAATTAGGAGTCCTGTGCTCCTTCTGAAGTTACTGAGCAAATGAGATCCAGAAGTATTATCTTTTGCCTGATCCTTTAAAGGTGCTTATTTTTATAGCATCTGTAGCTTCCCTTTAAAAAGAAGAAGAGGGGCAAGGGCTACCTGCTGCAGAGAGAGAACGTGTTCCACATCTGCTTTGGGTGATGCTTCAGCTGAAGTATCTTCGCATGGTGTAATTGCTTCTTGTCACGTGGAGAAATAACAGACATCACAGCAGCTGAAGGTCTTCCCATAACAAGGAAGCAACAGAGTAAGAACATGAAGTGCTCTTGTGTTTCCACATATTAATAATTCTAGTTTTTTTCCTTCAGAAAAAAAAAAAAAAAGACCATTTTTCTCAGCTCTAGGAAGCACATCAACACTCAAATCCTTAATGTGATGCCTGACATGAGTGGGAACAGGAAAATGGACATTAAAAAAAACAACTGTGTTTAGTGAGACTGCAGAGCCTGTCTGTGGGAGTTGTAGCTGAGGGACATGCTTTGGCTGGGCTTCATCCCATCTAACCTGAGAGCTGGTGGATTATTTTCTAACTTGTCTTACTCAGCCATATTTTCAGACGATGACCTGCCCAACGGGACAATCATAGCTCAAATCTTCAATGGTACAGATATCTCTGTCCCTCTCTGTTGCCATGGCCATGGCCAGTAATAAATGCTCAATAAAAGAGTGTAAGAGCAGGTATTAATAGATTTCCCCCATCCCCATCCCCATCCCCATCCCCATCCCCATCCCCATCCCCATCCCCATCCCCATCCCCATCCCCATCCCCATCCCCATCCCCATCCCCATCCCCATCCCTTTCTAAATTCTGGGAATTGAGGACAGCAGCCACTGATAGATTTATTCTCCATTAATTGTCTAATGTCTTTCAGATGCATTCATACTTTTTGGCCTCAATGAGTTCCACATTTTAATTATATTGTGTGAAGAGAGGATCCAAAATGCTACAGTTCTATTGACATCAAACAGAGGAACAGTTGTACATCAAGCTGAGAAATGTGTTACTGGTGTACTTGAAGTGTGTTTATAATAGGTTACCAGCATGCCACTCTTTCATGTGGTAGTAGGAAAGGCTGAAGATGATTAAAAATAACAAGCCCAGTATAAAATTTAGCCTTAAGTGTATGAGCAAAAGTTTGTTTTATCTTTATTTTAAAGAATTAGGAACAAAGGAAAGCACATTAAATATTAAGGTTGGTGACCTGAAAAATAGGTCATACACTTAGATGTCCAGAAGATGTGTGTGCATGTAAAATCTATTCCATCTGTTTTATCTTATTCGTAGAGGAGAATTTTAGTTATATGACTGAGCATATGAAAGTAATTTCTTTTTATAGCCATTTTGATTACAGTCTTGCCTTACAACCCTTCAAGAGAAAGGAGAGGAATTTTATGAAATGTTTAGTTAAAAGAAGTAAAACAGACTTCAAATTTTTTCTATATAGTGAACAAAAATATGTGAATGATGAAAAATCTTGCATAATTAATTTTTGGTGGAATTTATCTTTTTAGCCTATTTAGCTTACATATGGCAATGAATAGGACACAGTGGATACTGCATTTTCAGGCAGCTCTGCCTTGGGCTGTTTGCTCTGGTGGTACCTGCAAGTGGTACCTGCCAGCCTTCTCCCTGGCATCTTGCAGCCTGTCCACCCAACAGGTCCTCCTCCTCTTATATGCAGAAGGAATTGCATGGGGAAACCAGCAAGGAAAAGGTCACATCTGTTTGCTGTTAAGTTTTCTGATGCATATAAATATATTTGTTAGCTTAAGTCTGCTTCAATTTGAAACAGTGGTGCAGGTCTCCTTGGCTTCAGCAGGAGTATATTGAAATCTAAGACAGCTCTTCATTTTTTTTTCCCCCATTCCACTGTTTGTCATCTCTTATATCCATGTTTCCTACTTAGGAGATTCCCAAAGATCCTCATTTTTATGATGAGGATTGCTTTTGGCCAGGGAACTTGAAAAGGTCAATGCTGATTTCTGCTTTGTGGTTAGAGCTGGTAGATACATTTATGTACAACAGAGAAATACCATATAGACATGATCATAAATAATTCAGCATTCATTTCAACAAGAGGAAATTACATGCTACATTATTCAACAATATACAAAGACACTGCTTGTTGTGTAAAGAGAGTAATACTCTGCCAGTGAACCGACAGCAGTTCTGCAACTGAAATATAAAAAGACATAAATGGTTTATTCCCAACTCAAATCTCATAACCTTTATTCTGTCTGCAATTCACATCCTTCTGCTTTCTGTATTGAAATAAATAATAAAAAAAAGGATTATGTATATCTGTGGTTATGACTGTGGGAAATGTTGAATGGAAGAAACAAAATAAAGAAAAAGATATTGTAGATGTTTTGATTTCATAGAGTGAATAAGGAAAATGAGGGCTGAGGAAAGATCCTGGCCTTCTGATGGGCATCCCTCATTGCATGGTAAAAAGTTGGGGAAAAGTTTTATTAAAAACTTCTCAGTAAAGAGAAAGGAGTGGCAGTAGGGAATTATATCCTGACTTTTATGTGTTCATTATGGTTGGGTTTTTTTATTAAATGAACATGACAGTGGAAAATTATGTAAAATGGTATGTCTGGAACTAGCAGTTATTAAAAAATAAAAATAAAAATCAAGGTCTCTATTCTATTAGCTGAGTAACATGTATTGCCCTGTGGTTAGGTCATCAAACTGATCATCTAATTAAGCAACCTGTTGTAGTGTGCATGTGTATGTTGACAGAGCTACGGTTGCTGGTAGAACTTTAAATTTTCCTTCATGACTGGTGTGATTAAGATCTCAGTTTTACTGCAGCCTAAGCAGATTTCCTTCCCCCCTTCTCTCTTCCCCCTTGTATCATCTTCCCAATAAAGCATTTTCCTCAGCTGTCAAAGATGTATTTAACATGGTTTCCCTTGAGTTTGTGGTATTTGTAACAGAGGTTCATGAGAAGTGTCTGCACCTGGGAAGGGTTCAATAAATTCCAGTTCATTTTATTAACATAATAAAATAGAACTGAGACATAATAGGACATAAAATAGGACTGAGAAGCTTATGTGGTTTTTCTAAGTTCCTGCACCCTGTATCTATTAATGTATCTCTGATGGCTCTGTTTAAAAAAATGGAGAATTAATGTCAAATACACAAGTCTTGAATTGATTCTGTAAGACTAGCTCAGATAAATCTGTTCAATCAGTATCGCTGAGCAAGTTTCAGATCCCCGTTAGGAGAGGATTGGAAAATAAAATGGATTTATTTATTTTCTACATCAACAGTGCACAGTAACTGGTCCCTCTGAAAATAAACAGCAAGGAGCTGGAGAGCAGAGGTCTAGCAGAATATTGAGATCCTCACTGGGTGTAAAAGAGGATGAGTTCAGGGTGGAAAGGTCACACAAAAACAAATGTGCTCTTCAGAAATGTGTAAGTCTGTTGTTTCTGAGAAGCCCAGGGACAAAGTCAGACAGGAGAGATTTCTGCTGAAGACAGAAGTGTGCAAAAGGATGAGTTAAGTTAGGTGGGTTTAGATGGAACAAAGGGCACTGGAGGATAGGGAAGAAAGAAAGATGTTTGGAAACAATGCAGAGAAAAAACATTTCTGAGCCTTAGGAGGGAAGATGGCTTTTTGCAGAGAAGGAGAGACTAGTGTGGGTCTAGAGGAGCCAGCCACTGGCAGAGTAATGAGAAAAAATTGTGTATGTGGTTACTGAGGTGTATTTTTTTCCTGGAGAAAAGGAGGCTGAGGGCAGACCTTCTCGGTCTCTCCAACTCCCTGAAAGGAGGGTGGAGAGAGGTCGGGGTCGGTCTCTTCTCCCAGATAACAAGTGATAAAACAAGAGGAAATGGCCTCAAGTTGTGCCAGGGGAAGTTTAGATTGGATATAAAGAAAAACTTCTTCACCAAAAGGTAGACAAGCATTGAACAGGCTGCCCAGGGAGGTGGTGGAGTCACCTTCCCCAGTGGGATTCAAAAGATGAGTAAATGAGGTGTTTAGGGACATGGTTTTAGAGGTGGAATTGGTAGTGTTGTGTTTATGGTTGGACTCCATGATCTTAGACCTCTTTTCCAACCACTGCAATTCTATGATTCTATAATTTTAACTAGGAGGATTGTACCTGTATAAGAATTATAGTGGTGCTAATTTTTTTTGTGTTACTCTGATAATACACTAATTTTTCATAAGTGTGAATTGTCAAACATCTATTTCATATTTTGATTAAGGTGACTTGGAAAATGTATTTTCATTCAAGTAGTAAAAGTGAATGTTGGACCTTTAGATATTCCATAAAGCAATGAGCTGGTTCTCTGGTCTAGTGAAGTTAATTATAACACAGATTAACTTAATCTGAAAAATAATTCCATCATCTCTAGTCTTCTGGGCAAAAGCCATTGTTCTATTCAGGTAAAGCTGTCATGCTCCTGAATTCTTGCAACTTGTTTTATCTGCAGTGAAGTGTTTTATGTTATCTGTGGAGTCCAGGTGCCCTTCTTTGGCTGCACACAGAATGGACAATCCTTTTTGTGTTCTTCAGAGGCAATATTGAGCCTCTTAGTCACAATATGGTTAAAGCTGTTATTGAACCTTCAGGGTAACTACTCAGGTTAATAATAGGGTTGTCTCTGGAAGGGCTGAAAGGTGGGTTGTGGAAGACCAGGTCCTGGGTGATGCTGAGGACCTGAGGTGTTGGGGGAAACTGGGTCACTGCTTTCATGGGTATCCGTCAGGATGGACAAGGAGCATCACAGCACTTAAGGTATCTTCATCCCCAGAGACTAAAGGGAAGTTCTGTCTTTATCAAGTGACAAAAGCCAAAATAGAAGTTGCCCATCAGAGCCACACATTACTACTGTCCCTTAGGTTTTCCCCATTTTTTTCATTCCCTTTCCATCCTATGCCATTTTATTGTTTTAATTCTGACTTTTCAAGATTGTTTTAAAAGATCTCCTGTCTTTAGTTTCCCTAGAAAAGTAATTCTAGAAAATAAAAGTATTTTCTAGTATATAAAAGATGTATTGTCTGTGCAGTCTTGTATTTGATAATCTGGCTTTTCAAAATAGAGAGTTGATTTTGACCTTAAAATGTGGGTAGATCCAGTAAAGTATTTAATAAACCGTGAAAACAGAAATTCTAGAGGAATAATGCATAAAGATGCTTTAGTTAGGACCATTCTTAAGCTGATGACTTGTTTGTGACTTTAAGTGTCTCTGCTCTGAATGTTGCCTGGAAAGCCAAGCATGGGCACACTCAAACCAAGACCAAGACAGAAATACTTTAAACAGCTCTTGTCACTTTTTGGCTGTAAGCAGCTGTGGTGTAGAAGTGTTTAAAGGAGGATGGTGCATACCCTGTGCCACAGGGTCCTTCAGCCTCTGGTCTCTGTTGATGTGGAGACCTTCATGGGACCCATGAGTGCTCAAGTCCTTGCCCATGGTGACTGTTTTGTAGCAAGGGGACATTCAGCCCTGTAGTTTCTGCATGACCTCTCCCATACCAAAGTGCACACTTTAGGAGGATTTGTTGGATCCATGGTCTTGCCTTGAAGTTGCAGTACAGATTTATATTTTAATTAAGTAACACATCTTGCCATTTTTAGCAAGTACTATGTTTTCAGAATGTAAACTAGCAGTGCTGAAAGTATCTTGGTGGCTTTGCAGTGCGTCACAAGTGGCTACTCTCATCCTAGAATCATTTGGTCCAGAAACCAGAGATCCTGTCATGAGCCTTTGCTCATATCTATTATTTAATCCCTTCAATTGCTTATTTTTTCACTTGAGGCTTTGGGTTTTCTTGTTTGGATTTTTCTCTCACATGCTTGAAAGGAGAGAATTCTCTTATCCCCACCTTGTCCTCTTATCTAGGTTCCCACCCCACTTCAGGATGGTTAGTTTAAGGTCTCCATGCACAGGTAGAGGGTGACTATTGAAACCTATGTTACTGGACCTTGCCCAAAAGTGCTTCCATATTTAAAGAGCAGGTTTAGATCTGTTAGATTCGTGAGCAGCTGAGGGAAGTTGTGCAGTGTTACCTGTGGTAGCTACAGTTCGTTGGTGTGAACAGATGGGTGATTGAAAAGAAAGGGCAACTCGCTGGGAACTTGAAGACAAATGTTTCTGGTGTTTAATATCATTAAGTAAGTGCTGTAATTAATATACTTGGCAAATAGAAGACAACTTCCAAGTAGAGTTGTGAAATTACTTGTGGTAGATTGTACTTTACTATGGCTTTGAATGAAGGTGAATGTAGATGTTTTGTCTGCTCTTCTGTGTCTGTCTGTCTATCTATCTATCTATCTGTTTTTGTCTCTTTAGGTTGTGCAATGCAAGTCTTTGAAACCATCTCTGGGAAGATGAAGCTTCCACTAGCAGCGATTTGGTTTGGAACCTGCTCGTTTTAAGAATACCTGGGACTTTCTACCCATATTTGTCTATTCCAAAGTGAATCAGAAGACAATGAGTTATTTTCGTTTTTTGCATATTTTCACGCTACATAACAATTTTTCTTCCTTCTCATTTTGTTCAATGGGAAAAACTTGAGCCAGCTGTGTAGCTGATTCCTACTTTGCCACATTCCTCCTACTGAGCCAAATTCTTGAAGCCACGACGTCCAGAGTGCAACTATTTTTATGTGTTGGTTGTTGATTTGGGTTTTTTTGTTGTGTTGTTTTTTTTGTTTGTTTGGGGTTTTTTTTTAATAAGATGTATGTCACTTTTTGAGTACCTTTTGCTATTCTGGTTTGAACCTGTCCTTTTACATTGCTGAGTAGTTGTAGAATCACTCAAGGAATTAAAGAATTTCATCCTTACAGAAGATGACTCATATGCTTCAGCAACATTTTTATGGCTGTGCTTGGCTCATTAATACAGGAGCTTAACAGTAGTAATATGAGGTATTGCATTAATTGCTGCATACATTTATTACCAAATGACTTGCACAGACAGTGTTTCAGATGTCGTGGACCTAATCACAATAACCAGAAGTGTCCTGTTTGCAAAGGAGAAAATAAGATCCCTTTGTACGCCGATAGCAAGCAGATGAAGTTGCTTGCGGTTCTGGAAGTAAGGACTGATCACAGTGAAAGCTGGAATGGATTTTTCTGCTTGAGGAAGGGGAAGCTATGCAGCTTAATATTTGGGTTGATTATAATGACTCTAGTGATGGCATCCTACATACTGACTGGAGCCAAGCATGGCCTGTTGTTAATACCATCTCCCTTCCATTACGGAGCTTTTACTAGCAATCCAAGCTTAATGGACAATGAAAGCCTTAGTGACATCAAAGACCATTACCAGCCTTCTAAAATGAATATTTCATATGTAAAGGATTATCCAAGCATTAAATTAATTATTGACACTATTACTTCAAAGATAGAGTTTATAACGAGACAGCGCCCTGATGTAGAAGAGCTGAGGAAACAAGAGCCACATGTAAGTATGAATTAAAGTGTGTCTGAAACTGCTCTATACTCACTTATTTCAAGACTTTTAGGTCAATTTTTTACTGAGATTAAGAAAAAAAAAAGGTGCCACTGCTCAGATGTTCATATAGTGATTTACACTGTCTAGAGCCTCCTGATTTGCACCAGCTGAAAAGTCGATATTGTAGATCGCGTCCTTCTGAGCTATGGGCAAAATAGATGAGTTATATAAATGGTCTTGACACCTGAAACAAAAAATTAGGCAGTCTGCTGATAGCTGTACAATCTAATTGAATTTTTACCTTGTCTCATGCAAAATCATTCTGACTTATATTTGCCAGTCACCTTAAATGATAAATAAGAAAGGATTAACTCATTATATAACTAATAACTGATTACCAGTGTGCCTTCCTGAAAATCCAGTCATTGCAAACACTGTATGTCAGAGTCAAAAAATGGGAATTAATTAGATTTGAGTATTATGTGTTTGACTTTAAAAAATAATTCTTGGGGTTTCAGGGGAGTTGGGGAATTACTGAGGTCCTTTCTGGCCTTAAAATCTAAATGTACTCCTCTCCCAGTCCAACTGTTTGCACAGAATTTGGTTCCAGGGCCACCAGAAGAAACAAGTTGACTTTGTAGTTATAAAAATAAGGGTTAAAAATGTCCACATAGTGTTTCTGTTGTTTTCTCTTACTCTGCTAAGTTACTGTCAATTATTTTCAATTAACTGTCAATTAGAATTAACAGTCAATTTTTTACTGCCTTGACTGAAATTGTTGTTCTTTATGTTGCAGATGTTTTCAGTAATTCCTAACAAATTCCTTCCAAATAGCAAGAACCCGTGTTGGTATGAAGAGTACAGAGGAAACACAACCACAGATCCTTATGCAACAAACTCCTATGCACTGTATTCAAAGCGCTTTCGAACCATATTTGATTACCTCAGGAAGGTATTTTGGAACCACTTGTACCATTATAAGGACAAACACTATCGCCTGCGCTGTCTCCCCCATTTCTACATCATTGGCCAGCCCAAGTGTGGGACAACGGACCTGTACGACCGGCTCAGGCTGCACCCCGACGTTCGGTTCTCAGCCATCAAAGAACCACACTGGTGGACAAGAAAACGGTTTGGTGAGTAAACCTCTTCTCTGGTACTCAGGCAAGTTGTCTCTATGAAACTTTGATGTTTCTTGGGATGAAGTTTATGGATTTGCTTACTCTGAAACCGCTGGAGTTCATAGTTTTGAAAAAAAGGGGTGATGGATGCTCAGTAGGTTCCAGCTTGCTTTTGTTTAATGTTTTGGGTTACACCCTGAGATGGTTCACATTTCATTTGGTTTATTTGGAGTGGTTTGTTAAATCTAGGAAATAAAACAAAACAAAAAAACAAAAAAGCACCAGGTAGAACCAACCCTCTGAATTTGTAAAAGCAGGAAGAAGAACTATTAGGTTGTGATTAGATATAAATGAGTGTTTTATGTTGCAAAATTCTGTAAAGCTTTTCTTACATGAAGAAATGATGTGTCAGTATTTGAAATGTGGGTGGCTTCAGTCCTTATGGCTCAATAAATACAACTGTCCTTTGTGGTACGAGCTTTGTTAGTGTTGCAGCTCTAGTCAAGCACTGAACAGTAGAGATGCTCTGCATGAGAAGGCTCTCTCACACTGAGGAACCTGCCTATATTTTTGATGCTCTTTTCCTGGGTGACATCAATATTTCATGAAGTGACCTTTTGTCTCTTCAAGGCATACTTGAATAGTTGAGGTTATGGCCTACTGGAGGAAGACGCATCCACCCCTCGTGATTGCATCTTCAAAGGGTGCCTGAGGGCTGTGGGGCTGAGTGGATTGTTTTATCCACCTGAAGTGTTTATGTCCTTCTTATTCTCTCTTTTCTGGGTGCCAAGGAAGGTCAGTTTTGTGCTTAGAGATTAGATGAGATGCAGAAGACTCAGTTTCAGTTCCTGACTCTGCTGTGTGCTTGGTGCTTTCCTCGAGACGTGAACGTGTGTAGTGCTTGCTGTATTCCACCCAGGCTCTGGATTTTAACTCACTGTTGGGTCTAGCTGTTAAGTGCTGGTGTGTCCTCACTTTGTATGACTTTGGTACCAAAGATCACAAGCTTTTCAATGATACTACTGTTTCCAAGAGGAAGACACTGGTTATTTTACAGTGACATTACTTTCACTTCTATTTCCAATTTGCTGTTGCTTTGCTGCAGACACTGCCTTTGGAACAAGGGAAAACCTAGCACTGTGGGGTAGCTAATTTGATGAGGACTTTGCATCACTACTTTCCTTTGGTGCTTTTCTAAGCTTCCTTGAAATGGCAAACTATCTCCTCTAATGAACTGCCGTGGCTAACAGCAAGCAAGGAGACTTTCTGAGGGACTGGGACACCTGCAGTGCTCCCTCTGTTCTTTATTTCAGGGTCATATCTTCAATTCTTTATTTCTCTTGCATGTGGTGTTGCTGTTTCCACCTCTTTTCCCCATGCCTTGGAGCCCAGAAGAACCTCTGAGCTCCTGCAGATGTGGCTTTGATCCTCACTGCTCTGTGAGGAGGAGAGCTCAGCCACAGATCTGGGATTTCCTGTCTGCGTGGAGAAATATTTTGCTGTGTTTTTAGAGTTTGTATTTTCTTCCTTTGCAAATGTTATAAGAAAGTGGCTAAAATACTTTTTTAAACATTTTCTGAGTGTTTGTTATGAACTAAGAGTTAAAGCACTGTGACGAAAATACAGTGCTTTAACAAAATACAGAAAAGTTTTGCTTTTGAGATAATTTGGTCCAGTTTAGGAGATACTCCCAGGAAGTACTGGTGTGGGTGGGGAAGCTGCAAAGTCAAACAAGAGGAGCATCGTGGTGCCCCTTGAAGTCCCACAAGAAGACACTCGTTCATCACAGTCAGCAGCTGACTGAAGACAAATGATAAGAATTTCCTCCTGACCTGAAGGTGAAAAGTCAGATCAGTGAAGGAAGGGGATTTTAGACTTGGATGCCTTCCAGTGTGAACGTCATGCTGCTTGTTTCTGAGTGTGCAGATGCAGGGATTGTCAGCAAAACCATCTGTGGGAAATCATATCTTCCATGAAGAGTGCTGGCAGGAAAGGCTGAACCAAACCGATACGTTAGGCTAAAATCCTTTATTCTAAATACTTCTCTACATCTATAGCAGCCTCAACATAAATGTTTGGAATTAATGTTGGAGGCAGTAGTGCATCCAACCTTACTGGACTCACTAAAGCTCAGGATTAGACTTACTAAAGCTCAGAACTGGACCTGTTAAACAGGCAGAAGAGTGTAAGAAATCAGGCTGCAGTGTGTATAATTTGAGAACAAGGATGCATTCCTATGTCTCTGCTGGCATTCCCAAACTCTCCCTTTGCACAGTCTTGTTCTTGAAGAGAACTTCCTTTGCATAATTTAATTTTTTGAAGATATTTTGTAAAGCTGAAGAATGAGGACAGGTCACAGAGCTTGGGATGTCATGGGAGAGAGATCTGTTGAGATGACCTTCCCATCATCATTATCTCAGGCTGTCTACCATTGAGAATGGAAGATTAAGTTTTGTTCCTGGTGGCTTAGTCCTTCCTCTCTGGCCAAACAGTACATTAGCTAATGGTTACTGTTAAAAAAAAGGGGAAAAAAAAGGAAAAAAAGAAAAAAAAAAAGAGAATGTGACAAATAGACTGACAAGTGAAACTGAGACAGCCCCCTTTGTAAGCCAGCTAGTGGGTATGACTCCTGTGCTCCTGGCTGTTAATTTGGTTTAGTTTGTAACGTTTGCCTGCAGAATAAAGTCTCTTTGTTCTATGGCATTCTCTGATTCAGTGGATTTTATGAGACTGACTAATTTCAGCTGAAGCTAAACAGCCCACCTGGGGAGGTCCCATTTCTTGAATCACCGCTTTCCCGTTCGGCTGGGATGGTTGATGCTCTACAGGACTTTGTCCCAGCTTGACTGTCTCCCTTTCCTGGCTCTTAGCCACAATTTCTATTCCCATGAAGGGGGGTTACAACAAACCAAGGCTGTCGGTAGCACTATGCATGTACCTTTTTTTTTTTAGCTCTCAAAACAAGTCAAAATACACTGCTCAGCTTTCTTCTACCCTCATTAAATCTCACTTTCCTAAAGGGGAAAATCATAGAATCACAGAATGGTTGTGGTTGGAAGGGATCTTTAAAGGTCATCTAGTACAACCTCTCTGCAGTGAGCTGGGACATCTTCAACTAGATCAGGTGGGGAAAAAATAATCAGAGGGAATGGACAAAAGAACTCCCTTGCTGAGCTTTTCTCTCACATAATTGATAATTATTAGCCTTGCAGGAACAGGAGAGGGAGAGCTGACAAGTCCTGCTCTATACTCCTAGCTTTACTCCCACTCCGTTGACTTCCCACTGCTGTCCTTGACCTCTGCCCACTTGAGAAACTCTCTTGTGGTGTGGTAAGAAGCAATAATGCAAAGATGAACATAGGCAGCATGTATGGAAAGTAGAGAAGTGAGACTAGAGTTGGAAAGAAGAGTGGGAAAAGGAGTATAAAAATCACAGATGTGGCTCCAGATGCTGAGAAACGCAGGGAGAAGGTGATACTGAATATACCCTGGAGTGTAGGGAAGGAGAGGAGAAAAATAAGATGGTGTATGGAGCTTTGTTGTCATACTCGTGAAAGCTAAAAACATGAATGATTTCCCACTTCTCTGATTTTGATAAGTGCCTGTTGATTTGCATATTTGGCAGCAGAGACTGTTCTCAATCTCAATATAGTAAATCTAGTGGGAGTCCAATATTACTTCAATTTATATTGGTGCAAATGAAAGCAGAATCTGATCTTTTACATTCATTCCAAAAGCTAAATTTAGAAGAAAATAAATGCAAGCTATTCATGCAGGAGTTATAAAACAGAACACTTAAGATATTTCCTATTACTGTGAATTTATGGCTTAATCGTATAGTATCTCAAATCTCAGCTACTTCATTATTGGCACTTTTATCTGAGCGTTCCACTTCATCAGGCTAATTTTGTGCTGACGTTAGCTGGCTCAGTGCCAGCCATGTCAAGGAAGCTGTCTTGGTTTACACCCGCAGTTAATCTTGCCCTGCTGTTGTTATTATTTTATTTTATTTTATTTTATTTTATTTTATTTTATTTTATTTTATTTTATTTTATTTTATTTTATTTTATTTTATTTTATTTTATTTTATTTTATTTTATTTTATTTTATTTTATTTTATTTTATTTTATTTTATTTTATTTTATTTTATTTTATTTTTTATTTTATTTTATTTTATTTTATCTTTTTTATTTTATCTTTCTTTTTTTTATTTTATCTTTTTTTATTTTATCTTTTTTTATTTTATCTTTTTTTATTTTAATCTACTTTTTTTATTTATTAACTTCTCTCTTTTCACTGTTTTTAGGAATCATTCGTCTGAGGGATGGATTTCATGATCGCTACCCAGTAGAAGATTACCTTGATCTGTTTGACTTAGCAGCACATCAGATTCAAGGTGTGCTGCAGAGCGAAGCTGCAAGAGAGCACAGCAAGATGAACAACATCGTAATTGGTAGGGCAAATACAGCCTCTGAAACATGTCTTTGTCGCTCCAGGTTGGCAGTGTTTGTAGCTGAGACGTGAGAGGAGTATTTTCCCAGATGGGAAGAGTTCACAGCACAGAGCCCCTGATGCTGGTTTTCTCTGGTGTGGGTGGGTAGTGCAGAAGTTGTCGCCTTTTCCTACAGGGTGGTTACTTGCTTTGTTAAGATTATCTTTAGAAAATGCCTGAGCAAGCAATAAATGTCTGATATGAACGTCAGCATTTAATTAAATCTTCTTTTTTTTAAAAAAAGAATGACCCTGGTGACTCCTTCAAACCTGGTTTTCATTTTGTTTTCCTTACGAGGGCTCTGCCTACAGTGATGGGATTGGAGCTTCAGGTTCAAATGCTGGAGCAATGTGTCTGGGGTAACACACTAATTGTGGTATTATGACGTACAAGGGGTGCTGTAGAAACCTTGTAGGAGACTAGAGACAGTTTCCATGATAGCTCCAACATAAGATACATGTAGGAAAAAGAACCACCATTTTTTCTGTCATCATCCCTATGATGGGCTGAAATAAATATGATTAAATTCCTGAGCTGCTTTGTTAAAAGCAAAGATAATGCAAGTGTCTGGAGCAGGGATATAGAGAGTCAAGTTGAAGCTATCTTGTGCTGTTATGTCTTTTCAGATGTGGAACCTAGAGGCACAGTACAGGATACTATTTGAAGATAATCTCACATTTTCAGTTGATATTAAATTACCTGATTAGCATTAAAATTTTTTTAGAAATGCTGTTGTATTGTACATTCTAGAATCATAGACTGGTCTGGGTTGGAAGGGACCTTAAAGCTCATCCAGTTCCAACCCCCCTGCCAGCAGCAGGGACACCTTCCACTAGACCAGGTTGCTCAAAGCCTCATCCAACCTGGCCGAGAACACTTCCAGGGAGGAGCAGCCACAGCTTCTCTGGGCAACCTGGGTCAGTGTCTCACCACCCTCACAGGGAAGAATTAAGACTGGACTCTAGGGAGGGATCCCTGGATTGCTTTCCAAGACACATCATGGCTGACCCACCCTGCTCATCCACTGTGGTCCATGGTGACACTGGTTACAGTGCCCGTGAGGAATGTCAGCAGTAACTTCTAAATTCTGATTTTGCTGCCTGCTAAAACCAGAAAACTGAGGGGAACAGAGTTTTACCAGCCTTGCCCTGTCACCACAAAATTTCCCAGGGAAACCAGACGCATTCTATGAACATACTAATTGTGCAAAAGACAGTTCCCTGTTGAAAAGAGACTTTTCAAGTAGGCCTGAGATCATTGTCCTACAGAAAATAGAGATGAAATTTTTGCTGCCTGACCTCAGAGGGAATACCCTCAGATTATTATTTTTTTTTGTCTCTTTCTAACAAAAAAAAATTAACTTGTTGTTGGCTGGATGAAATGGTGATGATGTCTTGCACTGTTTAAACCAGAGACTTGGCAATAGTATTTGTTCAATGCCTCCTCAGCCTCCATTTAAGTCTATAATTTGCTTGATTAAATCTTCAACATTAAGCAAAATTTTCAAGATGAGATCTTAAGAAATGTTACCATCAAGGACATCTGCAGATTTTCCTCCCACTCACAATGATATCTCCTATCCTTTCATGGATGAAGTGCTTATACTAATGAAATTCACTAATCTAATTGGCAACGTACATCTTTGATTACTTACCTCCTGCTACAGCTTTTTCTAGAGTTCACTTTGTGTTGCTTTTTCCTGTAGTCTCATTTCTTGTTTCATTAAGGTTCTGTTCGCTTTTCTTATTAAGTTTACAGGAAAAGTCCTGAATGATTGTATTCATTAAGTCAGTATTTTATGACCTTGGTAAAAAGCAAAACAAAGCTAGCTAGTCTAAAATGGGTCTGTGTGAATATCAGGTTTGCTTAAAATCCTCCATTTTCTTAATTCAGATGACTAGGAAGAAAAATCAAGTTAAAACTATAAACATTTCAGTAGTTAATCATGTTACATTATTTTGAAAAGTTAAGCTTCTCTGGATATTATACTTAGTGGGTAATAATTTTATTTTCCCAAAAAAACCCAACATCTGCTTAGAGATGAACGGATGAGGACAACACTGATCTAGCCTGAGGCATTCTGAGCAGGACTTGTTTATTTGTGGTCATTAATAGGATAAATTCAGAGGAATGTCTTGTGAAAACACAGTATGATTTTAATCCATTAATGACTGAACAAAGAGGTTATGCATCTATTCTTCAGGCAATTTAGTAATTCATATGTTCTCTGAGTCCATAAGAAAATTAATATATTTTTGGTTTCACTGCAGTAATTTGACATAATTAATATAGCAGTGATTAATTTATCTGATGTTTAGTATGATGTGCTCTCTTTGCAGATATTAAATCTGTATTATAAACCAGAATGGAACACTGTCAAATTGTCAGGAGTCTTTTTGGCCACTTCAGGAAATTAAAATGATAAGAGTCAGCAGAGACCAGAATGTTTGGGGTTTTTGGGGGGTTTTTTGGGTTTTTTTGTTTGGTTGGTTTTTTTAATGGCCCCACCTCATAATCCTTGACTGTCATCTTGTTTTGGGAAGATTTACCTTCTTGAACCCAGGCTATCCTGGACTGACTGCATTAGAGCAGCCTTGTGAGTCCCTGTTAATGTTTTAGCATGGTTCCGTCGTGTGCCTGTGATTTTTGGTGGAGGCAACTGATCCAGCTCAGACAATGTTGGTGAAGTGTTCTGGGCTGTGGGGTTAAGAGAATCTGCCCATTTGGGTGTAAATGCACTGATTTTATTTAGTGCAGGTAGCACCTGTGTAAGCAGATATTCTTATGCTCAGGTTTGGTCACTATGGATGAGGTAATTGGAATAAATCCAACAGAGCATCACATGTGATCAGAGGTCTACTGGGCAGAGAAGAACGAAGGAAGATCAGAAAAACTATTCTAGAGATGAACAGATGACTTGACATGAGCCAGCAGTGTGTGCTTGCAGCCCAGGAGGCCAACTGTACCCTGGGCTGCATCAAAAGAGGGGTGGGGAGGCAAGAGAGGGGATTGTCCCCCTCTACTCTGCCCTGGTGAGGCCCCATCTGGAGGATTGTGTCCAGGCCTGGAGCCCCCAACACAAGAAAGATGTGGAGCTGTTGGAGTGGGTCCATAGGAGAGCCAGGAAGATGATCAGAGGGCTGGAGCACATCTCTGCTGGAGAAAGGGTGAGGGAGCTGGGCTTGTTTAGCTTGGCGAAGAGAAGGCTCCAGGGGGACCTCATTGCAGCCTTCCAGTACATAAAGGGAGCTTAGAAACAGGAGGGAGAGCGACTTTTGTCATGGGCAGAGAGTGACAGGACAAGGGGAAATGGTTTTAAACTGAGACAGGGGAGATTTAGGTTAAGTATTAGGAGGAAGGTTTTCACCCAGAGGGTGGCGAGGCACTGGCACAGGTTGCCCAGAGAAGTTCTGGATGCCCCATCCCTGGAGGCATTCAAGGCCAGGCTGGATGAGGCCCTGGGCAGCCTGATCTAGTGGTTGGCAACCCTGTCCACAGCAGGGGGCCTGGAACTGGGTGATCTTTAAGGTCCCTTCCAACCCAAGCCATTCTATGATTCTATAATAAGGTCATGGACTTTCATCTTCAGCAAGATTTAGGCAAACATTTTTGAGGGAGCAGTTTAAGCCTTGCTGCTCCTATCGTGGAGATGTAGCAGTGACTTTCCAAGGTCACTCTCATCCCTGGAGTGCACTATTGTGTAAATCCATCTACACAAGTGCTCGTACCCATTATAGCATCTTCTGATAGAGCAGAAATAGCTGTGGGATGGTTTTGTGGTACAGTTATCTCGGATCTTGTGCTATATTTAGTCTTTTGTGTCTCTGCTTCACCCAGCATGGGAGATGGGCTAATTCAGTTTTAATTGACAAGTCAAAGCCCACCAATGATTAGGCAGTGCTTTGGCTAATTAATTTAGCATGGAAAAGCAGAGCTGTTGTGGACACCCAGCTGTAGCCAATGGACCTGATCTCCTCCTCCTGAAAAGAGGCAAAATGAACAGGGCAGAAGATTAATGTGTTTTCTAACAACTCCTGGACTTTGTTAATGAATCACATTATGTTGAGCTGAAGTTTGGAGCCAGTACCTTTTTCATATTGTGTTTTGGCCATCCATTAAAATCTTTATTGGGCTTTCCCAGGAGAGGGAAAAAAATAAAAAAAGGAAATCATGTGCAAGTCTATAAGCCTACAACATTATTATTTTTTCATCTCATTTCTTTTGATTTGAAAAACCTAATTAACAAGAATGATCTCTCATTAGACTGTCAAAGAGTGGAAGTTTCCAAAACCCTTCTGTATATGTTTTATTAAACAGCAGGGTGTCACATAAATGGCAGTATCACTTAAAAAGACAGGGAAGATTACACAATTCAAAACATCATATCAGATCATTTATTTAGCAGCTGAAGCATCATTTACCCTGTTCTGGCAGAGATGTTACTAATTGTGTTTCTCCCTGTAGTGTTACTTTCAGAGTAAGCTTCTTCAGAAACTAAGGAATCAGAATCTGGCATTTAAGCAAATGTGTTATTTATTCTGTAGACCTTTTGTGTCATAATTAGTAAATAGTTATATTTGATTTAATCTACATGAATAATTGTAGCTATATATAAAATGTTCTGATAATGGATAATTCTCAAAAAGAGGTATTTTGAACAGCAGTGACACAAGTCAACTGGTTAGTGCATTATTTCTTTTCATATTTTCCATGTGCTTTCCTGTTTATCTTCTGAACATTGTGGATCTACTGGAGTGGTGGTTTCCACTTTTTTCTTCAGTTTCTGTCAAATTCTACGATTTGTTAGCAACTTACTTCTCTGAGATTGAGGGCATTAAAACCAACCCTTGGGATGCTACAGAGAACGCGGCAGTTCTCCGGCAGCGATGAGCTCCTGCCTCCTCACTGGAGGATGTGCCAAAACCCTGAGCAGTCCATTCCAGCCTGGATCAAATACATTTTCATGTGCTAACCACTAACAGGAAGCAGTGTGGTTAGTGGACAGTAATATTTCAGGCAGAATGACATAAAACCTGCCTTCCCCATCACAACGTTCACAAAGGTACAAGGCAGTGTGATTGCTCTGGCTCTGGGGAGCATTAGCCAAATCAATTTGCAAGAACCAAGATATGTTGAAACTAAGAGAATCAATTTTAAACAGTCTACACCAGTTCAAAATTCATCCAGTTTCCACTCCAATACAAAGAATGAAACGAGTTACTAGCAGAGATGCTTTTAATTTCCAGGGGAGGCCAGTGCCTCGACGATGTGGGACAACAACGCTTGGATTTTCTTTTATGACAACAGTACTGAAGGAGAACCTCCCTTCTTAATCCAGGATTTTATCCATGCCTTCCAACCAAATGCCAAACTTATCGTCATGCTGAGAGACCCTGTTGAAAGGTGAGCAAGGATCACGTTGCTAAAATATGCAAGAGAAATTTCTTGCTATAATAATAATTTTATTTACTCTCATTCTCTTGGATGCAAATAAATGTTCGCGTGGTGTTTGACAGAGTTACTTGGTTGATGATGAGAGCTGCCAAGGGGTTTTATTCTGTGTATTTTGGCATGTGTAATTGTGATAGTGTTTTAAAGAGGGGCATGTGAGTATAAATGCCACAGTGAGTACCAGGCATGGTCACCTGATCTATTCTGAAAAATAAATAAATAAAATTATATGCTACCAAATGCAACATAACTCCGTTACCTGAGCTAATATGCCCTGGTTCTCAGCAGGGCCCAGTTGGCTGACTATGGCACTGCATTTACTTGTCTTGGCATAAGTGATCCTGTGAAGTGCTTCAATTCATGTTAAATAATAAGGTTTATGTCTTCAAGGGTTCAAAATGATTAAAGATTGCAAATCGCTCCACAGTCAACACATTATACAAATTTTTTTAAATCTTAAAAATATTTGGTGCAACACTCATAGAAAGCTTCCCTAGACAATTGGAGCTTGCACAGCTAACACCTGCTTAGGAGTTCATCCTTGGTGTTCCTGACTTTGTCTGCAGTGGCAGGGCTCTACTTGCAAAGGTGTGGGCTGTTCTTGAATGGTTTTCCATTGTGTTAGCCACGAACATCCTTCTTTTCACTTGCATTTCACTTTTTCTCTCTAGTCTTCCTTTCCACTGTGTCCTCTGAAGGAGGGTGATAATGTTGAGTGTTATGGGGAGGGTGGAGAGGATGGAGGTAGAGTCCAAAAGGATCAGACCAAGGGGGTGTGAATTCCTTCTCTCTGTAGCTCTGTAAGGATATTCACGATACTTTGAGCTAGGTCAGTGCTCAAGGACAAAGCCTCAGAAACACCCAGGAAACAGAAGGGGATGGAGATGATGATGGGGACCAGGCCCATCTGGGGCACTGGGAGAAGGGCAGGAGTGGGGTGCTTGTGCAGGCAGCCCAGAGAGACTTGGCAGTGGGAAGGGACGGATGCTCCTGGCCAATCTTCCCCAATGGCAGGGGAAGAAATAAATTCTCAAGGAATACAGTTCTCAACTTTGAATAGCATCTCCTGACCTCAGAATTTAACAGATGGTAATTTTATGTGAGAGAGCTGGCTGAAGTGGCTTCCTTGTGTAAATTACCACCAAATTCCCTGATTGCTTTAACCACCCTCTGTACTGTGGGTGTAGCTCTTTGCTAGCTTTAATTAGGGTGATATAAAAAGTCACCTTCATCTCCCTTACTGTATTTATCATAAACTGGTTTATTTTTGTTTATGACTCCTTGTGCCCTCATTGCTGATAGCTCATCTGAACCGCAGGAGCAAAACCAACCATGGCAGAAGGGGCAGCCCAGAGAGCTCCACTAGTGATGCAGGGCAGTGGGGTGGTTGCCTTGCAGTAGCCAGGAAGATGTGGATGCTGCACAGAGTCTGGGACAGGGTCTGCTCTAACCCACACAGAGTCTGCTGTATCCCCTAATGGGGGATATTTGGAGGACATCAAAGTTTGTGATGGTGGGTGTCAATGGTGTCAATATTTCATTGTAAACGGATGGTGATTGTGGGTAATGACTTCAAGTAGCCAGAACAGCTGAAATCCTAATGGACAAAGGTTTTACTTCCAGGCAGATATCCACAGAATTAAAAACAGATGGAAAGAAATATAGAAAAATCTCAACTGCCCTGAGGAGAGAAAACTTGTCTTCAAGAAGATAGTTTTCCATAAGATGTCAGCAAGTCCTTAAAATGAAACATTTATTTTAATGGATTCTTAGAAATGCTAAGCAGTCATATTAAATCTTTTAAATAAAATTGCAGCCTGGCCCATGCCATACATGATGCCTGCTAGCTGATTTCCCCTTGCAAGAAGCTTTTCACCTGCTCTGCCAGGAGCGGTTGGTCCTGCCATCCCTGGGCCATGCTGGGCAAGCCCGTGTCTTGTTGATGTATGCACTCTTCTGCAAGCAGGAGATACTGTTGTGTGCCTAATTTAGTTGAAGTTGGCTGGCTTTGTCCCTTAGCTTCTCCTCAGTTTGTTCTCGTACCCTGCACTGGTAGGGTGGCTCTTTGGTGGTGAAACATGAGGGACCCAAGGTCTGCCAAGGCAGAGGGAGAAGACACGCATGGTGCCATGGTTGTGATCCTCAAGCACTGGTGGGCATCACTTGGAAATAGGCTGCCCAAACAGTGTGATCCACGCCTGGACTCATCTCTGTGCTATGAGATAGAGTTTTTTGATTTAAAGAAAATTGTGTTTGCCATACTGGGAAGAACTGGACAAAAATCAGCATCTTTGTTTTCTTAGTTGGTGACTCCTATAGACAGTACAGGGTGCCTGTGCCTCATCATCTATAGTTTGCTATGTTGGTTTTTTCTTTTAAAAAGTGTGTAAAAATTGAATTAGAAGCATCCTGCAACAAATGTGTCCATTTTCTTCCTTTTTAAATGAACAGAGAGTCTTCCTTTGTTTCATATGGGAATTAAGATCCTGTTCTTGCAAAACACGAGCATAAATAATGAGTGCAGAGGGGCTATTCCTGTGCTTAAGTGCTTTGCTGGATTAGGGCCTAAACTTTCTAAATTAAATGATGCATTT
The DNA here is from genome assembly GCA_907165065.1 of Caprimulgus europaeus. The sequence continues at coordinate 4,573,740 of OU015529.1, forward strand.
TTAAGTACCTGTGGAAATCTAGGGAAGTTAAAAAATAAATAAAGTAAGTGCAATACAAAAGGTTACTGCAGCAATAAAATGAGACCTAAATAAATAGATTTTTTTTTTAGGTCATTTCTTAGACACTTGTGTTTTTGGAAAGATATCTAGGAGGTCTGGAATCTTGTGGAGAGGTGGGTGCTATGGAGGTGTAATATTTCTGCTGCAAACACACTTGGGGAAGTGACTCCTTCTCAAGTCTTACCAAATTGTCCCCAAAATCCTGCAGTATTGTTGTGGTTCTGGTCATACTTTCCAAGCTTAAATACTAAAGAAAGTTAAAATATCATGTTCAGCAGATCTAATATTTATGCCATGTCAGAGCATTTACTTTGTCTCTTTGAACCATGTTTATCTTGGAAAAGTTTAATCCAAGTTTTCAGGGATTAATGTTAAAGTGGATGTTTTACTTGCTTGTAGGTTTTGGGTTGTTTCACCACCACCACCACTCCCCAAAGCCATCTGAACTCCTCAAAGACATTTGAACTTAGATAATGTTTTTAAAGTGATATTAAGCAATTGTAAAAGTTGTGCTAAACGTGTGCTGTAAATTAGAGAAATTCCTGTTGCTGGTGGCTTTTCCTCACATGCTTGTTGGGTTTCTTGCTTGCCTGCAAGCTGCAACCATGTATGGGCCCATGTCCTGCTGCTGTCCTCAGAGTAGAGGTGGGACTGCTTGAGGAATGCAGCACAAATGAGAACCATTCTCCTAGCTGTAGCATTTCAGCTTAAAAAAATTCAGCAGGTGGAATGCTGTAAATAGGAAGTTTTTGGTGGAAATCCAATATAAGATTGGAGGTGGAGCTATCTACAAAAAACTAGGAAATCTGGACTCTTTCCTGATCTTGATGGTAACCAGCTTAGTAATCATATAAAAATCAGTCTTTCTAACCCAACCTAAAATTGGTTTTGAAATCAACTTTAAGCTTTTGAGATGGGGACTGTTTCTATCCATGACACTGTGGAGCACCAAATATGGTACCAATTTCAGCTGAGACCAGTTCTACTGTTCAAAGACAAAACAAATTTAAAGTATACACATTCGAAAAAATTGCTTTCAGGAGAAAATATTGGCTTAGTACAATTACTAGGGTCGGGTTCTCAAGGGATGGTGACCTTGATATAAGTGATGATGTTTAACAACTCCCTGGAGTAGATGTTCCTTGGAGCCAAAACCCATCAAAATGAATAGAAAATATGTCACTGGCTGAATAGGCTGTCGGTGGGGCAATGTTACACATGTACCCTTTCCCTGGATTCGTGTAACTGATTGCCATTGTCATGTAAATCAATCTTCTTTCATTGCCTTTGTCATTAACTCACACGTCTCTCATTTGCAGATTGTACTCCGATTATCTGTACTTTGCAAGCGCTAATAAATCCGCAGAAGATTTTCATGAAAAAGTGGCAGAATCGCTGCAGCTGTTTGAAAATTGCATGCTGGATTATTCCTTGAGAGCCTGTGTCTACAACAACACCCTCAACAATGCCATGCCCGTAAGTATTTCCAAGAACATTTGATTCCTTGCTTCTTGAGCGCTATGTTGTGTCAAGGTTATTAAAATACAACAGAAACACTGTGCAAATAAGCATCAAGAAATAAATCATGCTCCCTTTTAATTTGTAAAGTGAATGGCATAAATATATATATGTAAGCATGTAAAAGCTGATGTCCTGGCTCAGCTGTCTCCTCAGTCTGTTCCCTGATGAATGCCAGCAGTAATAATACAGTTTTTCTATTGTGCAAGCGTATGGAGAGCACATTTAATGAAGATTGCAGTTTAATGTGCAAGCTTTTTGCAGATCTCTCCAAAAAGTAGCTTTGGCAAGGATCTTTGTGGTATGAAATTACCTCAAAATCAGAATAAATAATGTGTTCTTTTGCAAGAAAAGGCTACCAATAAGTAGATAAAACCTTTTCTTTCTTTTTTTTTTTTAAAAAAAAAAAGTGCACATCAGAAAATGATAAAAGGAAATACAGAAAATGCTGGCAGGGGAATGGATAAGTATTACAGGCTCAGTATTCCAAAATTCCCATTCTTAGTGTAGAAGTGACTTCAAATTTTGCTTGAGGGGGCAGAATAATGTGGAAGAGATTGACTTGAAACATCACGTCTGGCCAGTTTGCCATTCAATCCTATTTTATTTGCTCAGGCTGTAAAGGACTCAGAGGAAATACTTCCCTCCTTTGTCTCTGGGGTGAAGTCATTGCCTTCTCCACTCAATAAAATAACCATAAAAGAGTGTATTGTACAGGCTTGAGCCCTGCAGCAACAGGACATTCCTCTTACTTACCTTGGCAGGTAGACTGGAGCTGCTAGTGTTTGATGATATCCTCCAGGACCTCCATGGACCGGAGTTCCTGCTGGGCAGTATCACAAGTCCTTTCCAGCCATCTGCTTGCACAAATGTATTTCTTCCAGTGTGGGGAGAGAAAAGCAGAGAGAGAGCCAAAAGGAAAGATTTTTCCTCTTATCTTCATCTTCAGGGTGCAGAACCAATCTTCATGTGTTGTCTTAGGCAGCCCTCTGAAGAACATCCTTTTGGAAAGGAGCAGAGGATGTCTTTTTCCAGAGAGCCACAAGCAGGTGTTCATAATAAAACACAAATGCCAACTGTGCTCCTCAATGGGCTTTTTTAGCTTCTTCAGCCAAGTTGTTGAAGTCTGTTACGTGCAAGGATTGCCACAGATTAAAAAAACAGGGATTATTTTCCTTGGTGAGCTCATTAGATTGCTAATTGTGTGACTGCACCAGGACAATTTTGTTTTGCTCTTTGTTAATATCTTCCTGAAACAAGAGAGGTGTCATAGATATTGTCACTGCTGACAGATGCTAACCTGTAAAGAAAAAAGTGTTTGTTGGCTTATCTTCACTTGGAGCCAGTAAAAAGCATTTTACCCAGAGAAAGGCATGCTGAGCCAGGGTGATCAAACTGAAAGCACAGAAATGGATATTATGGAGGGGAGAATGGCTTGGGGAAACCTACTGATGCCTTTGATGTATAGGGGGAAGCGGTGGAGGGAGACAATTTGTTTCAGAAGAACAGTAATGAAAAAGAAGTCACTATGGGGAAGAAGATCAAGGTTCTTGCTGATCCCAAGAAAACTAAAAATTACAAGGACATGTCAGTTAAAATTATGAGGACATATTGGTTAAAATCCCTCTTTCTGGTGAAAAGCTTTAAAGAAGATTCTAAGCCCATGTGGAAAACTCTGCAATCCCAAACTATATCATGCAGCCCCTGTTTGCCTTTCACTCGCCTTCACCTCCTGGGAGAAAGAAAAGCAAAACCCATCACTGAGCCACAGGTTTGCCCCAGTGTTCAGTGAAATGGGGTGACTGAGGGCTGGAGTGCTGCCCTGCCAGTATTCTTACATGCTAGGCTGGTGTTTTCATCAAATAAGAGGTTTCAAATTCCCGTGTAGCACATATATAAAGAAGACTTTTAAACATGGAGGCTTATTGTTGTAAGCAAAGACACACATCAGAGTCACAGAATCCCAGAATTGCCTGGATTGGAAAAGCCCTTTAAGATCATCGAGTCCAATCATGAACCCAAAACTGACCAGTCCCCACTAACCCATGTCCCTCAGCACTGTGTCTACACGACTCTTCAATCCCTCCAGGGATGGGGACTCCACCACTGCCCTGGGCAACCCCTTCCAATGCCTCAGAACCCTTTCAGCAAAGAAATTCTTCCTCACATCCCATCTCAACTGCCCTGGGCACAACTGGAGCCCATTTCCTCTTGTCCTGTCACTTGTTCCTTGGTTGAACAGACCCACCCCCTCCTCTCTCCACCCTCCTTTCAGGGACTTGCACAGAGCCAGAAGGTCTCCCCTCAGCCTCCTTTTCTCCAGGCTCAACACCCCCAGCTCCCTCAGCCGAAAACTCAGCACACTTGTGCTCCAGACCCTTCCCCAGCTCCATTGCCCTTCTCTGGACACGCTCCAGCACCTCCATGTCCTTCTTGAGTCATACATTACAATAATAATGATTTAGAAGTAATTCCAAATATGGCTTATTTTACTGGAATTTAGGTATCAATATAGGTCATGTGAGCCAGTGTAAAAAGCAAAAGAGGCTATTGTTCTCTGACTTCTGTGGTAATGCATGGACTCCAAAAGACTTGGAGATGTTAAGTCTCTTTTATGAAAGATGCTTATGACTTGGGATTCATGTTTCTCTCTTCTGAGCCTGAAGGGATTTAGAAAAATATTTATAAGCACAGTTGGAGGTTGGACTTTTAAGAACACCAGACTACCCTTTTTATGTTTCAACTTGTTATGTAAAATTGAGGGGAGGGGGGGTAAGAAAAACAAAGATTAGGTCAGGACAGGCTGAAAAACTGCCTTTTCACATCTCTGGAATAACGTAGTCTGGCACTCTCATTGCATACTCAGACGATGCACCATTAACACTGTCTAGCAGCCACTGCTATTGCAGTCAGATCTAGATCTAATGCTTGCAATCAGAGGATAAAACAAATACCTCCAAATCTAATTCCTGACACTGATTCAGAATATTTGCACTACTCCTGGCAGTGTGATCTGGTGCAGCTGATAATCAAGGTGAAATAAGCAGCTTTAGGGCCTGGAGAAGGTAGCAGGACTAAGCATCTTCCCTTCCACTTCTGTTCATTAAGGGGTTGAAAGCCCTCAGGATCTCTGTGAAGGTTGGGTCATCCCAAGCACAGAAGAGTGTGCAGGTGAGGTGGCCAAGGATCTCCCTGTGTCTGTGCAATGCTTTTATGCAGACCTGTGGCTGATGCAGCAAGTGCACAGCCAAGCCCTTAGTAAAATGCCATCTCTAACCAACAGAGAGGCCATTCACAAAGATTTCCTGAAGCTCTACTGAAAACAAGAGCAAGATTAAAAAAAAAATATTCAGATACTGTCTTTTCATGGTTCCTCAAAGGCACGTATTTGGGATTTTTGCCTAGAATACTGAGGTGAATGTTGATTTGTTACTGCTAGAAGGTTGTAAGATGAATTAATTTTTAATTTGTTTGGGGTTTTTTGTGCTTACAGGTAAGGTTACAGGTCGGGCTCTATGTTGTGTATCTTTTGGACTGGTTGACAGTTTTTCACAAAGATCAGATACTCGTTCTTCGCTTGGAGGATCATGCATCGAATGTGAAATACACCATGCACATGGTGTTCCAGTTTCTGGATCTTGGTAGGTGTCTTCTGTCTGCTTTGAGATGCTTGAAAAAATAATTATTATCCTTCTTCTAGGTCATTTTTGCTTTATTAAGAGACCTTATAGCAACCTTCCAGTACCTGAAGGGGACCAACAGAAAGGCTGGGGAGGGACTTTTTACAGCGGTAGGGAGTGATAGAACAACGGGTGATGGCTTTAAACTGGAAGAGGGCAGGTTTAGATTAGATATTAGGAAGGAATCCTTCACTGTAAGGGTAGTGAGACACTGGCCCAGGTTGCCCAGAGAAGCTGTGGCTGCTTCTCCCTGAAAGTGTTCAAGGCCAGGTTGGATGAGGCTTTGAGCAACCTGGTCTAGTGGAAGGTGTCCCTGCTGATGGCAGGGGGGTTGGGACTGGATGAGTTTTAAGGTCCCTTCTAACCCAAACCAGTCTATGATTCTATGAAAACAGAAGCATGGGAATCTGTTTTGGAGGATGCATTAACCTTGTTTCCTAGAGTCAAGCAAAACTGAAATTCCCAAATTCCCATAGAAAGACTGGTGTGAGAAGATCTTAAGAACACTATATCAAGGAAAAAAATCTATCTAATTCAGAATGCAAGGATCTATCTTACCATATGGAAGCTAGTCCTGCTTCTGAAGACAGTCAGGGCTTGTTTGTCATGGGCTCACATAGGTGCAAGAGCTATCCCACACTATTTAAACAACTCGAAGTGCTGCCATGGTCTGTGTGCTGTTCCTAACATGCACCAATCCAGAATCTAAATCTGAGTATGAAGAAAGGTTGTGTTTCTAGCTGAGGAGAAGGGGAAATTGTGTTATTACTGTGTTGGTTGAGACATCTGTTGCTAATCCTTGGAGAAACACTGGCAGACAAAATGTTGCCCAATGTTGATTTGACAGTAGCAAGAGGATGAAAATGTGGCTGCAAAATAGTCTGGCTGGTCTAAACACTGGTCTAGATGGTGAGAAAGTTTGAATGTAGCAGACTGAACAGATGAAGAGCTTGGCATCTTCTTCCTGAATATGGTTTATACTGGAAAAGTCTGTGATCTTTTGTCTTAGGGCTTGCATTTATTCCTGAAATAGGGCCATTGCTCTACCTCTGTGCCACTTCGACCCCTCTGACAAGCTCAAAAATGAAGAAAAAAGGGCTCACATGAGTGAGCATGTGGAGTTTCTACACAGTATTAAACAACTCACATGGTAAAATGAAATAACAGTATAGAATAATTGCAACTCCAAAATGGACAGGAAGTTGTGTTCAATGTCATAGTTGTTTTCTGAAAACAATTTTTTTTTTCCTCCAGAAATGATTTATGCTGCTTGTTGTAGAGATGATTAATTAATATGAAAGGAAAATGTATTATTTCCATATTTACTAGCAGTGATTTATTTTATTAATCTAAGCCTGTATTCAATATTCTGAAACACCATCGTTGCTAACACACTTTCCATTTGTTTTCCCTTGGCAAACCTTCTGGGTTAGTCATTTGTCTTCTTTATCACAGGCATTTTTTGGTGAAATATTTTAAGATAATATTCTATTTTTCCACAGGACCTCTAAGTGAGAAACAAGAAGCTCTGATTACAAAGAGTCCTGCATCAAACACTAGACGACCTGAAGACAGAAGTCTGGGACCTATGCTACCAACAACAAAGGCAATTTTAAGAGATTTCTATAGGCCTTTTAATACAAAACTGGCACAAGTTCTTTCTGATGACGCTTTTTTATGGAAGAGGACATAATATGTACATTTAGTGCCACAAATACAGTGCTTAAAGGAGTTTTTATTTTTTTAAATTCTATTTTTGTGCGTGGATATTTACATTTTTCCCATTCCAAAGAGAAGCCGATTGATGAGCTGAGACTCTCACCTTCAGTCAGCACACTTCACGACAGTTATACCACATTTTTCTTGTGAGAATGTAAAGCATCTTGCTTATCAGTTTATTGCAACTTCTTTTACCCTGGCAAAAGAGTAGAGTGGAAAAGCATTAGTACAAAGATGATGTCTTACACTCTCCACGGGGACGTTGAAGTTTAACCTTCTCTAAGATGCTGCAACACAGAATTAGCATCAGTTTCCTACAGTTATGCTTATAATCTCATTTTCAATATATGTTATTCATTCATTTTTTCAAACTATCAGTGTCATTTAGTCATTAAAATTTTTAATTGAATTCAACCTAAACTTCTGTTTCTTTTTGTCAGCATATTCACAAATGGTCTTCACTCGCACTAAGATTTTTGTGTTTCCTTAATTCTGAAACAAAGATAAAGGATAATTACATTTACATAAATTTCCAAGTCTAATTTATAACTTGAAGATAAATAGACTTTCCTACAGTTCTTGTGAAAGAAAATTTTGTATTTCAGGTAAGAATGGATGATTGTAATCTAAACAACAGGCCACGTTTAGTGTTTAGCATAACAAATCCATTGTCTTCCATATTTTGTTCATGTAAATATGAATACTTATCATTTATTCATATCACTCACGCATTTTCTCACAGGAAACCACTAATAGGCTTGATATAAAGTCCATTGCTGGCCATGGAGAGCTTCTAGGGAGTTTTCTATTAACTTCTACACAATTACTCTTCTCCAGTGCCAAAAAATACTCATTTTAAAATTGTTATGAAATCTTGTTATTAAATGCATAAATGGATAGGATGCAGAGTGTCTTGTATCCTCATAGAAAGACTATGTTAACTCATGAATTAACTGCACATTATGTGTTTCCCTCTTCAGGAAAGATGTCTACATCTAGTTTAAAAAGTTGAGATACGCAGACTTGAGAAAAGAAATTTTGAAAACTACGGAGAAATTTTGGACTATCTGAAAACTTTTATTGGACTAACATGGCCAAATTTTTGTATAAATGTCAATAATTCAATATTTGATTTCAAACACACCTGGTTAGGGTCACTGCCAGTACAATCTCCAGTCTTCTTGCAAGTAGAACTGGCCAGCACAGTCTACCTAAGATGGAGACTTTTTAAAGAGACAAATGAAAATGCTAAAGTGATTGTTTCTTCCCTGAATGTGTGTTGGGTGGGTCAAATGAAGCTGGTATCTGGTTAGCAGGTATCAAAAGCCCAATGAATCATCTCTAATTGGCTTCATGTGCCCTTTTGACCTTTTTGTTGGACCCCACAATACAGCTTACTGATGGATTCACAAATACATTTACAAATGCTAAAGGTAACTATTCACCATCCTTCTCCATGGAGACATGTTATTCACCTCCTGTGTTTCTAAATAAGGAGTTAATGCTGAAAACTCCACGAGTCCTGAACATTTCACCCACGTTAATGTGATTGATGATGTGAGATGTTTGTAACAAAAGTCCATTTCTAGGTCCTTTGACAACTGGTAATGTGCTGTTTAAAAAGGGTTCAGTCTGGTGTGTTGGGAAAGCCTGTAACAAGTAATTTAGAGAAGCAGTTCTAGACAACCAGAACGAATTAGTTCTAGTTCAGAAATGCTTAGAGATCAAAAATTATTAGAGAACTGAGAATGGACTGTTTTACCAGCACAAAAGAAGTATCATGGGAGCATGAATCAGAAAATCAGAATGAATTCACCACTATTAGCAAATGTAACATTTTCAGTCACCACTTTATCTGCACTAAAGATTTCTGCCAGGTGTGCTCTGAATTAGAGTCAACATTGTGTGGTCAGGATAACTCTATACAGAATAAATCTGCCGTGCTCAAATATTTCCATTTAGTTATCAGCTACAACCATGATCTAATGACATTACCTTGCCAGTCCTAAAAGATAATTATCTGTCATTAACTTGCATTAGTTTCATGAACAAATCACACTCACTGGTTTGTGTCACACTGATGTATGGTGCTGAACTCCTAATCTCTGCCAGGAGACTCATACAGTCCCCCAATGGCCAGGAAGATTCTCTCTTCCCTTTACCTATGTATATAATCTAAATAAAAACATATTTCATGGTCAACATGTCTGCTTTAGGCTGAATCATACCCAGCACACTGCTAGATCAAGGTCTTATCTAGTTCTGACTCAGAGGAAGGAGAAAGATTGAAGGTTCCCTGTACGAAGGTGGACAGTGGTGACCACATGTGTCCAAGTGTGGTTAAGCTCAACAGAGAGCAGTTGGTGAAGTGAATGTCACCATGTTGTGTGTGGCACAAGAACACATGGGAAAGGGGCTATAGCTGTAGATGACCTGTTAGGAGCCTGTGGTCCTTCCAAAAGTGAAGTCTCCAATGAGGATTGCTTTCATGTCTTCATCTTTTTCATGAGCTCCAAAATATGATCTCTTGATTTAACTCATTGCAACCATATACTGTTGGGTTGTGGCATGACTAAATATAAACAAGTAGCAAATTAACTGTCAAGAAGGCATGTTGGAGGTAAGGATGTTGCTCTCTAGTCCAGACTGTAAAATTAGTATTGATCTGCTGATTCAGAATGAAATAAAATAACATCTGATTTTCTTGAGTGATGTGATGGTGCTGAGTGTCAGACCCCTCTTCTTCACCCACAGAGCAGACAGCGTACCACTGCCATTCAGTGGCTTCACTCTTGCCTCACAGCAAAGCTCTACATAGGATAAAGCTCATCCCAAGTTCCTCCAATTCCCTTTATCTTTCTGTTGACAATTCTAGTTGTGAAAAATTCAGTGTTATTGTTCCATGTAGCATTGAGCTGACCTAGATCCCCAGAACAGTAATTTGCTAAGAAATTTGGCTTACAATCAAGACAATATATGTTCCTCTTTGCCAAAATGTAGCAGTGGTTCTTTGCAAAGAGCTCAGAAAATGTGTGTCACAAACTGGGTTTCCTCCTGTCTCTGGTGAACGGAAATAATCAGGCAAAGATGCAGCTTCCCTGAGAGCAAAGGCACTGAGGAAAGGGTTGTTTCCAAATGTTCTCACTGCTACTGCAGAAGAATGTGAAATGTGTTTTCTGTAAGACCTTGGGTGTTTGGGCCAAGCGTGTTCACTGGCTGGAAGAAGCACAGTGAAAACAAAAGATCTCCTGCTAAGAAAAACAGACACTGGTTTACATGGAAAATTATATCTTATCTCTTGAGACCAGCGCACAGGCTTGAATGCTTCAGCTTCAGAAACTGAAGGTAAACAGTGAAGTTGTCCCAGTTCTGAATATATCTTTCTGCCAAGAAATTAATCCATCTTCCAACCAAGCCAAATGCTCTTTTATTAAAGACGAAGCACAACAGCGTCACAAAAAGTTTCTCCTGCTCAATACCCCCAGCACAGGCGAGTTAAATGATGCATTTAATGAGCAGCTGTATTTTTTTCTAGCAAAAATACTTGTGTTGCAGTACCATCTTGTGGTCAGCATGGACAATACTCCATGCTGGAGACATGCATATTTTTTTTCCACATTAAAAAAAGAAAAGGAAGGTAAAAAAAAAAAAATCCACTTCTTTTCAGATGCCTATAGGAATGGAATTTCCAGTGCATCCCAGGAGTTGGGGACCTTGCACAGAACAGCTGGGTCTGCACAACCCCAGCATCATATAATCATCAAATATTGGTAGAGGTATTTAAGAAATGGGTAGACGTAGTGGTGAGGGACATGGTTTAGTTGGGGACTTGTCAGTGTGAGGTCAATGATTGGACTTGATGATCTTAAAGGTCTTTTCCAATCTAGGTAATTCTCTGATTCTGTTAGTTTGGAAAAGACCTTTAAGATCATCAAGTCCAAATGAAAACCCATAACTGCCAAGTCCACCTCTAAACCATGTCCCTAAGCACCACATTTACACATCTTTTAAATACCTCCAGGGATGATGACTCCACCACCTCCCTGGGAAGTCTGTTTCAATGCTTGACAACCCTTTAGGTGAAGAAATTTTTCTTAATATCCAATCTATACCACCTCTGATGCAACTTGAGGCTGTTTCCTCTTGTCCTATCACTTATTACTTGGGAGAAGAGGCCGACACCTCTCTACAATGTGAGCCTTGTGATCCTTCCTGGCGAGCTGCCACAGGGTCTTGCATGTGCTACAGTCTCCCAAGGGTATTTGCCAGCACCAATGCAGACCATCATGCAGCACACACATCTGCACAGAGGGAATTTGTTGGATCATGTTGTTGTAGTAGTACTTCTAGTCTGCCTTTATGCAGGGAAAGATGTCAGCAATGGCCAAGGACAGGGAGATGCTCACCTCCACCATTTTCGGCAGTGTCCTGCTGCGCACTCCTGATTTTAAGTCACAACTCCTGTGAAAACTCTGCCTCAATCAGTAGAAAAGTCCTTAAAATGATTGCCAGCAAGGCAGGGGCTTAATGGTGTGCCAGGCTGAAATCTGCTGTTGAAAATTAGAGGCCTGCTGTGTATGTATTGAGCCACAATTAGCAGAAAATAAAGTTTGGAAGGGACACAAATAGTAATCAACGTGTGGCATTTCAGAGGAAGGTTCACACTTCCCGTCCCTCATCCTCATCATTTCTGAGCATCCATTTGCTTGGTGAAAAAGCTGCAGCTGTAGGTGTGTTGGTGTCTCCGTGGCTGGGCTGGCCCAGGCACTAGGCTTCCCAGTTGTCCACCTGCCTCCTCCTTTATCACCCACCAAATGCATTTTTCTCCAATGTCTAAAGCTGCTGGAAGAGGAGGGAAGATCTGTGTGCACACCTCTACCACGGTGACTGCATTTTGACTCCTCTGTAAGTCCCAAACTCATGATGTGACTGCTTCATCATCTCCCACATGTGGAAAAACAAGTCCCAATGGGCAATATGAGTGTGGCTGATACCTGGTTCCACACCTCCAGAAGAGTCATGACCTTCATCTTCAGTTTGAATCCTCAACCCAGCAGCAAGCTGTCACCTACTGCAACACTCCCCACTCCCTGCCTCCCCACCTGCTCACTCTCCTTTTGTCTATGGGTCACAGATATGGAAGATTGAGAGGAAAAATGCTGAAAATACAACTCTAAGAGCTTTAAAATTGCTGTTTAGTTACTGAAGTAGCAGTTGCTGCAGTAAGAACATCGGTGACACTGCAAAGCTGCAGCACAGGACATCTTCCCAATGGAAAAGACTCTTCCTCCAGTACTGAATGGGAATGAGGAAAGGAAGGGTTGTGTTGCTACTCAGAGCGTTGTAGTGGGAGAACAAACCCAGCCTCAGAGCTACAGAGGTCTAAGCCACAGATGACTTGCAAATAACACAGGGTCTAGCTTTGGGTGAAGATAAAACTAGTGCATCCCAATTATGGAACACATTGGATTTCCCAGAAACCAAAGATTTGGGGCTGTCTGCATCTTACACATAGCAAGATGTCATTCATCAGTGGCTGCTCACAGTTTAGCCAACCAAACTGGGTCTTTTTCCCCAGTTTTTGAAATTTTGAAAAAAGTGTTTGTAGGAAAAAAGAAGAAAATTGTCTTAAAACTTCTGTGTTTATTTTTCTTGCTTTATAAACTTGTTTACCACATCTGTAAGCCACACAAGTACACAATACCCAGCTTTTCTATCTTCCCAGCTCAACCCTTGTGTTGACATGACGTGTATTTTTATTTATACATATTACTCTGGGCCTGAATGGACTTTGTTTAAGTGACTTAAGAGTTAAGTTTCTCGGGTCTTCTATGAGAAGATCAGTTACCAACTCCCCACTTGAGGAACAGTCACGCTGCCATTAAATAGGAGTTAAAGCAGAAATACACTTGGATATCTCCAGCCATCTTATCCCAGGCCTGGGAGAAGCCAAGGGTTGCCCTCTGGGTTGTCCTGCCCAGGTGGTTAATTGAGTCTACACATGGTAACTCCCCCTCTAGTACATTGAAATCAGAGATAGAAAGCAATGAAAACTGCTGTTCTTCGATAAGAGCAGGAGACCAGGGGTAGTGTGGCCCTGCAGCAGAGTGGAGGCAAAGGCTGCAGTACCATGGCTACAGGGAGGGATGGAGGCCCCAGGGGAAATAAGAAAGAAATCCTGCAGTTGAGTCAAATGAAAACCTGGAGTGTTGAGATCAGGCAAAATTGTGCTGAAGAAAGTAAAAATCAAGCCATGCTGACAAAAAAATAGAAGAAATCATACAGAGAAATAAGAAAGTGATCTACAGCTGTCAGATTAAAAGAAAAAAAGATTTTTTTTAGAATCATAGAATCATTTAAGTTGGAAAAGACCTTTAAGATCATCGAGTCCAACCATAAACCTAACACTGCCAAATCCACCTCTAAACCATGTCCCTGAGCACCTCATCTACCCATCTTTTAAATACCACTGTGGAACGTGACTCCACCACCTCCCTGGGCAGCCTCAGCCTGTTCCAATGATTGACAACCCTTTGGTGAAGAAATTTTTCCTAATTTCAAATCTAAACCTCCCCTGACACAACTTGGGGCAATTTTCTAATAATGATATAACTTGGGGAAAGTATGTTGGCTTGACTAGAAAGGTATCCTCTGAGCCCACCACAGACTTGGCTTTTGTTGCATCTTGCCCTAGGAGGTTTAAGCTGAGTCAGGAGGGATGGGGACAGGATCTGCAGAAATGTGGGTTCCTCACCTCCCTTTCCCTGGCTCATAGAACAGAGTCCAGTGCTTCATTTAGGCTTTGGAAGGAGCAAACTATATTAAAGGGAATAGAACAATTATTGAGGTGAAGGGGTTAAAATAAGAACAGAAGTTACTTGACTAGATTAAGAGTTTGAAAAAGAGGCTAAATGCTGCATTTATAGCTAAGAAGTGAAAAGGATTGGAGTTAGGAGATTTCTTAGGTATCCCCTATTGCTTGGAGGACCCATCCAAGGGCAGGACACTGGTCCAGAGAGTGTGTAACAGATGGGAAAAATATAATACGCCTTTTATTTTAGTCTCTGTTTGTGGGAAACCATGTTGGTGGCCCTAGGTGGTGGGGTGTGATGCTGTTGATGGAGGCAGTGTGGGGCAGGAGTGGAGAGGTGGGATGCAGCATGGTGCTTGCCAAAACCCAGCTGCCTGCAGCGTTTGCCCTTTGCCACCCCATCACCTCCAGCTGCAGCTTTGAGGGGTCACCAGGCATTTATGGGTGCAGGACCAGCAAGAAGTGAGGTGTGATTAGTCAAGTAGGATACCACAAGAGGGCAGGGCATGTCTGGAAATTCATCTGCAGCTGGAAACCCTGGTGTGCGATGGCCAGACCCTGCTCCGCTGCTGCCCTGCAGCACAGCCACAGTGAGGGACACCTGGGAGTTAACAAAAGAAACTCTTTTATCAGAGAAGTCCCCAGAATTGCACCGAATGGTGGAGGGAAAGCAGTTCTCATATGCTATGTAATACAAAAGCATACATAACTCAACTTAATAACTCATCTGTAACTCACACTTAACTCAAAACTCACACGTAACTTAACAACTCACACATAACTCAACGTAACACAACTCAATACAATAAAAGAGCACTGGGAGGATTAGGCAAAAGGACCAAAACATGCCCAGCAGTACAATTTACAGGCAGCATGGCATTGATGATATTCATGTAGAGGTATCTGCATTAGGATCCGCCTTCTCTCTACTTCATGAACCCACCAGGACTGGGGTAGCCCCACGCCTTCGAATTCACTCTGATCCATGCTGCCCAAATACAAGTCCCTTTTCAAACCTCAATGCAACTAAGATGGATTTTGAAGGTACCAAATGAAAATCCCACTCCTTTATTGAATCCCACTTCCTTATTGCAACAATCAAAACACGAGTCCAACTTCTTTGTGTTTATTATTTCAGTTATCCTGAAATTATTTGGCTATCCTGTAGCATGGTATATCAGGAAAAGGACATATGAACAATTCACCCCCACTGAAAAATCCTTCTGTGGGACTTCCACACTAAGGAGTCAGGTCAGTATTTATTGCATCATTAAACAATATTTTCTGAGCTCTTTGTTACCTCACAGTAATATTACCAACCTGAGTGACGTTGAAGCATCTTTTGTTTCAGTAGTACTATCAAAACATGAAACAAAAGTTTTTTAGACTGAAAAAAAGAAGCTCTATATTTAAATAACATGTTCCAAACAGACACATATGAGTCAATCCTTGATGGTGCAGCGTCATACAGCTCAGGGTGAATCCTGGAACGTTTTTTTTCCAACCTAAAGCTATGTGTGTTTGTTGTCTGGCCTGATTCAAGAGTGAGTATGTGCATTTCTAAAGCTGATTTACAAAGTGTATTTCATTTCAGCAGGTGGTGCTGCAGAGCAGTCCTGTCCTTCTCACTGGATGAGCTTCTGTATTTGAGAAGCACTGAATGTATACCTGTACATTAAGGTGATTTTCAACAGTTTTCCTTTCTTCTATATGTGCTACAGAAGTGGATATCACTTAATGAACAACCTTTTGCTGTGAAATTAAAAGCTGAGGAGCTGAAGTCAGCACAGCAAGAGCTAAGGCAGGTATTTGAAACAGAACAATTCGGCAAGCAATCAAAATCCTGAGCTGTTGAAGCCAGAAGGTTCAAAGCACTTGGACTAGCATTAAGTGTACTAGCACGAATATGAGGAAACCTCAGGAGGCAGAAGCTGTAGGTGTCCAGCACTGCAGGAGGCAAGATTTGCTGAAGTTAACTACTAGCAGAGCCAGGAAATGGGGAATTTTAAGACTGTGAAGTTCAAGAACTGAAGTGCTGGAGAAGTGGAGAAGTTGGGACAGAGAGAGATGAAAGGCTCCAAGCGTAGCTCTAGCAGGGGTGGGGGTAAATTGATTTATTTTAGAGAAACTGTGGCTTGTGCCAGAGTGATTTGGTCCTCCAACTGTAAAAGGAACTAACTAGTGAGAAATGTTCACTGTAAATCTTTAAAATTTGAAATAACCTCAGCTGTGGGTGTTTAAAAATCTATTGCTGCCCTTAGGATTATGTTTTTGAAGAGTTTCATATTCTTCCCTGTTCACAATTACTTTACTTTCAAAAGTGATGCATCAAGGATTTGCCCCAGACAATAACACACCCAGCTCACGGTCACAGTCGTCAAACCTATAGGAAAGGAAGATGATCTTGCAGCTAATGTCCTTCTCTGGGACTCAGAAGATTTTAATGACTGTGTCTTCCCCAGACCCCCATCAAACCTTGAGGAAGCCTCTAACAGGACAAACCTGGTCCTGAGAGGAAAAGATGACCAAAAGTTCCTTGTCTCATGAGATAACCTGGCACTGGAATTAAAATAGAAGGCTACTTAGGAAATCCAGCCTGTGGATGGGCAGGAGACCAGGTGTAGCTCCTGGTGGGAAGAGTGAAGGACTAGCTCAGAGAGGTTGGCAGAGCATGGGGAAAAATTCCTCTGCTGCAAGGAGCCAGCCTAGTATTTGCTTGACTGGTTGCTTTCAAAGGACAAGGCAAAGGGGAATATGAGGAATGTAACTCATTAGAATAAGTAGCTTGAACAATATCCTGAGATTTTTTTTAGTACACGGAGCTTTTTACAAAGCTTTGTGAAGGTAGCCAAAAACTGGTTGTAAAAATGCCAAGAATCAAGAAAATATTGGGGTTTTCAGCATTTTCTATCCTTGGAAACATGCACACTGTTCAGGAAGTGTTATATTGCATGCTTCTCCCCTATAGCCATCTCTTCTCCTCTTTTTCTTGATAAACAGTTAAAGTAGATCCTCAGTGCATTTCAAAAATAGGTGTCTGCTGTCTCACTGGGGCAAAAAAAAAAGATGAGAATTTTCTGTATTAATAGTTTAGAAGACCAGAAATCTATAAATTACACAGAACTCTGAAACAGTTTCCATTTCCACGACAAATAACAAGCTCCAGGCTTTTAGCTCTCATAGTTAGTGCTCTGATTAACAGCATCAGTTACCAGTGCAGCAGTTCAAGTTTTCTCTGAGATATCTTTGCAATATTAACATAGACACAGGAGCTTTCAGCTTTATGTTATGCAGTCTTTTAAGACACCTTCCAATTGACATGAAGTTATGATATCTACCATGTGCATAAAAAGAAAAAAAACCTCTTAATATACTAGAGGATTTTATAACATATTGCCAGTCTTACCATGAAAAAATACCACATTTTTATTTAGCCCCATTCAGATTTGGTTTTTCTAACATGTTTGTCCTACTTTTCCCCAGAGTGACTGATTTCCAGACACATGCTGCAGATTTTCTGCTCTGCAGCTCACACAAGTCCTCAGAATAAGCTGAGCTGGTTCCTGGTTATCCGTGAAGCATTTTCACACTAGCTCACTTATAATGAGCAGATAGAACACGAATAACACGGGCTCAGGTTTGCAGGTTGGGCTGGTGCAAACACCTGCACCATGACTTTTTTTGAAAATCGCACTTGAACAAATCTTCAATATAATAAATATCCCTTAAATAAAGTGTTAATGGTCTTTAAACACAAACCCAAGATTATTCAGCCCAAAGATGAATATGAACATTCCCAACAGTGCTAGCATGCTGCCAGAGAGCCAAGCTGGACACCTGAATTGGGACCTGGAGTTGCTACCTCATAGCACATTTTGATGTCAAAGTCTTTTCCTGCACTCTGTAACACATCAGGAAAAACATTAAAATATAAATATTTTTTTCCCTGAATTACAAATCTTTTAAAATTATTCCATGTTTAGGATATGGAAAATGTATATATCGAGATGCAAGCCCAGAGAATATTACCTAGCATCTCTGAGTGAGTCACAATAGGAAACTTAAATGCCTAAAATGTACATGTAGTTATGTTCAAGGCAGTTTAAAAATCATTTCACAGGCTTAAAATCAATTTGAATAGGACTGTAAGAGGCACCACCAACTATTTCCAGCATCTACTGTCTTGTTTTTATAATTTATTGAATATGTTTGAGAAAATAATTATTTTCAAGTTGTTCCAGCATGAAATTTAGGTGAAACCCACCCATTCTCAGTGTCTAGTTTGTGGAGCAGGAGCCCTGTACTCCCCTCGTTGCAGCAATCTGGTTTGCATGTGGGAATCTTTTGCCTTCTTGAAGTGTTCAAAGCAGCCCAAGGGAAGCACGAAACCACTCTGCATCCTCCCGTGCCATGGGCACCTTGCTCCTTGGAGAGGGACGGAAATGAGAGAAGAGGCATGACCTTCAGGCTGCTCCTCTAACCCAAACAGTCCCTTTGCTGCAAGTTTTTTCTCCATTTGGCTGGTGTCATTTCCTCAAAGCACCAGCTATTTGTTGTGCTTTTGCATTTGCAGACTTTATGGCACTTGTATAGCGGGCAGTTGGGTTTCAAGGCACTCTTAGGAGAGGCAGCAGACACAGAGCACACCACCAGTCGATCCCGTCTTGGATCATAACCACATTAGCTGTCTGTCCTTGTTTCACTAGGTTAAAGCTAATTTTCTTCTCAGCAGCTAGAATAGTTGTGTTTTGGTTTCAGTATGGGACTTGTTATGAGAAGAATGTTGATAAAAGGACTACTGTTTTCAGTTGTTACAGGAAAATGAAGGACATCTCCAACTTCCCCATGTTTTGATAGTCTGCAGGTGCAAAGGACTCAGGGGGAATGTAGTAATTACCACAACCCAAATTGGCATTTGGATATGTCAATGGGATATTCCATATTGTATAACGACTTGTTCAGTATATTAAGGTTGGACCATAAAGCTATGGGGATTTTCTTGGATTGCTCAGGCTCTCTCTATTCTGGGATTGCTGTTTCTCTTTTGGGACTGTCTGTGCTCTGGGATCACTGGCTGAGGAACAGGCTGAGCATCTGTCAGCAGGTGGTGAGCAATTGCACTGTGCATCACCCATTTGTATATTCTATTATAATTATTATAGTTTTATTTCAATTATTGAATTGTTTTTAGCTCAACCCATGAGTTTTCACACTTTTACCCTTCTGATTGTCTCCCCCATCCCATCAGAGAAGGGTGAACAAGTTGTTGTTTGGTGTTTGGCCCCTGGCCTGGTTAAACCCACCACACTGCCATTGTGCAGCCACAGCTGAGACTTCTACACCTCAAGCTGAGTTTTCCCTCTCCATTTGCACATGAGGCTCCAGTTAAACACTTGTGTGGTGGTTTCACCTGGCTAGCACTTGGATGCAGCCAAACACAACCGCTTTCTCACTCCCTCCCTCCAGGGGATAGGGAGGAGAATTGGAGGGGCAAGGGTAAGGAGAATTGTAGGTTGAAACAAGAACAATGTAGTAATTGAAATAAAATATAACTTAAAATAATACTGTTATTAAAATAGTAGCAGTAGTAATAATAATAATAAAAAATACAACAGCAACAACAACAACAACAACAACAACAACAACAACAACAATAATAATAATAATAATAATAATAATAATAATAATAATAATAAGTGATACACAATGCAACTGCTCACCACCCACTGACCAAGCCCAGCCCATTCCCAGAGACCGATCCCAGAGCAGCGACAATCCCGACCCGAAACCGCAATCCCGGGAGAGCCAGAGCCCGAGCGAGAGCCAGAGAGAGCCAGAGAGGAAGAGCCCCTCATGGATCTCCTGCCCATGTGGGACAGGAGATGGAACAGCCCCTTGGCAGAGCCAAATGCCCATGGAGCTGATCCATGTCAATATTCCTCACAGCCCCCTGAGATCTTGCGCTTGCAGACGGACAAACACAAAGTCCTTCAGTGCCAGGGACACAAATGCCAACATGGGGATGTTCTCAGTGTTTCTCTCCTAACAAATCCCAGCTGAACCCAAATCCCAACGCTGTTCTAGCTGCTAAAAAGAAACCAGCTCTGGCCCAGCTAAAAACCAGGACAGCTTGCCACCCACCAACCCCACTGTTGGAGAGAGAAGTGGGACATGGGAATAGCAAGGCTGAGTGGAGCTGAGGGGCTCCACATTGACCATCCCATCCCCAGACTAAATGTGAGCTGCTTCCAGCTCTGAAAGCTCCAGTCTGGAGAGGGGGTGAGTAGCAAGAAGGTTTCCCACAGCCAGAGTTGCAGAAATGCTCTGGCACAGGGTTCTGTGCAGGTAAAACACCAACCTGGCTGGTTAGCAGCCCCCATAGTAAGGATTTTGTTGCTTGGTCTGAGACCAATATTAGTGGGGAATTAATGGAGTGAGGACCTCTCACTGTTACTCCTCTCTTTGGAGCAAGCAATCCTAAAGCAGAGTGTCTGTCTGGAGCTGTCAGAGACCTAGCAGCAAAGCTGGGATTTCTGCTCTGGTACATTTGTCTGTTATCTATCTCTGATTATTGTGTGTCCAGACCAGCCTGCAGAGAAGCATAGTTCTGCGACTTCAAAGGGTTTCTTACTGGCTAAGGATTAAACAAAAAAATTCAGTCAAAATCACAAGACAGTATTTCAACTGTGATGACTTGAAGTTCTCTTCTGAAAATAAAGGTTACACAAAACAACATTGCAGACTTTGCACTGAAATATGAAAAGATGTACTACAGTCATGGTAAAACAAAGGAAAAGAAGATTCCTCTATATGCCACCCCTGCAGACACAAGCCATAGTGAAGTGCCGGGATCTGCAGGGTTTGTTTCTGCCCTCTGATATATTTATCCACACTGGGATGTGCTTTGTGGAGATGAATCTTCTTGGCCCTGTAATTATTGCTCAGGAAACAGTTCTTCTGGCAATCCACTGAAAGGAATAAAATCCTCTTCTGCTTCTTCTCAGTGCAGATCAATACAACCCAGCAGGCAGAACCAGAGAACAGGCTTCCAAGGACTAAGAGTAGGAGCTACACCACTCTGTTATAGTCACCCTGGGTGTTATATATGCACAAGTGCCATGTAAGAGTTCCACAGGTAAGAGATGGTGCCATGGTATTGCTTCCCATCAGCATGGACATCCCTCCTGGAGATAAACCCCAGATGTGCACCATGGGATATGTAGGATGGCTGCACAGGGACAGCAGAAGAAGGTGGGGCAGTGCCAAAGTCAGCCATGGAGAGAACAACAGAAGCTCCTGGGAAGCTCTCCAAAGCTCTGACTTGGGCTTCCTCCAGGTATTTCTTTTGGTGAAAAGAGACTTTCTTTCTTCTCTATTGATGTGTGAGGGTGGGATGGCACAAAGCCCACTCCCTTTGGTCTGCGGGGACCTGGCGCTTTGCAGGAGCAGAAAGTCCCAGCTGTGGGAGGTGTTTCATGGTGGTGGTCCCACCACAGGCCAGGAGAAGGTCACAGCTTAGCAAGTCCTGAACAAACAGATGCACATCCAACACATCTGCTGGGAGCCGTCTGGTGAGTGGGAAGGTCCTTGGCTGCTACTGGAGGGACACTTCTCACAGCAGAAACTTCTTCTTACCAGCCAGCAAATCCAAACAGAAAGCGTGGGTTGCTGTCTTGGCCATGTGAGTTGATGGACTGAAGTGGCCTAGTTTTAATAGAAGAGGCACTTTCAGGTGAAATGTTGAATCTTCTCAATCCCAGGAGAACACGTCTCATCAAAATTTTATATGGCCTTGGGGTCTTGGTGTTTTATAAACAAGGCATTTTCAGTTGCATAAATGAGAAAAGACTGGAATATCATAAATTGCTCATCCAAGGAAAAAAAAATAAATGAAGAAAGAAAAGCTCAGGAACTTAAAATATATGGAAATTTATATAGACCTTAGGGAGTTTTATCTAACAGCAGTACTGTTGCTCCTGCAGGGAACTACAGTAACCGGGAATTTCCCACATCATTCATTCTCTCTTCTTGGAGTACTTTTGAGTTGAGGTCCTGAATGTGTTGCTAGAACAGGTGGTGTAGTTTGAGGGGTGTAAGTCACCTCAGGTGAGATTTAAGGGACCTTTCTGAACTAAACATCCACCTACATGGTTACCTTATGTTACATGGCATGGGACTTGATGACCAAAGGGGTCCCTTCCAGTTTAACATGAAAGAAAACTAATGAAAGAAAAGTTTGTTGTTCTAGAGCTCTTTTTAATTGCCATGAGGAGGTTGTCATATTGGAAAAAAAAAAGATTATTATCAGTCATAATACCAAAATGCTAAAAGAAGGTTTAATCTCTGTACTTATCATCTACTTCCCTATTGAAAAATAGTATGCTTTTCCTTTACATTAAAACTAAAATAAAGCAAAAATCACTATTTGTGCTGAGTTTTTTCCAGTCTAGCTATACAAAAAGTCATTTTCCAAAATGACAAAATTTATTTAAAGTCTTTAAGGAAAGAATAAGCCATCTAGAGGGTGGTATTGCTAAAGTACTCTAGGGTCTTTAAAATGGTACATTAATTCCTATGCAATCTTTTCCATTCTTTCTGGATATCCTTGTAATGATTCAGTTTGCTTTCTCTACTGTGTGTGGCCATTATTCACAGCCAGGCATGTTAAGGGAGGAGTAAAGCCCCACAGTGCTTCTTGTGCTAACATGGAGTGGTAGAGGCAGCCCCTGCTTAGGATGTCTCACAGCCTCTACACACACCCACATGCACATAGAATCATAGAATGGTTTGGGTTGGAAGGGACCTTAAAGCTCACCCAGTTCCAACCCCCCTGCCAGCAGCAGGGACACCTTCCACTAGACCAGGTTGCTCAAAGCCTCATCCAACCTGGCCTTGAACACTTCCAGGGAGGAGCAGCCACAGCTTCTCTGGGCACATGCTTGTACACACATGGGCTGATGCTGGCATTTCCCAACTTCACAGAATCGTGGAATGGTTTGGGTTGGAAGGGACCTTTGAAGGTCGTCTAGTCCAAGTCCCCCTGCAGTGAGCAGAGACATCTTCTTCTGAGATTTTTAAACAAAGTGCTGTTTCAGTACTGGGTTTGGGTATCACATAACCTTATTATCCTTGGCAGGAAGTTGTATTATGATCCTGATCAAAACATTAATGTAAGTCCTGGAAAAAAAAATGTTTTTGTTTTAGAAGAACAAGATCACAGAATCACAGAATAGTGGGAGGGTTGGAAGGGACCTCAGGAGATCATCCAGTCCAATCCCCCTGCCAAAACAGGTTCCCTACACCAGGTTGCACAGGGAAGTGTCCAGGCAGGTTTTGAACATCTCCAGAAAGATCTTTGACTGGTTTGGTTAACCCACTTGTAGCATCTTTCCATGAGGAGCTGCTCCTCTCTTTGGCTCAGGTCTCATGGTATTGAAGAGGTACAATTGCTCTTCTGGCTGGAATATTGCAGTTCCTGGGAATTTTCAGAGCCTCTGATATACCATATCCCACACAGCTCCTTAGTGAACCTGGAAGATAAGGTGCTAAAAACCATGGAAATGCTTGCTTGGAAAGGCTGGGTGAGGTTTCCATGTCCTGGTTCTTCCACGTGCTACTGGTAATTTGAAGAAATTCTGATCAGGTTGTTAAATTACTCTGATGCTAATGTGCTCCAGGTGGTCCTACGCTGCTGGGAGCTGACATGTGTTTCATCACAGGAGAGACACAGCAGTAAGTGTGGAGGAAATGGAAACACTGCAAAGGCTGCCAGCTGTCATTTGTTCAACAAGCAGAACGGTCAGTGCTGATTATAATGCACTATCACACCGCCGGTGCAATCCCTGAACCACAAACAGAACCCTGCAATAAATACAAATAAAACCAAGAAAGGGCTGCTGAGATGTAAATAAATAAAAGCATCTGCTGAAAATTGACCTCACCTCCCTTACAAAAGCCCTCCCCAAAACACAGGGTGGCTGCCAAAGGCATGTGTGCTCCTTGTCTCTCTGCTTAGGGAACCGTGATAAACTGTGTTTGGATCCTTCTGGGGTCATGAGCTCTGCAAGTGGATCCTTTTTGGTTCAGCGCTTGAGCCCGAGTCATAGCACCCTTGGGTCATCTCTGTTAGGAGCCTGGAAATCAAAACCAGGCAGTGGGACACCTTGGCTGACAACAGGCTGTGTGCCATAGCCATGGCAGCAGAAAGCCTGATGTGTTAGCTTTGTCCTGGAGATGCCTGGTGGCCAGCCCCAGCCTCTGGTTTCTTTGCAGAAGACTTTTTCATAGCTTGAGTGGATTGAATATTACTCACACCTCAGTATCATGACAAAAGCTGACCCAGCACCGTTTATGTCAACAAGAGTATAATGTCTTTATGAGAATGAGATTTGTGTGCACTGGATACCCATTACCTTGGGTGTAGGTTGGGATGGCTCAGTGCCAGCAGTGGTCTGTATCCTTTGGCATATCCTAAGCCCTTCAGATTTGTAGGGATGTAGTATGGAGTCAGAAGAGATGAAGAAACCCTAGGCCCCAGCTGTCTCATCAGAAGGAAGCCATAGATATTTGTCACTGAGAAACCCAAGGTTTGTTGTTAAAAAAGGAAAAATAAAATTACTCTGAGTCCTTGACTCACATTTTCAAAGGCCTGTAGGTGCTGAGAAGGACTTTCAAGAGGCCCCAAGCAGGATGTAGAACTGTGTTTCCCATGGGTGGAGTAGATCTAGGCTGCAAGCAAATCTGACACAGAGCAAAAAGAGCTTTCTGATGGCAAGTGTGGAGCACTTCAACCTTTCTCCTGAACATGGCCTGTGGCAGGCAGCTGCACCTGGTTGAACCTTGGCTGGAGGAGAGGGAGATAGAAATGGGCAGTAACTGGAAAGATGTGTTATGCCCTTTCCTGAGTCTTTCCCTCTGCAGGGTTGGTGGTTTTTCCTGCAGCCAGAGCACAAGTGATGCCCTGGGGAGGGTCAGACACTCCATGGCCTCCTTCCCCTTCCTTCAGTCTATCCATACCTCATCCCAGTCTGTGGGATATACAGCCAGCATGGGGATCAGAGAACTTCCAACAGTCAAAAGAGTACTTTATGGCAATGTCACAACCCAAATATAAAATACCTTAACAGAGGAAACTATCAGCCATGAATACCTGTGATCAAATGATCTTTTAAGGTCCAAAATATTCTAAGTTAGCCGTTATAAATGAGGGAATAAAAAACACCTGTCTTTTTTTCTGGCCTGATGTTAGTGGATAGTTTTAATAAATTTCTTGCTGGAGCTTCTGCACTTCAGCAGCATACCCATACCAACATGGGCTTAGCACCCTGGCCATTTAGGTTGTACATATAGTCATGGCAAATAAAGCCCCCTCCCCATCTTTTGATCCTGCAATACAGCTCAGTTGACATGGATGTACCACAGCTGAAGGTCTCAGCACCTTAGGGCTGACAGATGAGCCTAATTAAAGCTTCCCTTCCCCTCTTTTTAAAGGGTAGATTGAAAATTATTGCATTAAATCCTTTTTGTGGGAGAGCTCTTCTCTTGTAAAAACAATTCCCATTGTAAACTTCTGGATGGTAGAACATGGTATCCCAGCATACCTAGAATCTCCTCCATTTAACGGCAATATGAACAGCATCATTTTAAAGGCAAGTCCATTATAATTGTTCTTTTCTACTAAATCTCATATCATATCGATCTTTTCAGCCACTAAATTCCCCCCTCTATTTCTTAAAGTATCAAAAATGCCTGAGAGAATGAGCATCCAAATGTTTTCCAACTGTTGTGCTGAATTTGTCAGTTTTCTGGTTAAAGGTATTTAAAGCCAATATTTGTTTCAGTCACACTGAAAGTTCATTTTCCACCGTTCTTCTCTGATTATTTCTGGCATTTAATCTACTAAATGTAAACTGCATTTCTCAGTCTGTTTGTAACAAGTTCTTTTTTTGGTTTCAAAGTGTTATACTACCTAGCTACTATAAATAACTGCTATACAAACCATTGTCCTAAAACTAAAACCGGATCATTTGTTTATGAAACTCTCCTTAGAACAGGGAAAACTTTCAAACCAAGGGATAATTTTCCAGTGAAATATCACCATTTGGGGAAATTTGTCCCATTTTCTGTCTTTATAAGCATTATAACCAGGATTAAAATTTTCCATTTCTAACGAAGCACTTTTTTCCAGATCAATGTTGCTTCATTTAAGTTTGATCTTGTTTCTATTTAGCTCTGAATTCTTCTCAGGTTATTTGAGGCCCATCATGTTTGTTGCTTAATTGTGATTGAGTACTGTTTGATATCATTTCAAAATATCATTTTCATCATTATAATTATGCCTCTCATCCTCAATAGTCAAGTCATTAGTGGGAGGATTTCTACATAATTATTATGCCAAACAAGTATTTTTCAGATGTCAAATTGCAATGGCAATAGGTCTGCAAATCACCTCTGTGTGTGACATGGCTAAAAGCACAATGCCAACTTCTGGGTCTTCTGAGAGGGAGACAAGAGAGCACTTCCACACAAATATGCACATTATACATCTTGATATTTATCAATTCAACTTGGTTCTTCAATAATTCCTTTTTTTCCTATTGAATACTGTGCCTTTTCAGCTGAGAAACAGTCAAGTTCTGCATCTATTTGTGGGTTTTTGGGGTAGTATTACCATTACTAATGGTCTTGCACTTTTATTTTCAAGGGTAATTTATCATACTGTATCTCCATGCTAAGTGTTTGTAGGAAATCCAGTTTAATCCATTGCTTGTGGAAGAAAATCCAACTAGAATTTTAACTCGATGAAGCAAATATGAACTATTTTGCTGCTTCTAAGTGGATGCACACAGGTCCAAATTAAAACATGTCTCTGAAAGTTCACTTGGGACTGCTGATAGAGTCTATTCCATCCAAAATATTGCATTTTATTGACATTATCAAGTACAAGGCTAATGTCTCTTACTAATCCTCAGCTCCTAGTAGTCTTTACTATCATACACCACCTCTGGGTTTGTGTGTGAAAATCCAGGAAAGCATCTTAACATTTACAAAAGTTGTGTTTCAGCCAAAGCATTAGTAGGACATCTCATTCTGCAAAGGTACTGCTTCAGACCTCTGATAGATCCCAGTTTTACTGAGCAAACCTCATGATCCCCATCATGAGGTTGGGGATCTCCACTCTTGGACCATGGTGTAGGTGCAAGAAAACAGAAAATCTCTAAAAAACATTCAGTCACATAAGAAATCCTATACTTTCAGTTAATTCTGGTTTAATTAAAATGAAAAATATTATGTATTGCATGTGAACTTCTGCTAATGCCATGTATTGAAAAAAGTGAGTTCAATGCCACGAAATGTGAGATTAATTAAAGTAAAACATTTAGACTTTTTCTGAAGCCCATGTTTCCCCATTATCCATGGGTTTCCTATTTCATTTTCATGTTTGCCCTCCCAGCCATGTGGGATTGAAATGAGCTTCTTTTTCAAAGAAAGTTGAGACTCTTGCACATCAAATAAATTTAGCTGATGGACCTCTAAAGAAAATATTCATTACCAGGCAACTTGTAATAAAATCTTTCATCAGTGGTATCGTGTGTGCCATGTTGTTCTTTGTGGGCTGGCTTCTCTGAGTGTTTGGTGTGCATTGCTCTTGGGTGACTGGCTGACCTCCAGCCTTCTTCCAGGGTCAAGGCAAATATTGGAAGCCTACTCAGTGAACACAAGCCCACGGACTGGCCTCATCGCTGCAGGAAAGTTGGTTACTCTACAGGTAGTGATCCTCAAAAGTCAAGTATTTGCATTCACCTCTTTTCACAAGAGATTCTGCTTATACTTTTGACTTTAAGACAATGTCTTTCAATGATTGTACCATGACAAACACTATATAAATAAAAATACATTTTTTTGTTCTAACACCTGACACTCAGGAAATACCAAATCTATGCTGAGCTGAAGGAGGAGGAACTGCCAACACAAGAAAATGGAGCAGGTCTTGGACGAATTAACACCACATGTTTTCATTTAATATATTCATTACGGTTTCTATTAAAAAGCCAGCACTTGCCCAGTTATATAATGCTGTCATTTTTGTGGATGGCAGGACTGGAACTGTCTTTCTAAAATATGATATTATTTTGGCTCATTTTTCCAATAACTTTTTCACTTTACTTCTGCTAAGTTTAAGGAAGTAGAATGAGGCTGATCCTGATAGTTTAGAAGGAAACAGGTGGAAATTTAGTACAATAGTAGGTGAGTACTAGTTGTACAGGGTAAGTGAAATGTACAGGAAGACTCAATCACAATTCCTGTTGCCATCATGTTGTGTTGGACACCATTGATAAAGAACGTGGAACAAATACACAAATCAAATTATTTTACTGCTGCTCAGGGTGTGACACACAGACTGGGACAGGACCAGAGCCTGCAGCTGGTTTCTTCCCTGTATTTTGACTCATTTCAAATTCAGCAAGCTCTTCACTTCTCTCAGCATGAGCAGGATATTTGCCAACACCAGCCGATGTCACTAAGGAAAAGCTCCCTGTGTTATGGTTGAGGCTCTCAACGAGGTAATTTTCTCCATGCTGCAAAGGTGACTGTAGCATGCTGTCCTATAATGTTCAGCTAGATTTTCCTCAGACTCTTAAAATAACTTTCCAACACTGCAGATTATCAAAATGAAGATATGCAAAGTGCCTTCTCAGCACTGGACAGGGAGCTTAAATCCATTAAACCTCAAACCTTAACTTTTATCACCGCTTGCTGCTGTCACAAGCCCATTTCCAGTCCCTTAAGGCAATTTCCTGAAGGATGGTGGAGCTGGTGAGTGACTTGCTGAGAGTCTGAGGGGAATACTTAGTTATCTATGTTGACATTGCTGAGCTGATATCAATGTACGTCGACAGATTTATGTAATCTAGAGATCAAGGTTTGAGGATGTTCCCATATCTTAAGAAAATAATAGAGATCATTGTGCTCTTGCCCTTCTCTTGCTCTTTCCTCACACTCTTCTTCATTTATCCCAACCTTTTGTGCAACTTCCCCTCCCCTTCTGACACCCTTTTCCCTAATCAATTACTATATGCTTATTTTTGGTTTTTGTACTGGCACACATAATCTCCCATTTCCTTGTATGTTTCTACATAACATAATATATAAAATTCTAAACCTTGATTTACACGAAGAATAAAAGAAATAAATTCAGATGTTTGGTTAAAATTTTCAAAGTTTGATTTAAAGATTAAAGGAAGAATATAAATACTAAAAAAAACCCAACCAAAAAAACTGGAAGAATGACATTTCAACACATCATTCTGAAACTTCAAGTCTCTTTTCCTTCATTCATCATTGAACAGTTTGTCAAGACCCGCTTCAAAATGGTCAACTGTCTTTGCAGAGTTGTCATTTTACACCTGAAAACAAGTAGAGAAACAGGAGTTTGTGTTCCTGTTGAATACAAGACCAATTCCATTGTTTTCCATGGTATTACTTGAGCAATAAGTGAGTGTTTGACATATATATATATATATATATATTTACGGGAAAATTTAGATTTAAAATCTGAATTGAGATGTCTTTTCCAACAAAAAATACTTCAATGTCTGATCTCATTCTGCTTAATGGCTGACAGTGCTATAGACTAGGTCCTTATTACTGAGAAACTGTTTAAATCACCATAAAATGGCAAATGTCTGCAAATAGAGTACCTGAAGTTTTTTACTACTCAGGGCAAGAAATATATCCACAATGACCTGAGTTTTGAGTATATGATTTCTGGGCCATATCATTCTAAGTTAATTAAATAGAAAATTGGGGTTTTGAGGATACTTTCTCTGGGAATTCCTGCAATAGTTACTGTGGATTAGCACATAACTTAATCACAGTCTTATAAGTGTTAATTGTTCTAAAAAGTAGGATAAAGATTATATTCCTGACACATAGCCAACTAGAAAATTACCCACTTATTAGTGCTCTAACCTGAGAACTAAAAAACTGTGACTCAGGACTCATTAGAACATTAACAAATATAATAGGACCTTTTCTTCTTTTTGTTCCCTCTTTCCTTCAGTGATAACAATAACAACAACTCAGGCTCTACCATTTATAACATGGAATATATTTTCTTGGCTGCAACACAACAACTTTGCTTAGCTTGTCTAGACTCAACTTGGTATTTTTTAATGTAAATTTTTTGTTAGTATTTAAGGTTATTATTTGTTTGTAATCAGAAGATTGGATTAATTTTTCTTCTTTTCAATTGAAGCCCTATGCAAATTAAGTCAGTGGGATGTGTCACTGACGGCAGCATGAACACCAACAAATTCAGAGCATGTTACCTGTGTCATGTACCACACAGCACAGTTATGGCACGTAGATCTGGCAACTTGAGAGCTGGGCCACCAAACTACCCCAGGTCCAATTTCCTTGGTGACCCATGTCCTTGTCCCCAGGTCAAGGAGAGAAGGATGCTGAGCAACACCATGGACTTGATCCTCTACAGATGGTGGCATCTTCTGCTGAGGACCACAGAGTGACGAGTGCAGGGATGAAGCAGAGAAAGACTTTGGGGTAGGTCATCACCTTGGCTCCACAAAACCTGAACTCTGTGGGTACTGCGCTGACCTCTTCTCAAGAAACTTTCACAAAGGCACAGAGTGCATTTCCTCAGCTGGACCAGGGGAATGAAAAACAATCAGGATTCAAATCCATACAGATTGAGGAGTGCCGCTGAAATCTCTCTGCTGGGCTGATCTTGTTTGTTTTTCTTCACTTAAAGAAAGTATCTGGATGTGCTTTTGTTACTGGAACAACCTCTGGAAAGCATACAGTGACTGCAAGCAAGAAAACATATTTTATTAATGTACTGTGGGTTATTACCAAGATATGGTTGCAAATTTGGAAAAATCTGTTCTTATTTAAATATAATAAACAAACTGGGTTTGAGATTTGCAAATACTGTTTAATATAACTTCTGTCTCTGAGTATGCATTTGTTCATGCTGATAGATACGAAGAATAACTTTATGGAAGTTGCACTGGAGAAAAATTGAGTGTAGGAGGAGAACTAAGGAAAGGAATTTGAAGCAGAAACCACAGCCTCGTGGTACAGGAAAAAAGGAAATATCTGTTGTAACTTGTACAGGAAATTTATCTATTGCACTGACATTTTGATGCTGTAGTTGGGCGTGCTTTGACAGTAAATACTATTATACAAAGAAAAAGAGATCGTAGTGTCCTGACCAAACTAGATGCCAGCAATTCAATTCATTGCCTCAAGTAATTCTAGCATGTAAACAGAAGCCCCCAAACCCTCTCCTACATCCTACTGAAAATGTTCACTGTTTTGGTTTTGTCAGCTGGATGAAAGTCATGTCACAGTTTGTTTAAAGAAAAAGCTTTTTATTTCAGAAAACATATTCCCTGGTAAGTCACAAGAGACAAGCGTGTAGAAAGTGCAACAAACTGAGATCTAGGGTAATCCTTACCCTGAGAATACAGGGATAAACAAAATACATTTTCTAACCTAAAAAAAATCTCTGCTGTCCTTGGACATATTATGTGATGAAACCACAACGGTTTTACCTTCTAAAATATGAGCAGAGTTCTTTAAGAAAAGAAATAAAGGCTTCCATTAATGTTCCTCCTCTTGAATCTGTCCTGGGGGTGTTATTTATTCTTTGTGTTGCCTCATCCACACCAACAGTGTTTGAATTCAGTGACATTTGCACACAGAATGTACCTACCTTTTCCGAGAAATCAAGATATGTCATAAATGTACTGGTGACATTTTCCTGAGGACCTGAGATATTTTTACCTTTAAACCCGCCCTACTCCCAATATTTAAATTCTCATGCTCTTTGGGCTCTGGTATACACATTTCAGATGCATCTTTTACCACTTAGTGGTGATAGTAAAAAAGAAAAGACAAACCAGCCAGAAAAGTCCAGCTCCTCCAAGACAACAGTAAATAAATAGGACAACTCAACTTCAATTACCCCGTTGTATCTTGGGAATATTTTGAATGCTTCTGTCTTGGTATGTTCCCTAAAAGTAAAAATTGTCCAGACACACTAATTAAGGAAAATAGAGAACAATCCATTTCATTTCAAACTGAAGCAGATCAGAAAACACTCTTGTATTTATTTTTCTTGTCCAAGTCCCAAGTCATGTCCCTCAACTCTGTGTTTTGGTTTTGTGAGACTGAAGTCAGACAAAGAATAAAAAGCAGCCAAAAATGGAATAAACTTTTAGCAGGGAAAGTGACTGTGATAGTCAATCCATGATAACTCCCTGACTTACTCTCTTCTTAAAATAAAGGGAAAACCTTTAATTACATAATAATTTTCCACAGATTTTTAAAAAAGTAATTTACAAAGCAAGTGAACTCCAACCTTTTACAGTTCTATCAAAATTCTATAATTTTAAAAGATGTCTTCGATATTCTCTGATTAGCTGAAAATAGAATCACTTGAATAATCTTTTTTCAATTAAGATGTGATTTTTATTAAAAATTGATTTTTCCATTAAAATATTTTCATTTTTCTCTCTTTTTTTTTTTTTTTTTTTTAGGATTGGCTCAATGCCTGTTAAGATAACTGCTCATTGGCTGCATGGGCTATGGCCTGAGACTGAGTTCCAACAGTTTATCATTCCAGTAAAGCACTTTTATTAGAATATAATGTACAAACAGGCAAAAAGAACTTTATTTTGATGTTTTGGTGTTTTTTTTAAATAAATAAATTGAGATAACAGATCACTCAGGCTAAAGAACAATGACCAGACTGAAGACACTAAAATTAGAGGTTTCTCACCTTCTCACCTGGCAAAAAGTCTAAGTTGCCAAGAGTTTGCTTGTGTTAGTTTGTATTCAAAGCATGCTCGGTGCTTTTTGGGTGCAAAAAAGACTGAATGCTCTGCAGAGAGTAGATTGAAGTCAGCATCTCACTAAACCTTTTGCAATAGTGGTCTTTGCCACCATGGACTGAGAAGATGATTTCCATTGCCAAAGCAGGAGATATTGCTGTTTGAGTGCAACACTCCCTGAAAAGGGAACTGCAACTCCTCACCCAACAATTTCTTCCTTTGTTTCTGAACCTCAGATATACTCATTTTTCCCTTATCTGCCCACTGGAAGAATCTCCTGAGTCCCATAGTTAAAGCATTTTAACCAGAGGATGGGAGAGAGAAGAAAATGGAGGCAGAGGGCGAAAAGTACTTTGCCTAATCTTTACTCATTAATTGAGATGGAGGCTGCTAATTGCCTCATATTGACACCATCATGCCATGTGTTTTGGTAAGGTCACAGCCTTTCTCCCAAACCACGTCAAAGCACCAGTCAACACAAATGATGTCAGCACACGTGGCCTCTTGCTCCATCATTGCCTTCTCTCCAGAGCTCACATGTTTGGAAGAGTGGTGGGATAACCTGCTTGGCTTCATCCTCCCAGCTTTGTTATACCTAGGGGGTCAAAAGTGAACATGCTGTAAGTCTGAGAATTGCTTTGAGTGCATGTGGTGGAATGGGCAGGACCCAGCTCAGTGCCCTGTTCCCATGGCATGGGAGAGGCAAGGTTCATCAAGGCATGGGAGAGGCACAGGTAGGTGATAGTGACAACCACAGCAGCACAAGGTTGATGGTGGATGTAAAGGAATTTTTCCTGCACATTGCAAAACCTATGCCACTTTTGATGAAAGTTGCTATTTTCTTTCACACTGGCTGATGCTAGAGAGTCCCTTGAGCCCTTTGGGTCTCCAAGCTGGTGAGCTCATGATGCTTTTAATAAAGAGAAGTTATTCCCATGCGGCTGGGCTGATAGACAGACTGACAGGATCTCCCTTCAGGGTAGAAATTGCTCTAAAACGGTAACAGCAGCACTGAGGGATTGATGTGGAGAGGTGCTGGGCTTTCACGGCTCCGCCGGAGTCTGCAGAGGTAGGATTGGAAGAATGAGAGATGGGCAATGAACCTGAGTGAGAAACAAACTCAAAGTTTATATTTTTTCCTTTTTTTTCCAGGAAGCAAGCCCTCAGCTTTCTGGAAGCTCTCAACTAGGGGCTTTTTCTGGAAGGCATTCAAAGCAATGAGATTATTTAATTTCTTTCTTTCTTTTAGTTTGTATATTTTGGATGTTTTAAGCCAACTGGACCAGATTTCTGCCCATTACAGCCATGGCAGTGCAGCTGCCACAACACAGCTCAGCAGTGACAGCCACCCTGGGGCTCAGGGGTCAGGGCTCAGGCATCCTTTGGACGCTTTCAAACCACCATGGATTTCTAGGGGAACAGGGGAACCATCAGCCCTACCCATTGGGCACCAATTTCAGACACCACAAGAAGGGGAAACCTGTGATCTGCAGCCAGGGTGGCTCATGAACACAGATTACAAGGTGGGAGGGACATTGTTCACTTCTCCATCCCCTCTGCCTTTGTTCCCAGCCCTCACTGCTGGAAGCAAACACTTTCCCCAGTTTATTTCTTCTAGTTTTCACCCTTTTCAGCATGGGGATTTTACCATTAATTTTATTGCTTCTTCAGCTCTGCTGTTTTCTTCTTATCCCCTGAATTCCTGAAGGTTTACATCCCACCAGGGTGACTTTACACTTTGTTTATGCTGGTAAATCTAAATGATATTCCTTAACCCCTTTTATATGGAAGATTAGTAGCAAAGCAGGCTGAAGAGAGGCGGTAAGTCAATCAAGGAATTAACCTCCTGGTTCAACGCTGTAGCTTGTGACAGGACAAATGCATCATGATCCCTCTTTGGTTTGGGAATGTAAATTGTGACAAGGGAGATTAGCACAGTTTATAATGACCTAGAATGTTTGCCTTAAATAATGACACCCCAGATGTTGGCCAGCAGACAAGGATTCAGCCTCTAGAATCTCAGCCATATACTTGCAACATGAAAAATGTGCTCTTAGCAAGGAGTGGAGACTCCAGGCTTAGTATTGATTTAAACTTATCAGCATATTTCAGAGGCAGCAGAGAGTTTATTTAGTGCAGGTGACTGACTGAAAACAATATCTAGCTTGCTTCCCAAGGCTGAGCAGAGAGGTGTATGTGCAAAATTGTACATGTAAAGCTGTTGCCACTCTTTACAAGGAGGAAACTCCAAATCCTTCCATCCAAATGCCAGAGAAGACAGATCACTCCTCAGCTTTGAAGGAGCAGCTCTGGCACAGGAGCTTTGCTTTGAGTTCACCTGTGGGGAATTAGCTGTGGTGACAACTGGCATTTGGGCAAGTCCTCAGTTTTGCATCTGAAAGGAGAAAAGATAGCCAATCACTGGTGGCACCCAGATGAGCTTCTTGATTATCAGTGAGGGCTGAAAAGCTTCCTATCCCTTTCCTTGCATTCTTGAAGAAGAGACAGCTTATGTGAATGACTAGTGAAGACCAAAGGTTTAGTGAATGTCTCTGTTTCCCTGTGGACTGGACAACTGTGGCAGATAAGTTTTTCTGAGGACATGTTCTTCCATAATTGTCCATCATGGATTGTCTCATGCCATCCTCTCTATCAGCCTCGTTCAGTTTACTTTAGCTGCATGCAACTGTCTCACAGGCCAATGTGACAAGACATTAGGCTGAGATAAAACCTTCAGCTTGCAAAGAAACCCCTTAGTATTTTACTGTTCATTGACTGTCCCAGACTTCTTATTTCTACTGTAAACTGAAGGTTATGTACTTTTTAGGAAGGAATTCTAAACTCAGATGCTGATTGAAGCTTATACATTCTAATATACATTTATAAAGCTTAAGAGAAAGGTTTTAGATTTTCTTTAAAAATTAGAACCTCCTTTTTACTTTTCAAGATCTTCAGCTACTGCTTTCCTCAAACTATTCAACTTTCTAGATTTGCCTTGTTTCTCTCCATCAGATGACATACCCAGGATAAAATACTGTAGTGGAGTTCTCAAGGATTAATTTTAGGATACTTTTTAAACATCAGAAGCATGATATGGATTTAAAAATGTACACATATGTGCACTCTGTTAAATATGATGACTAAAAATTCAGATGTCTCAAACTTTGTTCTTTTTATAATTCACACTGGACAAAATTTAGAAAGGTGATGTTGAAAGAGCCTACCTGGGATAGACAACTCTAGGTGGAGTTTAATAATAACCTCACAAGTTTTCCTCCTTCCCCCAGATAACTCAAAGTGAAAGAGAGGAACAAAAGATGGAAGTGTGTAAGACAATTAATGTAACTGAAAGCAAAGAAAGAAACTGTAGAAATACATTATTAATGCAACAGCCTTGTTAAAAATTATATGGTCCTTTAAAACTGTAAGACAGTTTTCAGGAACAAAATCTTGTCAGCTTTTAGAATGAGATTACCATTACATTTAAGTGAGATTGAATTAGTCATTATAAAACTGGAGATGTGTGAAAAGAGATAATAATTTAAAGGAATTCAGTTCCTAATGGAGTCTTCCTAGAGAAAAAAAAAAATCCAATCTGTCCACAGGGAGAGCCTTGGCATCTACAGGGAAAATTGCCTGAGGGAGTCCAAAACCAAAGCATTACCACCACTATATATCTGCCACTGACATTCCTCAATATCCAAAGAGACATCCATCTCAAACCACAGGAAACTAGCTATCTCTAGAATTGAATTGAAATCAGAATTAAAAAACAGTAGAGCTGCAATTTTTAAAGACATTTTTAAAACTTTTAGAGGGAAACTTAAAGACACAGTGATTTGGTGTGCAAGTGTCACTTGCCAGGTAGCAAGGTGGAGAAGGAAATAGTGAGAAGTGATATGATAACAAAGAAAAAGGTAGTGGATGGTGCTGAGGTTGTACATAACTAAGAGTCTCCTACTCTGTGCCTTTTGTGAGACCTCAAAAGGTGAAGCTTTTATTTGTAATCACTTTGCCTGTATTTACACCGCTGCATATATCATCACAGAGTTCTGCCTGAAACTTTGCAGATTAAATATTTCTCAACCCTTCTGCAATTCAGAGAGCACTGACTAAAATTTCTCATCTGGTCTGAGTGGAAATCCATTGCTGCTTTATTAGAAAAGTTGCACTTAAGTTGTTTTTGAGGGCTTGTACCTGTCCTATGTATGAGAAAATTTTCAACCATCTCTAGATCCATCAGAGGCAATATGTGGCAGAAAATACAGGACAAGAGTCATGGTTTAGCTCTACAATTATATTCAACATCTGGCAATTTAATCTAAATTAAAGCTTTTGGAAAAACAGAACATTTTGAGTAGAAGGGCCAATGACTTTTCTAAAATTTCCTAGATTATTTTAATAATTTAACAAATATTTTTTTCTATTACTTACAATTAGGAAAAAAAGAAACAGGCATCTTTCTAAAGGCATATTTTCTTGTAGCAAATGCATCTGTATGCTCAAAAATCTTCATGGGAATCTAGGGGAGGTCTAGAGGAGCAGAAAAATTGAGATTAAAAACATGACATTAAAAGTTAAGCTTGCTACTTAATGACTTCATAATAAAGGTCTTTGCTGCTCATATGACATTCATAAGCACAACAGGAAAATAAAACTCTGTGCAGTAGTAAGTATGAAAGTATCTGTCTTAAACTGGGACGTTCTCCTAACCTGAGAAGTGTTACAGCATAAAGACACTCCAAACTGAATTATGCAGATATATGTATATAATATACTACACTCTATTTTGTAGATAGACCCTGAAGTAAGAATTTCTCACTTAAAGGGAGACTAATTATATGACCTTTGTATTTTTAGGATCCATCTGGAGAAATTTAATGACTCAGACAGCATGAATGGTTCAAGTCAGCTCTACTTACAATCAATTACAATGTCTAAGCAGTTTTATTGTTAGCACAAGCCAGTAAAAAAGGCACCTGGATAGAAACAATGCTGTTTACACCACATATTGTAGGATGTATTAAGATTTATCTTTTTCCTTATATAAATCAGGAAATCAGGATACCAACCCTGATCAATATATATCAGCAGTGACATTGTCAGGGCAAATTGGGATTGAGAAGCAATATACCATATTTTCTAGTTTAAGAACACTAACTTCTATTGGCTTTCTAAGCATTTTATGGGATATACTGTGCTCTGTTACACAACAGTCCAGTGCCATAAACCTCTCCAGCATCCTTAGGAAAATCATCCTGTTACTGAAACCACAAAAGCCAAAAGAGCACCAAGGAGCCAGCACTGAGTAGTTCACCTGGTAAAAGAGGCCAATATGCTCTTTGAGGTTTCCTCTGCAGGAGTGAGAATAAAAGGTTTTGTTGTCATCTGTTGGCTAAGATGGATCTAGGCATCCTCCAGGCTCTGAATTAAACAGAAGTGTTGTCTTTTGGTCCCCTTTGGACAGAGAGACATAGTCAGCTGAGAAAGGTAAAGATGATGATGAGATGCCTAGAAGAGAGGCACTGAATGGAGAAATTGCAGATGGATTGCAAGATGAAAGATGTTAGTGGAAGTGTTATAAAATGCTGGTGCTACCTCCAGTCTATGGTGATGTTAAACGTAGCTGTGTGTTTCTCACAGTCATTAATAATCACCAAACTCAGAAAAAAAGGCCTTGTATGTTTTTTCATAGGCTTGCCAGCTAAAGAGACCAACAAGATCAGCTATCTCCTTTCTAAACACAGAATAGATTAGAAAGAACTTGGTTATCTCTGTAACTTGCAAAAATATTTTCAATGCAAACAAGAGACTCAACCTTCACTTTGTTCAGCAGAACAAGCGTGGAGTTTCTCATTATAAGGATCTCTTCTAGGCTTTGAATTATGTATTATTTTATAAAAGTTCTGCTTCTTTTCCTTTTCTTTGTCGAATTTACACTCTGTTATGGAACAGCTTACTCCCAGTTCCTATTAAAAACAGAGTATCAAACTACTTTTGCAGATCCTGGCTTAAGAGTTTACAGGTTTCACCACTGACTATTTCTTTCCTCCTGATTCATCTTTCTCTCAGATGCCTCACACTGGATAACATCCAGCCACCTCAGCCAGGTGGTCTGAGATGAATTATGACTGTTTAGCTTATCAAAAGGTATCACAGATTCTGTTATGGCTACTACTTAGCAATACATTATTGTGGGTTTTCTGTTCCATTGCCCTGGCAATAGTTTTGTTTCTTGTTAAAACACTGGATGTGGTGATGTGTAGAAGTCAAAGAGCCTTTTACACCATCAGAAATGTGAAGAAGCTGCATTCTTTTGCTCTGGAGCAGTTCTGTAACTTTCCCTAAAAGACTAACTTGGCTTCTTCATATTTATAAAGATGAATAGAATTTACTGTTCATTATCAGAAGAGCAAATATTGACTCAGTCCTGACTCAGAGATAAGAAAAGGCCACAAAAGGACAATTCAAATCTTTGGCATGATTGGGAGTTTCAGACATAGAAACTCTTGCATTACTATTGCACTAATAATGAATATAGGTTGGAAGAAGCACAGGACAGGCAGGATCATACCAAAATACTGAAAATGAGCTCAGCTCAGAAATGGCAGTTATCTCACCTCCCAGACACAGCAAATCCTTAGACTTGGGCTCATATAATAACTTTTCTTCTCAGCTGAATCTGAGACCATAGGGAATGTATTACACAATTCCACTTGGACCACAGGTCACAAAACAAATGAATAGCTCATCTTTGAGCTTTTAGTAAAAGATCTTTTTATATATATATGCATCATATTACCAGCTAATTTTGTAAGAAGTCCTTAGTTATTTTCTTAAAATTATTTTTGGCCTCAAGAATAAACAAGAAAATTTTTTGGAGACTTTTATCATCATTATTTCAAGACTTAATTTTGATCCCAGAATCTGGAGCTGAACAAAAAACCTTTCCCCTAATTATAACTCCATGCAAAGATATTTCATCATCGAGTGGATAAACTGACACTGAACCAAAGAGGCTCAAGCTCTGCACACCTCTTCTGTTTTCTGCTTTTCTGATGAGAACATCATGAAGCAGAACTCTGAGATACAAATACCTACAGATGGTCCCTGAAAATTCACACAGAGGTGACCTAAAAGGTTATTTTCTTGTCTGCCTGTTGTCTCCTTTCCTGTAAGAACTTTCCATACCACATTACAAGGCTTTTGCCAGCTCTGGTACAATGATGGTGACTTGTAGTGGCCGTGAAGCCAGCACATCTTGGCTCCTCCAGAGTCTGTGGAGAGGAAGTCTCCAGGAATCACCTGGTCTCAGATATTTGGATAAATTTGGTGATACCAGCAGCAAAATTGTGTGTGAGGACTCTCTAGTGCATCAAACCTATTCAAATCCCTAAAAGCTGAGCACTTCCCCTTAATGAAACCACAACTTTGATTTAATCCACTTCTGCATTCAAACCTAAGACCAGAAACTCTTGTCATGGGCTGAGGGTTATCTATAATAGTGATAAAAATAGTAACACATTGTTACTTTGGAATACATTATGATTTAATTTCCAGAGACAGACTCTGCTATCTGATGGTGATAGACATGAGGGAAGCCCATAGGTGGTTAAACGCAGCATTTATGGGATAAGCATTAGAATTCTAAGTCATATATTCCTATAGTGGGAAATTAAATAAATAATTTTCTGTTTCAACAGCTGTAGGAAATGCTTAGATGTGCCCTTTAATTTCCCTCATCAATTCATTCAGATTGTTTTTAAATGGGGATCATAGGAGAGCCATATGCTCAGAGATATTCTTAACATTGTTCAGTCAAACAGAACTGAACTTGCTCCTTAGGAGGCTAATTTTTTACTGTGTTCATTATTCTGATTGAATTTCCTAGCAGTTGGAGGTCCATTCCATTGTATGACAAGGGACATTTCAATGAACTACAAAATAAAGTGGCAGAACAGTTCATCTTGTTTTCTTCTAATTGCTTAAAACATCTCCATATGCCAACGACA
This sequence comes from Caprimulgus europaeus, assembly GCA_907165065.1. The sequence continues at coordinate 4,614,397 of OU015529.1, forward strand.
GCACGAGGTTTTGCAGTGAGCAGTGATAAGGGTAGCTGATCAGATCAAAGCAGAAGATTGTTGGGAGATACTGTATTCATTATTTGCAGAATCTTTCTGTTGTCAGAGAAGGCTCCAGGGAGACCCTATAACATCCTTCCAGTACCTGAAGGGGCTACAGAAAGGCTGGGGAGGGACTTTTGACAAGGGCAGGTAGTGATAGAACAAAGGGTGATGGCTTTAAACTGGACTAGAGTAGATTGAGATGAGATCTGATGAAGAAGTTCTTTCCTGTGAGGGTGGTGAGACACTGGCCCAGGTTGCCCAGAGAAGCTGTGGCTGCTCCTCCCTGGAAGTGTTCTCGGCCAGGTTGGATGAGGCTTTGAGCAACCTGGTCTAGTGGAAGGTGTCCCTGCTGCTGGCAGGGGTGTTGGAACTGGATGAGCTTTAAGGTCCCTTCCCACCCAAACCATTATATGATTCTATATTTCTAAGACTCATAAATGTGGCTTCATCTACCTTTTACTCTCAGAGGGAGAACCTTCTTAGGTAGGTTCTCACCTCTTTGAGCTCTCAGCAAAGTCTGCAAGGTCACCCCTGTCTTTCCCTTTAATCTTTAAGATCCTCTTCTGTGGGGTTCAAGCTCTGCAGCATTAATAATTTGAAGGAGATTATATGTACAGGTCCTGTCTCAGATCCCTTTGTGTATGAAAAACTGCACGCTTCCAAAAGGAGCAGTTAGCTCTGAAAAGTTGCTGACATTGAAATGCCCACAGTTGTTCTGAGAAAGAAACATTCACAAATGTCCATTGCTTTCTGCCTTTCATTGCTTATGAAGGAGGCCTTTGGAAACAGAAGGGGAAGAATCTTTCAAGTCAATTGCAAAGTCTCCAGCTCCGTTACCTAAAACCACCCCTTCATCCTAAAAGGTTAAATCCCAGGGTAGGTCTTCAGCCATCACCTGACTCAGCAGCTCTGGTTGTGAATGTGGCAGCTCTGCAATACATTGAGAAGGTGCAAAGTGTGGTGTCAAGACATCTGCAATGGAAATGGACCCTAGAATGGAAAACATTCAGTTTTTCTGATATTATTTCTTTGTGTGAAAGTCGAGAAGGTGAGCCAGAGAACATACACTGAGAGAATCAGCAACACAGGCAAAGCTTGTGTCCCAACTTAAGGCCAGTAACTTGCTCATTTTTGGGGATGTGCAGTTACACCCTGTTCCCTGGGCAGGGTAGCCCAGGAGAGAAGGACAGTTATTCACTTGCTCTTGCTCTTGAAAGGGAAGAAGTTTCTGCATGATCCTCAGCCCAGTGGCTGGGAGCTGAAAGGTGACTTTACCTTGAAGGAAGAGGAGAATGAGTGGTTTCAAGGCTAATGGAAATGCTGGCATAAACATACCCTACTTCTTCTTCCAGAAACATATAAATCAAGACTTAATCCATTCTGAGTAAGAGATAAAACATTAAACTACTGTATATAGAAGGAAAAAAAAAAGGCAAGAACACTCTTCTTTTTGCTAATGGCTTGTGTTCTTTGCAGCCTCTAGCAACAGCTCTCAGCAGGGGAGATATTTTATATAACAACATCTGGTTACATAGTGCAAACAAACCAACAATTTACACAAGGGCATGTGAAAAGGTTTGACATATGGTATTTATTTATGAATTTCAAAGAGCTGCCTGTATTTAGTTTACATTCATATATTCCCTATGTCCCACATAGAGACCCCACATATAGACTGTATACATGATCAAATAATTTTGGTGTATTTATGCATGATGCTTAGCTAAGGTAACCTCTAATTGGCAGACTCAGCTAAAGCAGGGATTAATCACAATTTCCACACTTTATGGAGAGATATGGCAATGTTTTCTATAATAAATATGAGCAACAAATTCAGAACTGAGAAAAAAATATCCTAATTCACAGGAAAAGATTATGCACAAAATACAAGCTATTTACTTTATTGTAAGAAACTTCCCGACATGACATTAAGCATCAAAAATTAATGTCAAATCTTGATCTAGAAGTGGTATGGAGTCTCCCATTAAGTAGGACTACTTTTTATTATTTAGATGGAATGTATACCAGAGCACTTTCCTAATGCTTGACCTGCTGAGAGAGGATGAAATGTGCCTAATAATATAGAAGTCATAACGATGCCAGTCATCTGGTTGAGGTCATGATGAACTCAGCCACCACAAGAGTATAAACTTCTTGCATTTATATGCACATCTGCTCATTTCTGCTCTTATCTTCCAAGATCCTGAGTCTGTGAAGTAGCTCAGGATGCACAATCAGGTGACTGTTGTTACTAAACTACAGATCTATATTGTCCATTTCATGCCCCTATGGGAAAAAAAAAAATATTATTTTCCAGTGACCAAGAACCCTAAGTTAGCTGATTTCAACTACTTTAGCCTGATTTCTTTCCAGATCTTAAATTCAAGCCTCAGATGGTATTTCCAAACACTGCAAATGTATCAGGCTGGTGAAGCTGTATAACTAAAACCCAACCAAATGTGAAAATTCTGTGGACAACGTTTCCATTAAAACAAATTTCTGGAATACCAACATATAAAATGTGAAAATTAGAATTATGTTAACCCCCTATCCTCAGCTCATGACATTTGCCATAGAGGAATGAGAAGCTGTAAATTTGGGATGGATTTTTAAGGTTGTTCATTTTGATCTACTACACAATACAGGCTAAAAAGGGAGTTTTATCAGGTTATTTCTGTGCCAATATTCATAACTTTTAAAGACATTCTCACTTCTCTATTGCATCTGTCACCAGTTAAGTTGTTCCAATAAACTTTAGCCTTGCTGTTAAAAATTTGCAGCTCATTTCTGTTCTGCCTTTTATTTGTTTTATCAGTTGGTTTCAGCTACTCGAGTTGATAATTCCATCATTTGCTGAGCCAAAAGAGCCCTCTGCTGTTGGAACCCTACTTCCACCCCAGGGACTTCTAGCCTATAGTCAAGTGTTGAGTTGCATAGTGCAGAAAAACAGAGGGGTTTTAGGTTTTGGAGGGAAGTATTTCTTATGCTGGTATCCTTCTAGTAGCTCTGTTCTGAAACGTTTCTAAAATTGCCAACAGTTGTGTGGGTTGGCGTTGCAAACACTGGCATTTCAGTTGTGATGAAATTCCAAAATACTTTCTCCCTTGTCTCCCTTTCTCAAATTTTTGAAGTCTCAGATTTCACCTTGAAATAGTTTTTCTTCAAAACAACATCGAGAAAAATGGCTCAGGTTGAGATATTGTCTTTAGTGTGAACCAGGCAGCCACAAGTAAGATGTGTACGTGACACTGTTCACTCTTATAGGGAAGGCATCTTTCTGTGGTATGGTTGGTATTGTTTTGGACTATATGTCATAGCATAACCACTTCATCCAGAGTAGAGGAAAGACATGAAGTTTAAAAAATGTAAGATGATAGTGCCTGCAAATGCCATCAAAGCTAGCAACAATGTCTGAAACTTTGTAATTTATTTTCATGGCTTTCCTAAAAATATGTCTCTCATTAAAAGTGTAGAAATGGAACTTCAACAAAAGCTCTGCTTCTGAAAAGTGAAAGCAATTTGCTGGTTGAAACTCCAGGTTTATGTTCCTTGAACATTAGCTATGGGAGTTATTTCTATTCCAGCTGCTGCAACCCTCACCCTGATGGCTGGACCTGGGTCCCCTTGGGCTTTCCCTTGGGTCACCCAGCTGAATGCTCTGTCCTGTTCTGGGGGCTTCCAGGGGATCAGTTGTGCAGATCAATCCATGGTGAAGATTGCAAGAGGGAAATAAGGATCCTTTCTGACAGGCAGAAGGAGTGTCCCAGACTGTTCCAACCCTCTGCCCACTGCATGCGTTAAGGGGCACACCAAGGAAGAGAAAGGAGGAGTGGATGGGGCAAGCTGGTTGCCACATCATTAAGAACAGTCTTTCTTCTCTCTAACAGCTCAGGCTGTAAATTCACTCAGTGGAAGTCAGGAAGTCAGAAAACTTAGGCAGTCAGAATGAAATGCTAATTTTCTCTGCACCAGATTTACAGTAATTGATACCCACATGTGCTTCAGTCTTGTATGAACAGTTCAAACCAGCATGCCCAGTGTACCTAGCTGGGGCAGCACTGATGGGTCTCAGCATGATTCATGCTGGAGGCTGAGTAAATGAATATGTATGGTCCCTGCAGCTGCTTTCATTATTAATTATAACAGGCATTTATGTACAATCTCATTTAAATGGATCCATCACATTTGAGATAATTTCAAGGAAATGTTCAAGAAGCTTAAAGTAAATTGGCTTCCTCAAGCCATACAAGCTGACCCTGGGTCAATTGCTGTCACTGGTGGCACTGCAGACGTCTCTGTGGATCTTACTTTACAGTGCTTCCTGCATTAATTGATGCCCAATATTTGATTTGAGCAATCACAGATCAACTCGGTCACAAGATCTTCCTCACCTTTTCCTGATGTTCAAAGGAGACTCCAAAGTTATAATTTATTGGCCCAAATCGTCACAGCATGTTAATTATGCACATGTGATTAAATTTATTAGTGCTCTGGATGTTGTTACCAAATCCCCATTTGATTCTCTAATTACCCTGTTTCGTTAATTAATTAGGCTTTTATATTCACACTGTGAGAATATTTTCTCTAATAACTTTTGTTCCAGTTGGCCTGACTGATTGGATTTTGACAGAGGATATGGAGGTTGCAGAGATTTAAAGTTACTACTGATTTCCTTTCCCACATTCTTATTTGGGTGAAATACAGATTACTGATGCTCTGAGTAAGGATCAGCCCATAGCTTGAACTGACTTGTAAACAAACAACAGAGAGTTTATGTGGGGAGATACATCATGAGTAGCTCAGTCACCATAAAACATTATTAATGTTAAGTCTTATTATTAAGTCCCAGAGGACTGTACACAATAGAATAGAAAGTTGTGAGTTGGAAGGGACCCATAAGCATCACTGAGTCCAAGTCCTACCCCTGCACAGGACAATCCCAACATTCACACCATGTCCCTGAGGGCCTTGGCCAAATGCTGCTGGAATCTTGTCAGGCTTGGTGCCATGAGCACCTCCCTGGGGAGCCTGTGCCAGTGCTCCACCACCCTCTGCCTCAAGAACCTTTCCCTCATGGCCAATCTCACCCTCCCCTGCCACATCTTCCTGCCATGGCCTCTGCTCCTCGCGTTGGTGGCCAGAGAGAAGAGCTCAGCGCCTGCCCCTCCTCTTCCCCTGGGGAGGAAGTTCCAGACCGCGATAAGAACTCTCAGTCTCTTTTTCTCCAGGCTAATAGAAGAGGGAAGGAAAAAGTGTATCACAACTCATTATTCCAACAGCACGAGGGAAATGATGGAAGTGAAGTTGTCTGAAAAAAGGGGCAGTGACTCTCCAGACCACATCTGCCCCAAGGCATGCACCAAAGGTCCTGGTGAAAGCTTGGCATCGTGATGGACAGACAGCATCGAAAGCATACAGGGTTTCACACTCCTGCAGCTATTCTTGCCTGAAGATGGCTTCTAGGCTGTTCATGGGGCTGATTCACTGCCTACCAGGAGGATATTGTAGCATTTTCCAGGCATCTTCTAAAAATTCCATTTACAGTTTAAATTAATCCGTCAGCCCTGGGTTTGTCACAGGACACATGCTGGGGGGATAGAGGGACTCACACAGATCTGGACAGGAGGGATTATTTTTAGAAGGTATCAGTGCACAAAAAACCTCCTGAAACTGTGTCTATGGAGAGGGACAGTCACACCCTCTTCTAATAACCCAGGATTGCTCATTTGCATATTATACTTAAAGGCTGGCTTGGCCATTGCTGCTGTTTATTTGGTATTATGATCTGCATTTATTTAGAGATGTAACAGCAGTAATTTGAACTAATGCCTTCTGAGTACTATCATGTGATAGAAGTGTTAATCATTAACTATCCAGAGCCACACAGAAATAAGAGTTAATTAATACTACAGGCACCCACACATATCACCCCTCTATTAAGAAAAGCTGTACAATGACATCAGCCTTCAAGAATGCCAACAGACATTTTTAAGAGTTTCTGCTGCTTTTGTCCAAGAGCTCTCAGCTCCTCTGAGCTTCTGTAATGGGAGCTAAATATCCAATTATAACAATTTTTGTCATCCAGATCATGAGCCTATTTTTCAGAATTAGCCTGAATTAATGATAAGAGTGGAGAAAGGAGAAGTTACACATCATTATCAGCTGCATGTTTTTCTGGATAAAAACAAATCCCCTGACCTCATTTTTAATCCCTCATTAACAGCACTTGTAAAGGAGGTCAGGTTCTCCACATCCAGCCCACAGAGCCCATCCTGGCTGCCCAAGGCACACCATCCATCAGGCAGCTCTCCCTGCAACACCTCTTCCTGATGCTGGACAAAGGCTGAACAATCCATTTTACAGCTAAAATGACAGTGATTCATGGCCAGAACCTCCAATAAAACAGCACTAACAAAGCCAATTACCTCTGAGAAGTCCAGTTTATACAACTGGGTTCCTCTTGTGATATTGATCCTAAAGCTGGGAACTGCAAAGCTTTCAGAAAATTAAATTTCTTTTTCCCTTCCTTTCTTGTATGCACCCCTTCCCCCTCCCAAGGTGCATCACAGAGCCTGTCTTTCAGCAGCAGCCTTGATAATGTGATTTGCTGGCAAACACAGTCTGTGTGCTCCCACCTTCATCCATACTATTTAGTACAAATGTGCTTCCTCATAAGCTGTATTATTATGTTATTATACATAGAACATCCACTATACATTTCAAGAAAAAATTTACGTATATATATATAAAATAAAACCACCATCATATAACTGAACATTTACGAACACTACACTTCAACAACTTTATAGCAACCTTATAAAACCACCAAGTAATCCTATACTTTTCTATAAAAACATGCACACAATACACTTATAAGCAGAATGTTAAATTTCAAGTATAACTCAAAAATTTGTTTGCTAAATTTCCCCATTAGGGAAATATCCTAATTTCAGTGAAAAACATAAACATTCAGTTTTACCACATTTGCTTTGGAAAGTATCTTTTATATGAATTAACTATTAATATAGCAGGCATCTTACCCGTTTCTTTTTCCCTTTGTGGCAAAGCAGAACCACCAGCTTTCTGTCCTCATGGCTGGACCATGTGTTGTTACTGGTGGAAAGAAGCTGGACAAAGAGAAAATCTACCAAGAGCTCTTCTGTGCCTGGGGGAAAGGGAAAAGCTTAAAGAAAAAATAAATTTCCTCTCTCTTGAGTCCTAAATCTGATTTTGAAAGAGTGTAATATCACAGTTTAAAGATGAACATGTACTTCTGATTCTCCCAAATTAATAGCTTTTGATTATAGAAGCACAATTACAGTCCACTCTGCAGAGACCAGAATCATAACTGTCCCATTTTAAACCTTTCTCTATAGCACAGACATTTATTTCCTGACAAGGAAATGAGACTGACAGACCGAGGAGAAATGTCTGTCTATAAAAGTAGTGCTACCTCAATAGATTGCTTTTGAGATGATAATAAAACTTTCTGGATTCATCCTATTTTCTTAGTAAAAACAGCTATTGGAAAAATTTGAGGCACTGAGAACATCAACACTAATAAATGAAGTAAGGAACTATGTGAAATGATGACTCAGGCATTAAAGACCAAGCTGCAAAATAACTGGGTTGCCTGAAAGGGAATTGAGATAAAAATTCAGGGGATTGTTAATTGATGTGGCCTGGAGAAAGACTTTTTGGCCTGATGTTGCTCAGAGCTGGCTGAACAACTCAGCACCATGGGGTTGCCCACTGGGCAGGGCTGGACCACCGACTGCCACGCTCCCCAGCACCGCTGACAGGCACAAGCAGGGCTCTGTAAACACTATCTCATTAGAGCTTTTTGAAAAGAAAATTGTAAATTAGAGCTGGGAGTGATGTTTGCACGAGGTTTGTAGCCAGCAGACTTTGCATTCCCAGCAGGTCACTGGCGGGATGAGGTTGAGGTCGGCGTCTGAACCCTTGCACGTGGTTGACCTCTCGTCCTATCGCTGCGGTGGATGAGCAATGACAATGCTATTTATCCAGGAGTAAGTATTTAAATACTAGAAAGTTTAAGTCAGTAGCAACCAACACCCAGTTCCAATAATCTTAGAAATTGCAGGGATTTTTTTCCAGATTAATTATTATCTGTGGAATTTGGCTGTCTGTCTGGAATTTACTGTGTCTTGCTTTGCCTTTCTCTACCCTACTGTTTTGTTTTAAGCTTCTGGTGTTTTCCAGGGTATTTTCAACATTGCCTTTTAAGTATTTTTTCTTTCGTGACAGTCTTGGGCAAGTAGGCAGGAGGAATTTACACATGATTGGGTGAAATAACGAGAAACAAATATTTTCCATTGCAATTACAAGGTTGGCCTCCTCATACAAATTATTTATGGAAAAATACACTTAATACCATTACCCAGATTTTCCAAGATAAAGGAAGATGAAGCTAAAGTTGCTGCACTGTAATCCGTTAGTCTGGTATGTATGATGGATCACAGTTAGAAGCAGACCATGTAGAAAGTTGTAAGTGATTCTCCAGTTGACTTAAAATTTTGAAGCTGATTTTCCACTACCAAGGTGAAGATACAACTGCTACAGCAGAAGAAAACTTTCTAGGCACATCCCATCCTACTTCCCTGCTGTGCTGGCCCTTGGGTTGCTTAGACACAGTTTACTGTGCAGCCCTAGAGGCAGTAGATGTTGGTGGATATGTGAAGATTCATGCCATGGAGCATTTTACACAGGGAAATATGACACTGGAAAACCCTTAGTTTGTCTGAGAAATTCTTGAGTGTCTTGAATAACTAACGCTGCCCTGCAGTGAATTGCTGAGACGTGAGGAGGCATACGAGCATGTAGGAGATGAGTGCTGATGAGCCTCATGTCTACCTGAGCATTCTCCTCATGGCCCAGAGCTCATTGCCCACGTTCACAGACTGCCAAGTGGCTCAAGAGAGCCTGCTCAAATGGTACTCACCAAGGTCTTGAAGCAAAGCACCTGCTGAAGCAAGAACCAAAATAAATACAACTCTGGGATTAAAGAAGTGGTTGACATCGTGGCTCATCATCAAAATTCAGGGGAGATGATCTGCTGCCAGAGACTGTATTCATATGAGTTTATGAAACCAATCACAACATATACTCACAGCTGTTAAAAAGCCCAGAAGTTCTTAGCTGTGACCTGAATTCCACATATGGCAACTTCATTGGTAGGACAGGAATTGTGAGTGAAGTTTCCTTTTTCCTCTACACTTCAGATGAATATATGTGATTTAAATCAAATGTGCCTATAAAACTCCCTTCCGTTTGGTGATGTGCTGCCTACATGTCTGGAAGCTCACTCAGGAAGAGCTTTCAGCAGCCTGTCCTCCTCCCTGTTAGCCTGGTGAGGAGCATGGAAATCACACACCAGGAACATTGGTGCAGAAATGACATCATTGTTGTCTCTCTCATGAATAGAGCAGCAGTACCTGCCCTCTACAGATGACAAATTTTTCCCCAGGGGAGACCTTTGACACAATATTTTGGCCAGGGCCAGGGGGTCTGGAAAGTCATTGAAGCTTTTGGGAAGAGGGAGACTGATGTAGAAATAAGAAAAAAAAAAAAAACTAAACTCACAGGGAGTGTCCTGGGGGGGACTTGAGGCACAGGTAGCATGTGCAGGCAGAAAGGACACTGAGCATCATTTCTTCTGGAACTCCATTCTGTGTCCTTTCTATGGATCTTCTCTAATGACTTGATGCCTACTATTACTCTTTTTATCTCTTTTTGGCCCTGTCCTGGTTGAATACCTTTGGCTCTCTTCTACACCCCCAGATTTCCATCTTGGCAAGAGGATTCACGTGCTTGCCTTGGTCTGAAGCTAGCTGTATGTTGAGAAATCAGCTAACTAAACAGAATAGAAAATTGTTAAATTCACAGTGCAATTTTCCATCTCTGAGGTTATTAATTTGCATGTTTTCCCTATTCAACCAATTTTCATACTATATGAAAGGAATTTATTTGCTATCTTGATTTTTCCATTCATTTCAAATGAAATCCATCAGGGATTCCAGCATCACTAGTGATGAGGGCACCGCAGATGGACAGACATCTGGGAAGATGAGCAGACAGACAGCTCGGGGACAGTGCAAGACAATGGGACAGGCATTTCCAAAGACTCTATTAAATAAATTATCTTCCATGAGGCTTGAGGGAGTAAGGATGGAAAAATGATGCTTCTCTAACACCCCTGGCAGTTTGAATTTGTTGGACCTAATTCAGATGTGTAGGAAACGTGTGATGTTTTTGATTTAATCACAGTTTTCAGATGAGTATTTGCAAGTGACTTCTACAATTTATGAAACATCATGACCTCATATGACTGTAATCTGATTTAAAATATATGTAAAATACCCTTACAACCTAAAGCTGTCACTCAGCATTAAATAATCAAAATATGTGAGTGCATGATGGAGCTCTCTGGAGAGAGAGGAACTAAGTTTTCATTTTTCCTCATTTGCTGGCAAAGAGGCCTTTGGTAAAGTTCCCTGCAAAGGATCTGGAGCCTCTTGTGCTGAATGCATTGGAAATGCTTGTTTATAATCAGGAAAAAAGCATCATATTTAATATGGCCCCAAATCACCTGTGAAACTAAATGGGGAAGATAATCATGGTGCAGTGCCTACATAAATATCAGGCTAACCTCAAAGCTCAGGTCTGCAGATGTCCCATTCCCCAGTTTGCCATCCCTGTAGGAGGTCTGCTGGTCTCATTGCAAAACCACTGCCAATCTTCTGAGATTTCCTGTTGAATGGAGCCCTGAGACTGTGGCCACTGAGAAGCAGGAAGGAGCAATGAAGCAGAACGCAATCACAAGTGTAAAGGTAGGTCTTGGTAGCAATATTCGTATCAAAATCTGGGAAAGTGACACTGAAGAATCAAGGAGCCTGCTTGACTATATAATGCCTCACCATCTGGAGAAGCAACATAGCCCTTGCTGTGTCAGCCCTCTGGGCTCAGCCTGTGGCCAATGTCATACAACATCATGGCCAATGTCATACAGCATCGTGGCCAATGCCATACAACATCATGGCCAATGTCATACAACATCATGGCCAAAGAAGAGGGGACCCATCCCAAGGTAAACCTGTAGGGGCCACAGGCAGGGGACAAAGAGAAGGTCATAGGCAATAACAGCAGCCTTAAAAACGTCAGGAGAATTTTGGTATCACTTTGTACCAGTTTTGGTATAAAGTCAGTTATAGCAGCAAGAAAGAAGTAAGGAACTCACTTGTCTGGATACTGTTGCAAAGGAGACAGCAGTTCTTACTATTAGTCACAAGTGATTTCCTTTAAAAAATATTATTATTATTGTTATTATCATTATTTCTGAGATAAGCTGTTTAAGTCCTGATGGATGCTTCTGGAAATTACTCCCTACTCAGCTGACAAGCTTATCTGGCCTCGAGTAAAGCTGAGGTATTTTAGTTGGACTGTGTTTACCATAACCAGTATGCAGCAAGCAAAACCAAACTGAACTGCACTATGGGGTGTATTTAGCTAAGCTTCAATATTTCCAAACCTCAAATTCAGTAACCTAAATGTTAATGGTATTCTTTATGATATAACTCTGTTGAAGTCAATAATATCTTTAACAGTGTTGATCCATTAGTGAGTGGGATATACAACCACATTGTGAGAAATAAACTCTGCCTTGGAGACCTTAGAGGTTAAACATACAAGTGGGATTAAAAAGGGAGATGCTGGTCTCCTAAAGGTCCCTTGCAACCTAAGCTATTCTATGATTTTTGGAAACTAAATATCTAGATTTAAAAATGCAAGGCAATTTTTACCATCCCCCCTTCCTTGGCAGAATCAGTGCTAAAGACTTGTGTAGAAAAATATAATTAATTTCAAATAGTTGAGCAGTTGTGATATGAGATGGCCAAAAATTCTCTGGAACTTTGTCATTTATGCCACATTTTAGTAAACATCTGCATAGCCTTAAAGCTTCACTGCCTCTTTAGAGCCTATCACTTCACCTTTCAAACAGCTTTATCCAACATGCTGGCACAAGCCCTTTTTTAATGGCTATAAGTCAGGTTCAAACAAGTTTATTACACAGCTGTGAAATTATATTGTCATAGCCAGTAATGCAAGTCTGACATGAATCTTTGATGCTTTCTGCATGACAAGTGAAAACTCATTTCAGAGCTTTTCTTTCCCATAAATTCTTGCTTTTCCACTGTTTTAATAAGTATATGTGTTATGGAAGGTACTTACAGCGCATCGTCCAAAACATGTGATTATGAAGATGAACAAAATCTGCTTTTCCCACCTGCAAACAAACACATTAGCTATAAGTAATGAAAATTCATTAAATAACATTGAATCTGTTCAGGTTTAAACATGAGCTATGCAGAGACATAGTTATTGTATGGAAGTATCACATTATGTATTTAACACCCCAAATGAATCACAGCCATGAATACTGCTTGTATGCAAAAGGAATAATTCCTTGCTGTTCTGCCTTTAAAAAGCAATCCTTAAAATCAGAAATTTTAAGGACTACTCTCTGATGACATTGCATTTGCCAGCTCTATTGCATTCAACATGACAATGACTACTACATTTATGTGTCATCAGTTCCCATCTGACTTTCTCAGGCTACACTAAGGCTGTGGATAGTGAAGGAATCCCTGGAAAAATGGCCTTTGAGACAAACTCCTCATTACATTTCCTTGCTGCTACCTGGGATGTGTTAAACATACTGCTCACACTTTACATGGCACATGTACAGCTATTTTGGTCCAGGAAATACCAGACTGAAATGTGAGAGTCATTACTTTCTGAAATTCAAATGTTGGCAGGTAAGTGGTGTCCATGGGAATTTGCTGGAAGTGGCTGTTTTCATGCAAATAAACCAAAAAGGACATTCCAGCCGCACATCACTCTGAGCTTGGCTGTGTGCACAGTAGGGAATTTCATCCCATTTTCTCCAACTGTTCCATAAAACTACTGTCAGCCAGTCATCTCTGTTGTCTTAATGCTGGCTCAATCTTAAAGTTAAAATAAAATGCACATAAAATTTGCCCACTTTTGGACAATTCACTAATGCAGACCTTCAGCCTTTCAAACGCTGATAAATCAACCAAAAATAAATAGCATTAGGAAAAAATAGTATTAGTTCTCTTTTTTGTCCTGCTAGCGTTACAGAATTTTTAATCACAAGGCAGCCTCTTCAGTCCCTTTCCTAGTGATAATCCTGCTGGCTTTGATCCAGGAGTGGCTGCCAAATGCCAGGGCAATGTGTTGTCAACAGAAAATCTACAGGCATTCTGGGGCATGGAGAAATGTAGTTCCCATCACACACACACACACACAAAAAAAAAAGGAAAAAAATAAAAAGAAAACTATTACATTCTTTGCAAAAATGCCAGAAATTCTTTCTGACTTTGTTTATGTCACTGGTTAACGTTGTCTTTCTTAAAATGTGGTTTCTTCTGATCTGTTCAGCATGGAATGAAAAAGGAAAGAAAACTTCTGGAAAAGAGTATGTAGAGATTTTTCATTTCTCCAGCAGAAAGGGACTGGTGCAGATGTTTCTGATCTAAATATCCCTAAATAATAATGATGATGGGTGCTGTCTCTGCTCCACATCCAAAGCATTTCTGCCATGAACTGTGGCATCACCTCAGATGATGTCTTTAGGATGCTCAAAACATGAAAACCCCACAATACCATTTCTTGCTAAGAAAAGGGTTCATGTAATGAAAACGATATCATAGCACAGGGAAGTATAAGAGAACAAGGAACTTTTGTTTCCATGGCAATCTGAGCTCCTTCTTCAGACACAAGCACAAAGGCAATATGCTGAATGATTATCTGAAGGTCATGTTGTTCTTACCAGAAAAGTTAGAGAGAATACACAGGGCTAATTTCCCCAGTCAGGATGCACGTTGCATTTCTAACCAGTGAAAAGAAGCAATTGCTAAAGGAAATAATTGCCTTCATTAATGTCATCTGTTTATTTTCAAATCTGTTTTCCTAAAGGAAACAGCAGCCTGCTCATGAGGGAGGAGAGCATAACTGGCTGGTTTTTAGACTCACTCATATTTTGTATCATTATTTGATATTCAAAGAGACAAATGTTAAGATCTTGTGTATTTTTGACATCCCTCACTTGGTAAAATAATGATATTCCTTTTAAAGTCAAATGCCTCTTAAAAATGAGGAAAATGTCTCCATATGAGAGCTTGGTTTTGTTTCCAGTCATTTTTGCAGGAAGAGCCACTCTTCCAAAGATCTGTCTTACCAACAAGTGCAAACAGGTTTTTAAATGCCTGGATACCACAGGGACGCTTGCAGTGTCCGCAGGGAAGGAGAAGGACAGCTAGCTAGGGTCTGATGTAAGGAACAGGCATCTAAGAGACACATAAATGTTAAACACAGTTTACTTTGTATTTCCCAGTGTCAGTTTTAGGTTTCCATCTCCTCTGAGATGGTTTGATCTTGTTGACAGCAGGAGTAAATGCTTTATGCAGAAAAGAAAATGACTGTTTAAAAAGTGTAATTCCATTTTCTTGCTCCATTCTCTGCTCCATGAGTTACTACAGGTTTGAAGTACAAAGGAACAGAAACTTTACTGGTGTTTGGAAGGAAAGTTATTTTTAGTGTTGTTTTGTTGCCAAGGCATATAGAAACCTTATGTGCTACCTCAGAAAGTTACCGTGGAATGGCAGTGAAAGAGGGATGTCTATTTCTTCATCTTTTTTTTATAACCACTAAGATTTTCTCCAATTTAAAAATGATGCACATATTGCAAAAGAGAAGCTGCAGGAGTCACCAAGCAGTTTGAAGTTGAATTAAGAATAAATATGTGATCATTGATCATGTAGTATAAATGCAAATTAAGATCTTGAACCAGGGCAGTGCTTACACATACAACTCTACCTCTCTTCAGCAAAAATGCTTTCCTAGCATTTCCTGAACTTCATGAAGTTGTTGGTAAGAAGATAGGGAGAAACAAGGCTGTGGCAGTGGGAGGGGAAGAACGTGACACGTAGACCCCAGTTCTTCCCAACATAAACCACTAGTTCCACTAAAGCCATACATTGTCAAAATGGTATATGTGAAATAAGAGCTGGGAAATGTCATCTTGAGACATAAGAAGTACAGGAAAGGGTGGCTCATGAGTACCCTCCCACTGCTGGCACCTGAGCATATCCAGCTCAGGGTGATGTGGGGACTGGTCAGGTTAAAGATAACATAGAAGCCCCATCCCTGGAAACATTCAAGGTCAGGTTGGAGGGGGCTCTGAGCAACCTGATCTGGTTGAAGATGTCCCTGCTCACTGCAGTGGGGTTGGACTAGATGAGCTTTAAAGGTCTCTTCCAACCCAAACCAGTCTGTGATTCCATAATTCTATGATTTTACAAACTTTTTGCCTGCGGCGAGAGGCAAGGGGGAGCTGGGAGTGCCTCTTTTTCCAGGCGTGTTGTTGAAACTGGCTCAAAATACATGGCTTGAGAAGTGTTAACTCAGCTTAGAGGATAAACCATCATCTTCCAAATAAATCCTTCTGGGGAACAGAGGGGGAAAGCCCTGCTCGTTTGCAGATAACAGCATGTTGTGTTTCACTTCAGACAAAGGTTTAAAGCAAAGAGTAGGATGACTTACACATTATCGCTGGCATCAGTCCAGGAGAGGAGGATAATGCTAGTTACAGTTGTTCTACAGAAAATATTAGTTTGCTTTATCTCCTGCCACATCAACTGCAAGTTTTTAAAAGCTATTGTGATACTTCACAGGCAAAAATAAGGAACAACCCTTATGCCAAAAACATCTGAGCCTTCGGTAAACTTAATACTCTCATGCCACTCTAAGAAGAAATAACATCTCCTTTCCTGTATGTTGCTAAGATGCTGACAGAGAGGGGAAAAAAACCCCAACAAACAAACCTAAAAACATTTTATGGTGAAGAAGACCAAAATTCTGCCTAGGGACAGACTTTTGTGTGGTTCCAACTGGCTGGATGCATGCACATCCCAAAAACAGAGGTGGGTCTGGATGGAGCAGTAGTGCATCCATACCTACAGAAAGTATCAAAATTCAAGAGAAAGAAATATAGAGGAGCTGGTTATTGACACAGGTCAGGACTCAGAAATAGATATGGAAAGGTATGTTTGGGTGAATAAATCCTAAGATAAGTATACACTGAGTGAAAAGAGAGAGTTGTGGTGACTGCAGGAGGTGAAGGAGTGGGTACGGCACTGCTTGAAGCTCTGCAAAGTTCTCACCTGTAGGAATGGAGGTGTGCAAGCAAACCTGCCACTTCTTGAGACCCTCACTGTGTCTTGCTGGGTATATCCTCATGGCTGACCACAAATTGCTCACCAGTTTGTGTCCCTAGAAGCATACTCGGGCATGGCTCCTCCTGCTTCCAGCAATGTGCAAGCTCACGTGGTGGCCTTTCACCTCAGATCATTTGGTGAGGAAGCCCTTGCAGAGACTCTCAGCTAACTACAACGCATGGGAACTCCACTGAGATCTTCACTACTTTGATGTATTTGCTTGTAATCTGCCAGCAAATTCAGAAATTATTAGGGATGAGATGAAAGAATGAGGTGAAACACTGCTGGCACGTGATTTGTCCCCTAATTTTACTGCCACCACCTCACTTAAACAACATGAACAGACAGCAATGAGTTTTTGGATACATGAATAACAAGGTATTGTGATGGGTGATCTGGGTAACATTTGGGTGGATACTTCTGTCGCTTAAATATATTTTTTTACATTTATTTTTTACATGTGTTAAGTAAGTACAGGTCTGACATCATCAGGAGAGGATTTTTACTGCTACATGCAGCCATAGTCATGTATCTACCTATACACAGCTACTATGTGTACTCACCTATTAAAGAGGCCCAAATGTAATATGACACATCGTTATAATATATAGAATAAATTTTTAATAAGCCCACACAGTTGTCTCTTTATGGAAAAGGTATGGTATGGGAGAGAAGATAAGTGATGTCAACATACCTACATTATTGAAATGTACACATGTAAACTTACCAAAAGCAAATAATACAAATAGCTCCCAAATTGCAATCCTCAGATCTTTAATTAATGTACACTTGACTCTATATTTTATGAAAATACTTCTTGTTATGCTTGGAAATGTAAATTCTCTTCTGTTTCTATGCATCCTTCTTTGACCACTACAAT
Source organism: Caprimulgus europaeus (assembly GCA_907165065.1). The sequence continues at coordinate 4,631,641 of OU015529.1, forward strand.
GAGTTAAATAATAATTTGCAGCTAAAGCTCATTTAGTTAGGGAAAAAATAGGTCACTAATGATGTAATGTAAAAGTCCATTTTTGTATTAATTCTCTAAGCATGTGAATGTCCACAATATTTGCAACAGAGTGACTGTGCTCCAAATAGTAACAAAATTATACAGATTTTCTGCACCTTCTAATCTGACCTCAGAAGTTTGGACCAAGGGAGGAGAGGAATAGATACTTTAGAAAGTGAAAACAAAGTAAGAACACCTGTGAAAACACTAAGATGGGATATTCAGGATATTCAACCTGCCACTGAATAGAGAGAACAAGCAGTCTGCTTCACACCCCATATCCAGTGGGTCTTAGCTCCCACACTGCACCTGCTCCCTGTACATTCTGTGCCAAAGGTACCAAAGCCATCTATTCCAGATAAAACTATCTGAAAACCTTAATGGGAACCAGTTTTTCATCAAATGAAATAATAATGATAATAATGATAATAATGATAATAATGATAATAATGATAATAATGATGATGATGATGATGATAATAATAATAATAATAATAATAATAATAATAATAATAATAATAATAATAATAATAATAATAATAATAATAATAATAATAATAATAATAAACATAATAATAAACATAATAAACAATAATAAATAAAGAAATCAGGAAATCAGGAAATCAGCAAAAAAGTCTATTATATTCTAGTCCAATAAACTGAAAATTCCCTGTATGTAAAATAGAAAAAGCCATTTCAGATTTTAAAAAGTCTGAAACTGAAGGATGAAAATAGAATTGCTAGTGAAAACCTATTTTTGTTTGTCTAAAAGGAAGGACAGCAGATACAATGCAATCACTAAATTGCTTTTGGGATAGTGACTAAGAAAGCAAGGGTGATCATTAAATATATGGGACTAGGTCACCTACAGGCTGCAAACCAAATATACCAAAAGATATAGATACTGAGATATGAAATTATTCTTATTATGGTATTAAAGTCATGAGAAACACACACAAAATGTGGCTGCAAAGGCAGAATAAAGAGTGGGGTAACAGATGTAGTGCTTTCTCCTAGCTGACTGGACAATGGCCAGAAATACAATATACATGATGAAAATATAAGCTGATATTTTCAACACGAGACTCAGGATTCATATTTCATGTGAGCCAACTGCTGCACATTTCCTTCAGCACTGGAGGTTATTTTTGAGGTATGAAAAAGATGAAAGATCAGATTTTCTTCTCAGACAAATTGATTCCATTAAGGACACTGGGTTGCATGTGCGCAGCTGTTAGCTCAAGACATCCTGATCTGTTTGGAAGATGTTTTAGCAAGAACAAAAGTCAGGATCATTCCAAAAAGAGTGAAAAAAAGGGTCATTGATGAAACATGTCCTTCCTGGATTTCAGCTGGGCTGAGACTAAGGAGAACCCATATACCCTAGGAGAAACCTCTTAGGAATTGGGACATGTTGAGTTATATTAGTTATAAATAACATATATTAAAAATATATGCATATCATAGAATCACAGACTGGTTTGGGTTGGAAAAGACCTTAAAGCTCATCCAGTTCCAACCCCCCTGCCAGCAGCAGAGACACCTTCCACTAGACCAGCTTGCTCAAAGCCTCATCCAACCTGGCCTTGAACACTTCCAGGGAGGAGCAGCCACAGCTTCTCTGGGCAACCTGGGCCAGTGTCTCACCACCCTCACAGCAAAGAATTTCTTCCTATATAACTAATATGTTATATATAAACTGCATATAAGTTTTTTATATATAAATAAATATATAAACATATATATATAAATGAATATAAACGAGGGAGGCTGCAAACAGCAGTGGACATAGATCCTACATTTATAAAAAGCTAAAAAGAAAAAAAAATAGTATGAAAGGGAATATGGCACAACATAGATGGAATAAGGATTATTTACCACAGACCCACATCACACATACTTTCATGTATGTGCAGGGTCAGAGGACAGGCAGGTGAAGCCTGCCAGATGCAAGCAGAGCTCACCCCAGCTCTGCCCACCCCCATCTGCACAACATCTCCTGGGGGAGGGAAACACTTTCACACACAGGCTGGGAGCAAAGGCTGGCTGCCAAGTTTACTTTTCTTTGAATAAATGCTCTCTTGGATCAGCTGCGTGCGGGGAGACTAAAGAAACTGTTAAGGGATTTCACTGAAACTGTCTCGTAACTCTGATTTTGGATAAAAACAACAACAACAACCAAATGAAAGGCAGGAGAGGAAAAGCAGCGAGTTAACCGTGCTGGAGATCCCACCTGCCAAACGCCGGCGGAGCGGAGCGCTTGTCCGTTTGTCTGGCTGGTGAACCCGACGATCACATGCATCCCCGTCCTGTCCCCTCCCTCCTCAGCCCTTCTCGTAACTTTTGTGAAACTAGCCCAAAGCGGAGGCACTTTTTGCAGGCAGGCTCCTCCAGCCCTCTCTGCTCAGTCCTCCTCCACCAGCTGCCAAGCCTCTCCGTTTTCCCTGCTTCCAAATAAAGTTCTGGGACTTGCAGAGGGGATTCCTGCAAAAACAAAGGATAATGATTGTCCTTAGCAAGAAAAGCTCGTGTTCTTCTCAGCTCTGTCTCACTCTCTGCGCCTTCGGACTGGCATTGCTGGGGGACGTGTCCTGGGCTGTACCCATGGATGATCAGGATTATTACCTGCAGGAGATTAGCAACAGGGATCATTATTATTCCTTTCCGTACCCCGGTGAAGAGTTTTTTCCTTTCACGGAGCAACCTGGAGAGGAAGGACCTGTCCGTGCTGCAGAGAGAGAGGAGCAGCCAGGGTTCAAACCGAGCAGGAAAGAGTTAAAACCGAAGAAAAGCAACAAAAAAGGAAAATCCATTCTTGAAACTCCACCAGGTAACTTTCCACCTCCTCCTCCAGAGTTTGGAGTCTGCTGAATCTCATGCTGACTGTGACTTTTTAACATTAATGAATAGCCAGTTAATGGCAGTCTTGGTAATAATAACAATAAATGTGCTCGTGGTGATGATGGTGATGACAACACATTGATTTTTAATGTCCCACAGAACAGATCTGCAGAACTTTTATTCAGCTTTTTAACCCTTTTCTCATTAAGTAAAGAGATTTCAGAGTGGTCATGTGTTAATTATACTGTACTCTAGCTAATATATCGACTTTTATTTCTTAATTACACTTGACAACTGGCTTGCTGTTAAAGCTGCTGTTCTAGAAGCAAAAGAAAGGCAGATTCAGTAGTAAAAGCTGATTGTATATTGTGACATCCTACTTTATCCCTTGTCATTTTAATCTAAGAGAGGTTCCTGAATTAATTTTACTTATAAACCTGTGAATTTCTTTGAGATTTTACTTTAAAGCCCTCCAGAGGAAGATAGATAAACAAAGATCTTCCTGTAAAAGACCCAGCCCTAACAAGCTCAATTTAATTATTGACTGTACAATAAAGAAATTAAACAGGAACAAAAATGCCTTATGATAAAAACGACCACCCTTAATTCCATTTTCTATTTTCTGCATTTGGTTGAATATATGCAATTATTAAAGTTTGTAGAAACTTGATCAGCTTTTACCAGCCCATTAAGAGCTAATTGCACCACCCTGAAAGAAGAGCAATTTATATCTCTCTTTCCTAAGTGCATGGTGGGTACTTTACTAGTTTGAGACACTTTGGAGTGAGTTTGGCCCGTGTCATGAACTTTAGAGTTGTAAAATTTGGGGCCAAATCCCACTACAGCTGAAATCCTCTTTACTTCAGAAGGAAACTTTTCATGTTAGTTGGAGCATATGGCACAAAGTTTGCAATTTAAAGCCTTTAATCCATGTAGTACAGCAAAAGAGAGGATCAAGGGTTGTAGAGTGACATTAACTTCTCCCACTTACATCTGTCAGATAGTAAACAAAGTATTTTCAATTTAATGTTAACTCTAACAGATATTAATTTGTTTCTGATTAGCAAAGATATGAGCTTTTATAATAATTAATAAGAAAATGCTATTTCTGAAATGTGGAAAAGGGTTTGTGGGGCAGCCAGTTTGGATTGCCCGTGAGACTCAAGCCTGAAATAATTGATGATGGCAAATAGATCTTGTCTGTGGGCACAGAGAAATGAGAGGTCCATGCCCGTGGCTCTCTCAGAGGCCAGCAGCAAGGCAGCAGCTTCCCAAGCAGATAATACTGCCTGGGCCACCTTAAGGACTGGCTTATTAGGTTTTTTATCTAACCATGGGCAACACCTCTGTCATAGGAGCACCTCTGCTGTGAGGACAGGCTGAGAGAGTTGGGACTGTTCAGCCTGGAGAAGAGAAGGCATCGCAGAGACCTTCTAGTGGCCTCCCAGTACCTGAAGGGATCCCAGTAAGGCTGGGGAGGGACTTTTGTCAAGGGCAGGGAGTGAGAGAACAAGGGGTGATGGCTTGAAGTTGGAAGAGGGGAGGTGGAGATGAGATGTGAGGAAGAAATTCTTCACTGTGAGGGTGGTGAGAGATTGGACCAGGTTGCCCAGAGAAGCTGTGGCTGCTCCTCCCTGGAAGTGTTGAAGGTTGGATGAGGCTTTGAGCAACCTGGTCTAGTGGAAGGTGTCCCTGCTGATGGCAGGGGGGTTGGAACTGGATGAGCTTTAAGGTCCCTTCCAACCCAAACCATTCTATGATTCTATGAACATGTGGATTTAAAGCTATCTAATTAGGTACTAGGTTTTTTCTTCTTCAGTGTGATGTAGACAACCCAGATTTCCAGCCCATAATGGGATGTTCTGTGGTTCAGCTCTGCTTTCATCTTCCCTGTTGGCTTTTTCCCAATTTCCCCAACACCATGACATCACACAAACATGGAGCACCATGACAGCAATGAGGATAGTATCTAGTCTGTGAGGGCAGTGTTCATTTATCTCCACTGCCAGATATCTTCCTTGTTCCCCACCCACTGCACTGAGCACCTTACAGGTGTGGAGAAGGTGGCAGCCATACCAATAATGACCTCCATCATTGTGCAACATTCATGCCTTCCAAAACTGGTTTGGTTTATACCTTGTAGACACTGCAGTACCAAATTCAAAGTATATTACATTGGTGGCCTACCAGGGTAGCACAGTGAGGTCTTACAGACAGTCTGAATTTGGTCATTTCCTAAGAATGTTTGATTTTATGAGTGGGATTGCATTTATTTTTCTATATAGGTAATTATGGAATTAGAAAAGGGAAAGAAATACCTCCCTGAACATCCCCTGGAAAATATTCCATTGTGTGCCAACCAGTTGACTTGTACAAGTTTCATCTTCTAATTTGCTGCTTTTTACTTTCCACCTTACCTGACTCTCTGATTCCAGGGAGTAATTTATTTCTGCTGTCAGGTGAGGTCTTCCCTCAGCCTCCTCCTTTTCCTTGGCATGGCCGAGCACAAGGTCAAGGGGAGCATGGAAGAGCCTTGTGATGCACCACCAAAAGCAGCTGGAAATAGCTCAGTCCCTTCTTGCACAGCAGGCACAGACTCCTTGGACACAACTAAGCTACCAAGCTCAAAGCTCTCACCAGCCATGGGCAGTAAGAGGTTTTAAAGCCTATGAGCTTTTTTAAAAGCTAACCAGAGGTACAACAAACAACTGATCCCCTCCATCAAATTTTTGGTCCTTGCTCCAGCACTTGGAGGCTTGACATCAACTGAACAAACAGGCTGTTAGACTCACTTTAATATGGGAAAATGCAGTGTATTTCCTTGGGAGCAGCTGAACTATTTTAACTGAAATAGCCATAATAAGCCTTAAGGCAAACACCCGGCAAAGAGAATGGTCACCATTTGTTAAAGATGTAAGTGAAACCAGGAGGTTTTTAGCAGGAAACATCCAGAAATTTTAACTGCAAACAGTGTTAGAAGTTCTGACTGTAATATTGGAAATTTCTCCTTTCTCTTCTCCCAAAGGCAGGCAAGGGCCAGGTCTTGCCAGTGTAGTGACTTCAATGCTTGGTGCCATGTCACTGTGTCACCAGGGATAGCTTTGAAATGAAGACCTGAAGATCTGTCCCCTCACAGAAGTGCCTAAATAATAATACATACCTATGGTTTCTCACATTTAGCTTGTTAAGAGGAAATAATAACAGCAGTTGCCAAACAGATATCCATGAATAGTCACTATAAATCTGACCTTGTAAATATGTCTTGTGTATATATTAATATATTTATGTGTTTATATATATATATGGAATAAGAATTGATTTATTGGACACGCAGTAAATAGAAAAATTTGCTTCTTATGAGGCTCACTGGCAGCTGGGTCATGTGGGATTAATTAGTGTTAACAAACAATAGTCTGGCTGGGAGCTGGGATGAAGAAAGAGGAGGAACAGGAACGTGTGATCTGCCCTTTGGCTGAGCAGCTGGTACTGATCAGCCCAAGCTTTGAATCAAAGTTGAAATCAAACGGAGCAGTCTGAAGGACACGGCACATAACAGATGACACAACTCGATTTATTGATGCTAATTACTGAAGGTAGTGAGAATATAGATATTTTCAATCTGTGAAATATGAATGTAGGAAGAAATCCTGTTGATGCCAGTGGGGTTGTACTGTTTGGTTGGGGTTTTTTTGTTTGTTTGGGGTTTTTTTAAGTATCATTACAATCAATATTTGTAATACTTGATTCAAATAACAGATAAAGATATCAGACTGCCTCCTTGTCCTTTAAGTGACTCATAAATGAAGTGGCACTAGGTCATCCTTGGAAGTTAAACAGTTGGATTGACAGGTTTCTGTATATACATATGTTCATTTTCTAATTCCACCCTTGTTTGTTTAGGCCTCTATCCAAAACCCATTCAAATCAGTGGAAAGAGTCTTGTTAACATCAATGTTTTTCTTTTATGAGGCCTTTCAGAGAGTTTAATATATACCATCTCAGATACCATCTGTGGGGCAGACCCCCAGCTGGGGATCTGTTTGCATACACCATCGAGAGGTTTATGGGGCTGAGGTCCCCACAGAGACTGCTCAGTGTTGCACATTGCTCTGGGTCATGACTGAATAGTTCCCACTGTTGTTCTTATTGCACCCAAATCTGACACAATTAAATCTGTAATTATTTTGATTTGATTTACAAAACTTATACTTGATAGAGTAGTTCTTGTTCTGGTGGTACCTCAATTCTGAGAGCCTTTAGAAAAGGAGTGATGTTTGTTGATATGGCAGTGCTCAGAAAGGGTTTTAGTGCACATTTATTTTGTATTTCACAGGTCTTCCAGTCTTTGATCTCTGCACAATCCAACATATATGTCTGTGTAATAGTCATGATTTCCTTTGTCTTGTCTGTTGTTTTCCTTAGGCTTGATGAAACTCTCCAGATGCATCATTATTTACTTGCCCCCAAATTTGTTTATTTTTTATGTAATGTTGCCTAAAACTTTTCAACAATGTAATTCTTAAATTTTTTTGTTTGTTTGTTTTGTTTGTTTGTTTGTTTGTTTGTGGGTTTTTTTAACTTATATAGGGCACAGGAAACTCTTGGGCAGGCTGGCATCTCACTGGACCATGTGCCAGGGGAGGAGTCAGTGAGGGAAGGCAAAAAGAGGATAAAATGGCCAACGCAAGCAACTATGAAAATTATCTTGCAGAAAGGATTTGAATGTACAAAAATAGACTGATAATACATTAATTGAGGCATTTATCAAGATAGGAGATAATGAAGACTTGGAGAGTGATCAATGAGTGAATGAGGGGGAAAAGCTGAATCACGGAGACGTTACTCAGGAAAAAAATGGAAAGATTTTATTTTAAAATAGTGGTGAAGACTCGAAAAGGCTGTGAAGTTAAAAACATGACAAGTTTATGGTAGTACTGGAATTTGAATGATGAATTTGTTCACTAGTAAGAAGATAAGAGAGAGTGATATATAAGGCATTGAACTGATAGCTGAAGACAGAAGAAGTCACCAAGATACATCAGGTTTCCAGCTAGAACAGAAGGAAACACAGAAGGAAAAGGTAGCCTGTGAATCAGCAGGGCTTGCCAAAACTGTGGTTTTGGATGGGATTAGCTAGATGGAAAACGTGGAGAAAACAGCCAGGCGTACCTAGAGAGTTGGGAGGAAGTCTAGGAGCAAAGGGAGTTATTGAAGTCAAAGTTTTCTAAAGACATTTGAAGTCCAGCGTGTTGAACTTTGCTGGCACGTTAACGATGGGGTAGTGCCTCAGAGCCCTGGCTGGGAAGAAGTCATTAGAAACACTGGCAGCATGCATTTGAGTGGAAGGCAAGGGCCAAAAGCCAGACAGGGCGGGCTGATGTGGGTCTGGCAGGGAGCAGAGCCAGCAGTGGCTTCGGTAACGTGTCAGGGAGCTCAGAGGGAAAGGTGTGAAGGGGAATGGGTAGGAGCTGGAAATTCAAAAGAGATTCGGGGGGAAGAGGAAACAGGCTTTTGGGTTAGAGAACAGAGTCAGGGGGTAAAATGAAGGTTGGGGGATGATGATGTACATCGGCTGGTATTTAAATGAAGTCTCTGCAGTGATAAATGACTCCTATATGAGCTAAGAAGACACAAGCACAGAATTACCCATAAGCTGGGTAATTACCAGCACTGCTGTTTTCTAGCCCATTGGTATCCTCTCTCTTAAACCTTTTAGCTGCCTCCCATTCCTGAGAAGCTCAGAGAAAGTAGAGCATTCATGTGACCTCCTATGTAGATTGTAATTTTAAAGCTTTTGCTTAAACTTCTTACACTAGCAACTTTTAAGTAGGAACTCATTGGCCCTAGGTGCATATCCCATGAATTTTAATATGACCTGTATCACATCCTAATTGCCAGATGTGACAAGCAAAGATGAAAACATGTGGCTTTTAATGAGCTTTCTTTCATCTACCAGCTTTTATTTTCTCCTGAGCACTTCCACAAATATGTGGAATTATGAAATGTAACATAGCCACTCCATTTAAGAGCTCATCCTTTAAAGAATGTCACAACAAAGGAGGACAAAGGATGACTAAGAATGAATAATGAGAAATGCCCTCAAAATTGACCAAACCTTTTTGATTAGCATCTTTCCTTACCCATGGCTTCAGTGAATAATGTAACATGAGAAAAAAATATCAGAATAAACACATTTGATTATGCTAGAGAAAACCATTTTCTACAATAATCATCCTAGCAGCCTTCTCTGAATTCAAACTAATTTTTAAGGTGAGAAAAATACCTCTTGAAAAAGGGACAATTTCACTTAATAGATTTTAATAGTATGAACCTGAGTCTAGACTTGTTCCTGAAATGCCAGCAGAGTAAGAGTCACTCATTGTTTGACTTCATTCTTGGTTTTTAATGTTATTTTCTCTTCAGTGAGCTGGCTAGACAGGTCAATCCAATGGTTCACAATCAAATTTCACTTCTTTTGGTTTTGGAATGAAGACTTCTCTCAGCTCTGTGAACTTAAAATCTGTCAAAAAGATGAAGTAGTGGAAGGTTTGGTGCAGAAGAAGAAATTTCTTGAATTTTCAACATCTGAGACTTTTCTTCCTGAGATTTTTGAGCCTTGCCTAATTCATTGTCCATGTGAAAAGCAGATGACCAAGGGTTTTGTTGTCTGGGTACAGACTTGAGATATGATTGTCATATTCATACATAGGGATTGCTTGTGCTTGCGTTATTCTTATGCAAAAGATGCCTTAGATCTGGTCTTGTCAGGCCTCTGGTGAGATTGTCTTGTGGTACTGTTTGTTTCATTAAGAAAGGCTTTTTGAAATGAACAGATAAATATGTGCCTTTCACAATAGGTTTTTGGGTACTCCAGGAAAATGGGAACAAACAAAGCTCTGATGTAGCTGAAATTATTTGCCTTTTAAAAATCAGTGATTACACATGCAAAACACTCCATAGCCTTTACTCAGCTCAGACAAATGTTCACGGAGAGAAAACAGAGGTGACAGGAATAATCACTCATGTTAGAAACAGACAATCACCTTTAATCTTTCTGTCCCTTAGAGACATTCTGTCCAAGCTACCTTAATAGACAATTTGGTTCTATTTAATTCAGTAGGCCATGAATCAAAGACAGCACTCGAGTTTCCTTCTTTTTTGCATGGGATTTCATTCAGAGATGGTTGTGACCATCATAACTGTGCATTGCATCTCCAATGTAGAAGTTATTTTGTTCCTGCTCATGGCAGGGGCGTTGGAACTAGAAGATCTTTCAGGTCCCTTCCAACCCAAACCAGTTTATGATTCTATGATTCTATTTCCCAGTAATCTCCCTTAACACAATATCCATGCCCAAGCAATGGACAATGGAATAAGGGTATTTAGAGGACACGGTGGCCAGCCCCAAGACAGGTATCTAACACTGCTGCTGTCTGATTATTTTCCTTTGGGGACTTCTTTTCCTAAGCCACAGATGATGCTGATGGCTGAGCACCACAGCTACATCTTTCAGGAGCTTGTCTAGCTCCTCTGGAAGCCTATCCCTGGCTATTTCTGTTGACTTCAAAAGGTGTTTGGTGTGGTTTTTGCAAATCTAATCAAGTAACAAGAAACATCTCCATTAAGCCCTCAGTGAAATACACAGCAATGTTAATTCATTACTTCTGATGCAAACACACCTCTAATTTCCTTGTAGCACAGCAAGACACTTATGATTCCATTCCCCTGTGGTTTTATCATCCCAGTGTGGGGAAGAACAGGGTATTCTGGGTGTCTGCTGGAAGGGATGGAGCACCATCAGAGAGGAGCAAGGCGTTTTATTCTTCGTGCAGTCAGCAGGCAGTGCTAAATCAACTTGACAGGAGTAAAAGGAAAACTGTTTCTCTTTTCTATCCATAGCTAAAAGTGGCAACAAAAAAAAATGTGAGAAAAACAAGAGGGGGAATGAAGAGATGCCAGATGGTGACTCTAAGAGTCAGGGTGCCTATGAAGACATCAGAGGAAGTACGTGGGGATCATTTAAAGCATTTTTGGAGTATTTGGGTTTAGCTGTTAATCTCTCTAGCCCTGTTAGAATTAAATTACAAAGGATAGTCTGGTGAGGCTCCTGATAGATATCTAAGTCCTCTTCTGGCCATAAAATAGTTTCCTTCTGGTGGGGAACATACTGGCAAGCATGGATTTGGACCATGTTATTATAGATTAAATGGAGTTGAGGAAAGATAAGGTTTCATTCCTTATTTCCACAGTGATCTATATCATTGTTCTAAACAGAAAGAGGCTGTAAAGTGACTTTCTTATTCTGGAGGGATGTTTAAAGGAGCTGTCTTATAAATAGGAATCAAACTTAATGCACTGTAAAGTGTATTTTTCAAGAATGTCTTGTAAAAAATTACATGAGATACTACTGTGTCAGAGCTGGAAAAACACATTTTACTCTTGGATTAGGAAGACTGAATTGATTTCCTATTCCAACACATGAGTGAGCCCCAAACCTGCATTGCATGGTCTGTGTGGGGCTGTGTCACACTGGGTCCACTTGGGTTTGATATTGCTTAAAATTGCAAAAAGGTTGGCAAGTTTCAGCAGACCATAGAGCCTTCCAGTCACTATTGGTCATGGGTGAACTTGAATACCTGATTTAGTAGTGGAAGCACCCAGGTACAGTATTAATCTTTTTACTTATGGTTTTTTACAGCATGGGAATCCTGTAAATGTACAGGTCTATAAATAATAGTAAGTAATACAGTTCTACTCCTGCTTTCACACAAGTATTAGCAGGATGCTGTGTTTGTAAAAATGCTGCTGCATCCAACAGTCCAAACAAGGAATCTGATAAAGGTTGGTGTATACATAAGTTAAACATAGTTTAACTATAGTTAAGCTTACACTTCCTTCTACTTTTTTCTGCTACACAGTGTATCTACACTATAGTTTCTAGCTACTGACATAAAAAAAAAATATTACTTTCCAAGTGAATAATGTAACTGATTAATTTAGTTCTCTTTTTTTTATTAATCACTTTAAAATATCTCTTTGATTTTTCCTTTTCTTTTTATTTTTTTTTTTTTCATTAGCATGAATTGCCTGGTAGACTTCTTGTATGATTATACATCAGCCTTGGGCTGCTTGTGTATTATGTGCAGCATGTACCTGGCAATAGGGTAATTCTGCTATAAACAACATGATTCCCAAGGACCAAGTTCAACCAACAACACAACTTAAACCTTCATGAAGTTGACATTAAAGGGTTGTGTGTATTTTTATAGTTGTAAATTTCTAAAAAAGCAGGAGTTTTGAAAGAGGTGCAGTCTTGCACTTATATCTTGACAGATTAAAATCTAAGAGAGAAGTTCCTATCCTTAGAAATATGTCCACAATTGCAGCACATGAAGAAATGACCATCAGCAATTTATTGAAGCTTTGCACTGCCTATATATCCTTTTTTCCTCCAGCATGCCCCAAGCACGTGGCATTCTTCCATTCTTGATTCATTACCCCTTATCACACACATGTCTAAACAATTGACATGACTGGATAAATTCATCTGTTCACAAGACATTCTTTTACTTCTGACTGGTTACTAATTACAGCTCACAATTCATCCTTATCTTGTCTCATACACATTCTTTCTCATTTGCCCATTTTGTTTTACTTTTCAGTCAAGGTCGGGAATTAATTGCTTAAGGCTGAGGCCGCTTGCAGCTTTGACTCTTAAAGCACCAACACACAAGTACTGATTGCTTTGGTAGTGGTGATTGAAACTGTAGTTGATCTTTCTCCATTTCATCCACTGTGACTTAAAACAAATCTCAACATAATAATCATGGCAGGATTTCTCATCCCCTCGCCCTTAGATTGGAGAATCATGCTCATCTTTCTTTGTTCTCTGAACCCCCTTCTGAGCTTTATGAAAATAGAAGTATCTCTTGCAGCATGGGCTGAGAGCATCTGTGTGCCTCAGTAGTTTGATGTTCAGCCACTTTCCCTGTGAGATGTGCTTTCACATCAGCAATGAGAGTGCTTTAGCCATCTGGGCAACTATTTGAAGTCAGATAAAGGGAAACATCCTGTTCCATGTCTTGTCTGGTGGCCGTGTTTCACCCAGAGCCTGGTGTGCTGGACGTGTTTTCAGTGTGCTGATCTGTTCAGGAGATGTGGACAGACAAATGCTCATTTTTGAATCCTAGTACATGGCAGACAGATCTTCACCATCCAGAAAGAGACACTGCTGGATATGCTAAGTACAATGTTCAGCTCTTCTGTAGTGGGACTCAGTTAGCTTAAGCACCAGAGTCCTGTACTCAGCTTGTTCTTACTTCTTTTGGACTTCAACAGCTCATCCAGATGATGGCTAACAGAGCTTCCTAAATCCAATTTGCTTGCCTATATAATGGGCCTTGAGTGCTTCCTGTAGATGATTTCTTCCTTGCACTCCCACATGCCAAAAATTTAGTAGTTTTCTTGTCATCTCCCTTCTTTTTGGATCTACAAGATTCATCCTCCTGGCTGGTAACTAAAAGGGAACCAGAGGGGGAACCCCAAATGTCCCTGCTTGATACCAAGAGTTTTCTTTGTCCTACAGAGGGGCTCAGGAGAGGGCTGAGGTCTCTGTTGTCCCCAGATTTGCCTTTTACCTGTTTCCTCATATGAACTTTAGAAAGCAAAACAGTCTCCCCTATCAAGGAGAGTTATATTTGACAAGAGAGCACAGAGAGAGGCCAAGTATCTCCTTCCTCTTACACATCCAAGATTTACTGTAAACTACTCGAGTGCGTTAATCATCACAGTGTGCTGGGAGACCGCGTTGTTTGCAATGGGAGCAACTGAAAACCATCTTTCTCATTCTTTCCCAGAAATTAGAGTATTTTTATGTTCTTCTCTTCAGAGATACAGTGTTTTATGATGATGGGTTTATGGCTCCTTTCTACTTTCAGGGTTCTCCTAAAATATCTGTCAAATGGAGGGAAAAGTTCAAAGTATCTTAGAAGAGCTGATCTCATATCTGGGTGTAAGCACTCCCTACCACTACCGTTATGACCACTCCTTGTGTCAGATTTGGCTTTAACAGAGTCTCTTTTCCCCAGGAGAGTTTTCAGTAGTGTAGTGAGTTTGCCCCATACACATGACAGAGGATGTCTGAACACAGGATGGGATTTCAACCCTCCCAAAGATTTGTCATTGACTTAGAGTAGAAATTTCCATTTCAGCCAAACAGCCTTGCAGATGTGGTTGCCTAAAAGCAGAAGGTAAAATTTCAGCCTTTGACAATATGATTTTTCTTTTTTTTTTATTTTTTTCCTCCTTAAATGCTTGTGTGCTGAGAAGTTACAGAAAACATTTCAGAAACAGTTAGAATATTTGCCATCACAAGCTGGATGACAAGTACCCTGCCCCGAAGGATAGACTGAGCTTTATCCCACAGAGTATTTAAACTGAATTCTCTTTATGCATTTTAAATTCCAAGCAAAAATTCCACTGAGAACTCTGCCAGATGTATGTCTGGGCTATATATGTCCTACACACATGGCTGGAGGGAAGGCTGGAATTTCCCATAGTAATCTTGGATCTGCTCCAGGATGTGGATGACCCAACAGCATGGGGACATGCCCCAGACTTCAATGCATGTCACTGGAGCAGGAACCTTCCCCTAAGGTGAGGAAATAGCTCTTAGGCTGCTGGTGAATAGAGGGCTGAGGAGAAGAGTAGCCAGGGCCAGTCAAAGCCAGAGTCCAGCACACACCCCAGCTAAGACAAAGAGAAAAATATCTGACAGCTCTTTTGGCAGATATTTTTTCCTCAGGCTCCTCTGAATGCTTTTATATCCCAGCAGAGGACTGCAGTCCAAAACTCTTACAGGCTCCTCAGATGAGTGTCTTACATCTGATTCACCTCCTTTACATCAGGTATTTCATTAGATACATGTAAGTGACAAAAAGGGGCCCCCAAAAATCTTCTTTCCATCTTCACACACAGAATCACAGAATGTTGGGGATTGGAAGGGACCTCAAAAGATCATCTAGTCCAACCCCCTGCCATAGCAGGAACACCTAAATGAGATCACATAGGAAGGTGTCCAGGTGGGTCTTGAATGTCTCCAGAGAAGGAGACTCTACAACCTCCCTGGGCAGCCTGTCCCAGTGCTCTGTCACCCTCACTGTGAAGAAATTCCTTCTGAAATTTAAACAGAACCTCCTGTGTTCCAGCTTACACCCATTGCCCCTTGTTGTATCATTGGTTGTCACCTAGAAGAGTCTATCTCCATCCTCCTGACACTCACCCTTTATATATTTATAAACATTAATGAGGTTCCCCCTCAGTCTCCTCTTCTCCAAGCTAAAGAGGCGCAGCTTGCTCATCCGTTCCTCATAAGGGAGATGCTCCACTCCCTTCATCACCTTGGTGGCTCTGTGCTGGACTCTCTCAAGCAGCTAATCATCTTGTAGTGGACAGATGATTGGGCGATCATATATAGAGATAGAAAGCCATGAGTCTTCCTCCAAAGACCTTAGAAAATGCTGACAAAGTGAATCCAGGTACTGCAGAGGCCCAAAGATGGGTGGGATGCATGAAGCTCAGAGAAAATTGATTGATTCCTCAGTTGGCAAACTTGCAGCCCAGGAGGAACGAGGGTTGAGGTATCTGGTGACTAAAATCACAAGGTACAGCACCTGCTCTTTGCCTGAATGACCAAATTCCTTATTTAAAAAGAGAAAAAAATATGAGGGGTAATATACTCTTGAACCAATTTTTCTGCAAAACTACTGCTTGTTGCTTAGGATCTGAAAACATTTCTATGGCAAAGAGTGATGTCTGTGTGCAAGCAATAGTTCAAGTCTGCAAGGAACAAAGAACAAAGCTCTCAACCAGCAGCTGAAAGCACTCAGTATTATTTTAAATGATTAAATGAAAAGGGGAAAAAAAAAAAAAGTCCTGTAAATCTGCTTTCTAAATAATCCAAATCATGATGAAGGCTAGTAGCATGTGGAATAAAAAATATTGCAGACACATTTGAATTGTTTGATATTGCTAATATGTAAACAGAAAATGTGTACTTGGGGTTTTTTTTGATGCTTGAATGCTAGTCAAATGGCAATCATACCGACTGATTAAGCAAGAGCCCCTACACTCTTATGAGAGAAATAGAACAGGAAACTTTTCCAAACATGATTAAAAAATGCTAGTATGGGGTTATGCAGCTAAAATGCCACAGAGCTCTTTGAAAAATTGGATAAAAAATAGCACAGAACTATTCCTCTGCAAAACCGTTCCATATTTCTGTTCATTAATCCTGAATCAGGTTTTTTTCCCTTCCAATTAGTGAGTTGAAAAATGTCTTTTTTTTTTTTATGCTCAGGGAAGCTTGCCTTGAAGCTTTCTCTATTCCATGGCTCTTCAAGTGCAGAATACCTATGCTTAATAAATACTTCCAGCTCCTGTGGGTGAGAAGGAGGATGGGCTCTCCAAGGCAGCAGTTGAGTTAATGATAACTGCCAGATCATGGCCTGCACTTTTCTCATTAACACATTCATGTTTTGCAGTGGGGACAGGGACTCTCTTGGTGACAATGTGAGCTGTTGCTAGCACAACACTTTTCTCCAGGGAAAGATTTTTAGACAGAATGAAAGCTAATGAAGGGTCTGGAGCACCATGTCTTATAAGAAGTGGCTGAGAGAACTGGGGTTGTTGAGCCTGGAGAAAAGGAGGCTGAGGGGAGACCTTCTGGCTCTGTCCAACTCCCTGAAAGGAGGGTGGAGAGAGGTGGGGGTGGGTCTGTTCAACCAAGGACCAAGGGACAGGACAAGAGGAAATGGCCTCCAGTTGTGCCCGGGGCAGTTGAGATGGGATGTGAGGAAGAATTTCTTTGCTGAAAGGGTTCTGAGGCATTGGAAGGGGTTGCCCAGGGCAGTGGTGGAGTCCCCATCCCTGGAGGGATTGAAGAGTCGTGTAGACACAGTGCTGAGGGACATGGGTTAGTCAGGGACTTGTCAGTGTGAGGTTAATGACTCGATGATCTTTAAGGTCTTTTCCAATCTAGACAACTCTCAGATGTTGTGATTTTTAAGACTCTTTTGCAGGCTGCATAAAACTACCAGACCATAGGAAGCTGGAATAAGGAGGAAGGACCTCTGAACATTCAGTCATTTGAATTGGAGAGGCGTCCAAGCATCGAGATATTTGTCTAAATCTTGCTTGAATTGTTTTAGCTCCTTTGCTCTGTGGGATGGAGCTGGAGCTTGGTAAGAGCTTCCTTGCAGAACCTCCAGTTCTTCCTTGAATCGGCTTGGAAATATCAAGAGCCATCTCTTTCTTATGGTATTTTTAGCATCTCTCTTTCTGTGGGCAGGAAGATCAGAGGCTTGTGAAATTGCTGAGTGCACATAGTTTAAAAGATATTAACTGAGCTTTTAAAGCCACAGAATCCTGTCTCTTTCTCAGGCTTGGGGCATTTTTATTTTTTTTTTCTTTTTAGTTCCCTAAATTGGTTTTTCCATGACATTGAGGGCAGGTAGAGAGAGGGAAGTAAAATGATGTGCCATTGTGATTTTGACAATGAACATCTGAAAGCTAAAAAGTCATCTGGAAGCTGAAAACTTTGAGGAAGATGAGCAAAAGCTCATGGGAAGCACAGCGGGTGAAATCTGGGAAAGGGGTAGCCTGACTCCAGAGTGCTCCTGTGCTTTCTGAGCTCCTTAAAAACCATGCCATTTTCAGAAATTACTTTAGGGAATAATTATCTGCCTGCGCAAGCTGGGCTTTCTGCTTTGATTTCTTCATCAATGGTGCATTTTCCAGTGGGATTCCTGCCCTGGGGTTTGTGTCCACACAATGAGCCCAAGCACCAGTCATAGACCTATTCCCAGGGGGAGCATCCCTCCTGCACCTCTCCTTGCACTCCAGTAATTCTACTCCTCTGCTCCTTAGGCTTTCCTCCTTTCCTTTCCTTTCCTTTCCTTTCCTTTCCTTTCCTTTCCTTTCCTTTCCTTTCCTTTCCTTTCCTTTCCTTTCCTTTCCTTTCCTTTCCTTTCCTTTCCTTTCCTTTCCTTTCCTTTCCTTTCCTTTCCTTTCCTTTCCTTTCCTTTCCTTTCCTTTCCTTTCCTTTCCTTTCCTTTCCTTTCCTTTCCTTTCCTTTCCTTTCCTTTCCTTTCCTTTCCTTTCCTTTCCTTTCCTTTCCTTTCCTTTCCTTTCCTTTCCTTTCCTTTCCTTTCTTCTTGTCATCTTTTCTTTTATTCCTTTTTTTTTTTTAATAGCAGTAGTCACTTTTCAATCCAGGCCTGGGTTTGATTTTCTCAAATCTTCAGGATTTAATTGTTTCTTGAAGTTTTACTTCCCAGTGCTTTGAACTCCTAAATACTCTGCTTTCAGGTTGATTCTCAAGGGTGCAACAGCTTGGACATAGAGTGCTTTAAAGGAAAGAAGAAAGCTCTGTTATATGAGTTCCTAAATCTTTTGCTTTTTAAGGCTTCTGGGTATATCCAAAGAACCTCTGGTTATTTTCTATGTGCATTTGGCCAATTTTTTATCCCTTCACTAAAAATGTTTTCCACTCTTTGGGTTTTTAAATGTATTAGCCACTTCTGAGTTTTTGCTAGAGTCTTTGAGCTGAGCTTGAATCAGCCACACGATTAAAAAACCAAAGTCCATCAAAGAGAATAATTAAGTGAAAAGCAAACAAATCAAATAAACTTTTTTTTTTTCTTTTACTGTGCTCTAGAAAATACAGACTGATTCCTTTTTCAGGGTTAGGAAGGAGCATGAAGTTTGAGTTCAGGTTAATTGTAACCACACAACTTTCTTCTGAAATCGTTGTCTGAGCAATAGCTCCAGGCACTACGGTGACTTCTGTGCTATATGAGAAGTGTTTGTTTTTATTCATTCCTCTTATTATTTTATATGAAATAATAACAACAGATGTGACATTTGGAAAAAAAAAAGTCTAAACTCACTGCTAAAGCAGACACACCAGGTCTCCATAAAACTGAGACTTACACTTTATAAAGGTTTTAAAACCAAGTTGGATTGATTTTAGGTATTTCCTGTCACAGGCTCTCTATATAGGTCAAGTATTTAGCCCAGATGTGCAACCAGGAGGAGGGTTGCAACTGAGACCAGCCTGTGCAGGGTGAAGACTCACAAAGAAACTCGGAGACTTGAGCCATCGTTCCCTCCCCTCGCTGTGGCAGCACGGTTACTGCTGCAAGAAGAGGAGGGGATATAAGCACAGTTGGGTTCTAGGATATGATGGTTGACTTGTCAATCTCTGCTGAAGTGGACAGTCTGTCTTTGAGGGTCTTCTTGCTTGTGTAGGGAGGTGCCTTTGCAACCATGTGCTTGTCTGTGTGCAGAGGAGGCAAATTTTAATGTCACATCTGATTTGCTGCATATTTTTTGGGGAAGATTTAAAATTGGCAAGGATTCATTTTTCACAAACCAACAGGAGAGGAATGACTCTCAGAAAGATGATCCTGTACTACTCACCTAGGTCTCACTGCAGATAACACACTACTTGTATTCTACATTCTGTTGGTAAATGCATAATTTTGGTTTTAATCATGAAAAAAATGAAAGATGACATTTCAACTCACAGCTAAGATGACTAATGACTGTCTGCTGCCTAGAGGCATAGTTCGTACTACTTTATCATGCTGGCTCTGAAGTTTGCTGGCTCCCATCAAGAGCTAAGTCAGAAAACTGAACTGGTAGAAAACAGACTGCTATGAAACCCAAAACTGAATGGCAAAGTGATTCTGTCTTCACCCCCGATATTTACTTGTGTTAGACTTTGGACTGCTTCATCAAAGGAATCTAATGCATGTGTTTCAGAATAATTTTCATCATGTTTTCTGCCTTATAGAAAAGTAAAAGAAATATAGTTTGGTCTATGCTAGAGTTTAAGTTGATTAAAAATGTAATAATGTTAAGTAGCATTGACTGTGAAGTGGCTGATCTCAGTCTTTCTCAAGTGTAGATTTAGTACTTGGGAATGGAGGGAACTGTCGTAGTGGTGATAAAATTTAATGGCTCATCAGTACTAATGAGACCTTCTTTACAAGCTCAAGTTTTTCCTGCTCTATGTGTGTGGGCTCCCTGTGCGTGTTAGGGAGAGTGAGAAGGTGAAAACTGGGTGATGTCAGAGTGGTGTCACCTATTTTGGTAAAATGAGGTGTTTTTAGAGAACTGCTGAAGCTGTTCATGTATATTTCATCACTAGGTCTACTAAAGCCCCAGCTGTGCAATTCTGACCCTTGTGATGGAGGGGATGCAGCCCCTTTTCTGTGCTCTCCCACTGGGATACTTCCCTTGTGCTGCCTGGCATCCCTGCTTTGCTCCAGAAGGGTTGTTCTATTGCAAAATCCTTACAACTGGCAGAATTCTTGGTAGATGTATATTTCCAAGACTTTAAGTAATGGAAAAATTCTAAGTTATATATATTTAAGATATCCTGACTATGCTGTCACTCTGTACAACTGCAGAGTGAACCTGCTATACCTAACTATGGATAGATTTACTTCTGTATAAAGTTGCCTTCACAGAAAGGGAGGAAAATAATTGCACCATAAGCTAATTTTATACTCATAAAACTGTTTTTATGCAGTTGCAGTATTGTTGGTAAAATACATTCAAATGGAATTGTTAAAGTGGTTAAACTTTAGCATTTTTAAGGTGTCTCATTTATTGACCCAGGGTTGTTTCTTAAGACAGCAGCTATTTTCTGTCTTGATTTTGCACTTGTTAATGGCATTCCAAGTTTCAATGATTATTTTTAATGGCTACAATTAATGGTTTTATTGTAGCATCTTTGGTCTTGCAGTCTACCTCAGTGATCTGATATTTTAAGTTACTTCTGGCATTAAGGCATTGGACAGAGATGTGTTTTTAATGGTAATTGTAGTCCTACACCCAGCCATTGTGTGAGTGATCTGTCTCAGTTTGTTTCTTCATTGTTTGGCTAAGTCTATTTGTCTGGCTCTGGAGAAAAAAAGAAGAAGAAGAAAAAAAGGATGGTTTTCATTTTTGAAGGCTGTACTCAGTTTTGTGGCTTTAGCTGGAATTACAGAAAGTCTTCATCCTGTGCTTCAGAAAAACATCAGAGGAGACACTTTGAAATTAATAGCAGAGAATTCAGCCTTAGTCAAAGCTCAGAATAAAAAGTCAAGAATTGATATGATATTTTTCAGGCTGTATTTTTGGGGGCCATTAAAGGCAATAGTATGTCTTTTTCAGGGTGACTAAATAGACACATTCCTTCGTAGACAAAGTGGAGGACTTCTCTAGGTTTGGATACGAATGAGAAGGTACCTTGCATTACCAGCTTCTGGAAACCTTTCTTGGGGCTATGCCTACAGTAAAAATTAATGCTTCCATATGCTGATGGTCCACACTGAATACAGTTTGTCCTCACATCATTTCTTCTGTTAATGGTTTGGATGCCGTGACCAGGTTTGCAATAAATTCCACCCTTGTTTTTTCCCATGTCAGGTCAGCAAAAAGGTGTTTCCATGGGCAACAAGGTAGAAACTCTGGATTGCCTTCACCCTTCTTTCCTCTGCCTTTTTCTTTTCCTAAAGAGATGTAGGGAAAGAGGGACAAAGACAGTTTAAGACATACCAGAGCTACAGACAGTGTTTCCATACCTACCCACCACTCCAGCTGGAGGAGGCTGCTGCCTGCAGGCATGTATGGGTATGGTTGCTTCTTCCACCTCAGCAGAAGGACCACAGGCAGCAAGACCAGAGCCAGGAGGAAAATTGGAGGATGCTTCTTATGCCCAAACTCGCTGATTTTGTGCGTGTGGGATCGGGCTCCTGTATTGTCCGTGTCATAAATCACATCACCTCCTTGGCAGGCTGCACAGGGAATGTCATATGGTATTTGGTGTTCAACTGAGCCTCTTGAGTCAAAGCTCAGCCAGAAAACTCCCCAAAAACAGGCTTTCTGGAAATTCCTGCTTCCAGCTGTGGCAGGAATAATTGAAGTCCTTCTTGCTAAAAGTGCTGTTTAGTTGCACCTAGAATCAGCCACAACCTGGGTTTATGAGGGAGAAAAAATGTCAAAAGTAGTGAAATAAAAAAAAGAAAGTACTTTCTGAATCTCAGAAATGTTTGGTTTCATGTCAGACCTGATCTAAAGGATCAAGATAATTCCTAATTTATTCTTTTTTTTGGGGGGGGGGCATTTAATTGTTGAATTTTCCCTCAACTTTGGAAGCAGGAGAAGAGACAATTTTACCCTTACCCAGAGTCCGTACCCTGCAACTTTCAAGTACTTGTTGTGTCCAATCCTGACAGCTGGTGCACGGCATTCAGGTGACATAAAGCATGAAAGTGTTTGATGTCTTTGCACTACAAGAGGGCTCTGTGTGTCACTGATATCAGATATGATGAGGAAACGACTTCGGTGCCTTTGAAACCATCTCAAGGGCTTTCACTTTTCTCTGCTACCTCTGACTGCAGTGGACACAGGCTTTAAATCTGCATTTTCCCTGGACAGGACTGGCCTTGTGCCATCAGGAAGGAGATATTTGCCACTTCTCTGTAACCACCTCCCTTCCTAAAGACCTGGTTTAGCTTTTGAAGCGTGTGTAGCGAGGGACAGGTGAAGCATGGTTGCAGCAAATCTTCTGGTGACACCCTTAGCAGGGAAAGGATTGATTTTACTTGGAAGACAAAGTGGTGCCTAGCAAGCAAGCTAAGGTTAAAAAACACCTCCCTTCTCCACCACCCAAGAGGCTTTCAAAACACAGCTCCTTGGCCCAGAGGCAGCCCCTGGAGAAGGTGGTTGCAAAGAAGAGGAATATTTGATCATAAAAAGTAGCTCTGAGATATCAGATGAGTAACATTTGTGGGAGCCTCACTCATGCTTTGCCCTCCTAGAGCCTGTGAAAATGTTCCTCCTGATTTAGGGAGGCTTTGGGTCAGACCTCTAGCAGAGCTGGGTTTTGTGGCTTCTAACCATTTTATTTATTTTTTAAAAAATTTTCAACAGCAACCATAAAGAGAATTGGATGTTGCAGCTTTATCATAAATGTCCTTTCCTTCTGAGAGAAGTCCCTAGTTTCTTAAACCCCCATGCAATATTTGCTGCTTGTCCTAGAAAAATATACAGCTTTGATGCAACATTAGAAAACAATTAATGTTGTCTTAGGATAGAAAATTTTGGCATCTATTTAATCCTTTATTTGATCTTTGATCTGGGACTATAATTCAGTATTTTAACTTCTATATAGGGGATTTGTTGTAAGTGCACATTGATTGCTTTGTTCTTTTAGTGCCCTGGGAATGAGTTTATAGAAAAAAAGCAAATGAAAACAAACTGTGGATGCCTGAAGAACCTTCATCTGCCTGTACTGCTTCAATTCATCTGGGGTGCATGGGGGCTGCTGGCCTGAATTTGGGCCAGAAAAGGAATGAGCATGTATTGCTAACAACACTTTGGGCATGAAAACCTCTAAGACTGAAATACATGGACCTGTTTCCAGGGAAAAGCTGGGCCATGCCAAGTATAGAGTGTGACTCACTAACATCTGTGGAAATTTCACACTTCCATGATCACATTGTCAAAACAGCAAAATTTAGCTAGACCACATCCCCCCACCAATGTCCTAAGACTGTAAATATAAGAAATTATTTAGAAAATTGAGAACCTTGTTCTGTTTAATTCAGCCCCCACAGAGGCTGTCCATCACAGCAAAGCAATCAAAAGATATTTTCAGTAAATAACAGGTCAGCAGAAATGTGCTTTTACTATTATTTCACCTTTCAGGTGCATTGTAGTATTAAAATACTTTGCATACCTGTGACCTAGGTATTACTTGAGACACAGGAATTAGACTGCCAGAGTTCCCATTAAAGGCTTTTGCTGTTGGAAGATAAATTATCAACCACACTTTTCACAGGAGAAGCTCTAAAGTTAGCTGTTGGGGTAAAATTTATTATATTGACCTCATTAAGTATTTTTTCCCTAAGATCTAAGAATAGTATGGAGGTATAATAAGTTTTGAAGTCTTAGTCCCAGAAAATAAATATTTGATTGTGTGCTTAAAGTACCTATATCATAGCTTTGTAGATTTGCATCTTCTTCATTAAGTGTGTGTTTAAGTGCTTTGCTTAAACAAAGCCTAAATTCTGCATCTACCATGAGACTACCCAGAAAAAGAAACAGGGAATCAAAATCTTAAACTAAATCTGTTTTATGACACGAGATTTTGCCATGAGATATTTGAGCAGAGTGTGTTGGCAAGATACGTGTTGAGTCCCCAGAGAACAAGGTCTCCAGAGAAGGGACGAGTCTATAACCAAGTCTAATAGGCAAATGGGCTTACAGAAAGAAGAAACTGGTATTAATTATAGTGATAGGTTGTTACTAGAAATAGGAATAGCATCCTGGAGCACATCATGCTGGCACTGTATCTGCTTCCCTTCCAACAGTGACCAGTCATCTCTGTTGCTGTAGTTGCCTTGCTGGCCAGCATCATTCCCTGACTTGGGCAAACTCTGGCCACATTAAAACTAAGATGTGCAACGTGGTTTTGACCCTCTAAACTGACCAGCATAATTTTTAAAGATACTTCAGTGTCTGGTTGCTGCTGCTGAATGCAGCGAGAACTTGGGATGTGCTGCATTACTGGAAGTCCTACTGGCAGTGTGTGTTTTGATGGAAGATGCACAACTTCCAAAGAAATCAGTTACACTGGAAGGGTGATGAGGTCTTCATATTCATCATAGTGATGTTCTGTTGACTTTGGTGGTGCAAGCTCAAGCCCCAGATGCAAAGCTACAGATATCAATAGCAATAACAAAAAATCCTGGCACTGAAACCATTCTTTACACAGAGAATATTCTGGGTTAACTCACTGTCAGCATTGCCTTGACCTCCTCTCGTCTTCTCTGAACTGTTGTGTCTCTGTAGTGCAACAACCTTTCTCCCCAAACATTTTGAAGTGCAAGGGGATTCTTACATATTTAAAAATGACAAATGTGTTTTAGTTCCTGGAGCTCCTGGAGCTAAAACACATTTAGAATCGTAGAAAGTAAATAGTCAGAGTACATTCTGCCTCCAAATGTCAAGGAGACTGTCAGGCTGCACAAGGCTGATATTTCTCCATTTCTAGATGTTCATGAGGAGTTAGACAAGAACA
Organism: Caprimulgus europaeus; assembly: GCA_907165065.1. The sequence continues at coordinate 4,656,680 of OU015529.1, forward strand.
GACTTGTGGGAATTGAAAAAGATTATAGGTATGGCTTTTAAAAATATAAGTGGAAAGGAAACATGATGCTTCTTTCTTCTTTCCATTTGAAAAACTGAACATGTTCCTAAATTGATGGAAAATATTACTTAAATAAAACAATAATTTGTCTGCTATGCCTCCAAAAGAATAGTACAGAATAATTTCCTAAATGCTTCCTTATTAGATAAAAAAAACTATAAAGACAATCTGTGCTTATTTGCCAATTTTTATTTAGACCAGAAGAAAAAAAAATAAATGAATAATTTAGGCAATAAAGATGAATAGAAGTGTTTTCCTTGCCCTGCTCATACATATTCCATCTTCTACTTATGGAATTAATATGTTTTCGAGAATGCCTGCTAATACAGTTTTATCATAAAGAACAGCTCATGTTGCAGCAGAGCAGCTATAATTATACTGCAGGTGTAAAGACAACCAAGCTGGCTCTGCAGAAGGTGGGTTTTTTGACCAGAGTTTCAGTAGAAGATGATGCTTCAGTAGAGCACAAGCCATCATGAGGCTGAAACTGGGCTGGCATCCTTGCACAGAGCCATGATGAGATTGCAAGTTGAGCTGACGTTGGCTTGAGAAGGGAGCTCAGTTGCTTCTTCAGGTAGTGTTCTTGGTATAGGCAAGCTCTAAATTAGAACTGATAAGTGGAGATTTCAAGAGATGAGGCTGTGACTGAAGTAATTCTCAAGTGTTTCCCTCTCCTGGCTTCAAAGGACAGGCGATTGCTAAGTGTTGAAGCATCACAAATGCCTTGCTGCCCTTAGCTGGGATACAATTATGTCTGGCTCACAGAAGTATAATTGAAAATAATGGATATCATTGAGATATAGCCATTCAACATAGCTAATAGAAAACTATTTGGAAATGGAAACCTCACAAGAACACTGGTCAAGATATAAATGTTATTAAGTCTGAATCCAAGCCCCATCTCTTTTTAGGTCTTGCAATGAATTAATTTGATACAACCATCTTATTAATGGCTTGTTTCTAAAGTGAATACCTATTCGTGATTGCAAATCACACATAAAGTCATGGTTGGATGTGATCCAGGAAGAGAGAAATATCCATAACTCAGCCTCTTCCTTGCACCTGCAAGCTTAATGCTTGCTTTTTGGTTACTCTAAAACATAAATACTCTAGCTGCATTTTGTGAGTAAGTTGTGATGCACATAGTACATGGATTTAAATGTCTTTCAAAGCCATAGCTGAATTTCCTGTGTTTTATAATGATCACTTTTTCAACTACTTAAAGAAATTACGAAATAACTAGGTCGTTTTCAGTTGAATCTGCAAGGTATTAACTGCTCTGATTATTCATACTACCCAATTTCTGTAGCTTCTGCAAGTGTCTTTCAAACTAGCATGGAGAATACAAAATCATTAAGACAGTGTTATTGTGTGTCAATTTCATTGTTATATAGAAGATTTCTTAAATAAAATACACTAAAGCAATGCTTTAAAAAGGGCAGTCTTTATGAATGCCATAAATCAGTTTCTTTTCCTGTATGTTTTCTCAAAAATAGGTTGTTGTGGTTATCTCTAGCAGCTTTAGGAAGTGGGGGGAAACACATATCAAAAATATAATTTATCTAAAATGAAATTCACAGTATGACTCAGGTTTTGGGTTTTTTTTGTTGTTTTGGTTTTTTTTTGTTTTTCCCCCAGTAATGAAATGGCAATTCAGATGGATTTTGTTGTATTATAATGAATAACCTGGAGTTAATCAGATGAGGCCATCCTGAAAATTCTGCCCCCACCATCTCTGTGCATCACAGATTGATGTTTTGGTCTAAAATGCTTCTCTTTTCATCTCTTTACTGATGACAGAATTCATATTCCTGTGAAAAAGACTAATATGCCTAAAGTGTTAATAGTCAAATATCATGGCTATAAATAGGAGACATAATTTCATTTAAAAGAAAAATCAAAGGTCTTCTCTTGTGGAAAATAGCACAAATGCCATACATCAAAGCTACTGCAAACAATGGGCTTGGTGACTCCAAGAATATCATCCCCATGGAGAGCTGCACAGACAGAAACATCATGGAGAATCCTGCTGCTCTGTTCCTGGTTTGGGATGGTCACTGGAGAAAGAAGGGCCAACTGTGACAGGAATGCTTTTCATTAATTTTCAGTCAAGTATTGGAGCAAAATACTTGATTTTTCTTAGAAAGTTAAAAGAAAAAAAATATCTTTACGTGATTTGTGATTTAGTGAAGTGACAGTTTGAATTTCAGTTCATTTCCAGAGAAAGCATGATGGGTGCTCTCCTACTAATTTATATAAATAACAGTAAAAAATCAATTCCTGGATACTATTGAAAAGATGGCAAAGATCCTAAAGATTTCAGTTGAAATGTCATAATGCTTGAGAACACTGAGAAAGGACAGAGTATTGTAAACACCACACTGCTGGGTGTTCAACAAAGGTGTCCATACTGCATCTCATCGAGAGCTCCTGCCTGCTCTTACAGCCTCATCTTGTTTTCATTTAAAAAACTCCCCTTAAATTGAGCATTTCATAATATTGGCCTGTTAATCTGCTGCGTTCACAGACAATACAAATAATTCATCCTTAAAAATTAAAGAGCAGTCAAGCATGTTTAATGGAGGTTCTTATAAACATTTTTTGAGTCTATTATTAGGCTTCAGTTTCTCTAGAAACAGAGATAATACACACAAATATATGCAGGAATTTTTTTCAGCCTGTAAATATTCCTCCTGCAGCTTAGGAAACCCTCCTTGAAATCCACAGGCAACCTGAGAACATTGCCATTTTGTAATAAATTAGGAATATTTCAGTCTGAATAAAACCAAACTCGTTTCTTGTTCATACACTGGTATGTCATGTCAGGGAACTTCAGGTCTGACAGGCAGATGCCATCCAGATGGACCTGAACCAACTCAAGAAGTGGGTCTGTGTGAACCTCATGAGGTTCAACAAGGCCCAGTGCAAGTTTCTGCACCTGGGTCAGGGCAATCTCAGGTATCAATATAGGCTGGGAGATGAAGGCATTGAGAGCAGCCCTGTGGAGAAGGACTTGGAGGTACTGGTGGATGAAAAGCTGGACAAAAGCCAGCAATGTGTGCTTGTAGCCCAGAAGGCCAACCATATGGGGATTGGACTAGATGATCTTTCAAGGTCCTTTCCAACCCCTAACATTTTGTGATTCTATGATATCCTGGGCTGCATCACAAGAAGCTTGGCCAGCAGGTCAAGGGAGGTGATTCTCCCCCTCTACTCCACCCTGGTGAGACTCCACCTGCAGTACTGCGTCCTCAGCACAAGACATTGGACCTGTTGGAGCAGGTTCAGGGGAAGCCACAAAAATGATCTGAGGAATTAAACACCTCTGCTATGAAGAAAGGCTGAGAGAGTTGAGGTTGTTCAGCATGGAGAAGAGAAGCCTCCAGGGAGACCTTATTGCAGCCTTTTGATACTTGAAGGGGCCAATAAGAAAGATGGGGACAAACATTTCAGCAGGGCCAGTAGCAATAGGACAAGGGGTGATGGTTTTAAACTAAAAGAGGGGAGGTTCAGACTAGATGTAAGAAAGACATTTTTTACACTGAGGGTAGTGAAACCCTGGCCCAGGTTGCCCAGAGAGGTGGTAGAAGCCCCAACCCTGGAAACATTCAAGTTCAGGTTGGATGGGGCTCTGAGCAACCTGATCTGGTTGAAGATGTCCTGGCTCACTGCAGGGGGGTTGGACTAGATGACCTTTAAAGATCCCTTCCATCCCAAACCCTCTTGTGATTCTATGATGATTCTGTGATATTTTCTAGTTTTTTATTAACTCCTCGCAGTACCTGTAGATTGTCCCTTACCCTTGTTAGGTGCAGTATAAACATTGAATTAAATGATATTTTATGAACTGAGTATGTAAAAGCAGTTTGCTTTTATTTCCAGCTCAGACCATGGATAGGTACTTCTGGGTGGCTTTTGAACACCTGGGAATGCTGTGACTCTTCACAGAGCAAAATATACTGAGGTGCAAAAGAGTTTGCAGGACTATACCATGAGATTGATTTCCAAATCTTTCTTGAGGACTGAACTTATTAAAGAAAGACAGGCAGTTCCCAACTATATAATTTACTCCTGGTGGAGATCTGTCAAAACCTTCTTCCAATTGGACTATGATGAAAGATGAAACACTCTGTATAGAAATGCAATTAAAACAATCAGCCTATGAAACAAAAATCCTCTGAGCTATTCCTTCCTCAAGCATTCCTTATACATCCTGTCTCTTCTCTCTTTTGGATAATTGGATTGAAAGCTCTTCAAAACGAGGAACTGTCTCCATTTTGTCTCTTGTGTAAAACTAAGATCACTGTTGGTACTTTAGAAAATACATTAATAGTTAACATTTGTCTTTCCTGCCTCTGATGGAGGCATAGAATTTTTGCCCTGGATTACTGTGAGAACTTTCCTAAGGATGAACAAAGAAGTATTAATGTGAATTGACAGCATGTAATATCTTTCCTGAGGGATTTTAGGTTGTTATAAGCTATGGAGGAACATCAGAAATCTCATATATTTTGCCAGTAATGCAAAACTACACATGAAAGTTAGACACGGCCAGGATGAGATTCTCAGGCACATGCCCTCGTGATATTTTGGGGTGTGATTAAAAATATTTACATAAGAGGGATACAGGTATAGAGCACAGGAGTGACCTCTCTGACAATTCTCTAGCAACTGTGGCACAAGTGAGATCATGATCCAGCTGTCAGGCAGGTGGTGAGGAGGGATGGTTTGGGACTGGAGAGGTGGTGTGGGGATTGGAGATGTGGTCTGGGCTTCACAACCAGTGCTTGACTCCTGTCTCTGTCACAGCCTCTGTGCAAGTCACAGTAAACCACCCACAGCTGACTGCAGAAAAAATCTGGCCTCTATCCAAACCCAGAAGTGATACAGCCATGGCAGTGCAAAACCTAATCTAACCTAACAAGTACCTGAGCTAAATAGTAAGTATGACACTGCTGTCCACCTCTGATTATGCAGACTCCAAATCCAGCTGAAGCTGACTTCTAAATTGTGCTCTGATGTACAATTTAGATGTTCCAAACGTGTCTCTCTGGGCCCTTGTTCACCTCCTGTGAAACACCAAGAGAAGGTCTTCCCCATCTCACCATGGAATTTTAATGACAAATATTTTAAGCTATGTGAGGGATTTAAATACTGTAGTGGCTGGGGTCAGGGATGGGGCTTCTACCACCTCTCTGGGCAACCTGGGCCAGTGTTTCACCACCTTCAGCATAAAAAATTTTTTCCTTCTCTCTAGTCTAAATCTCCCCTCTTTTAGTTTAAATCAGTTTCCTCTTGTCCTATTGCTACAGACCCTGGTAAAATGTTTGTCCCCACCTTTCTTATAGGCTCCCTTCAGGTACCAGAAGGCAGCAATAAGGTTTCTCCAGAGTCTTCTCCATACTGAACAACCTCAACTCTCTCAGTCTTTCCCCATAGGAGAGGTGTTCCAGCCCTCTGATAATTTTTATTACCTCCTCTAGACATGCTCCAACAGGTTCATGTCTTTCTTGTGCTCTCATTTTAAAGCAGAACATTTTTTCTGATAATCATGATAATTATCTTTCCAACATCTTATCTTCCAAAGCCAGAGCTCCAGGCTTTAGTTTGTTGCATTGCTGGCTAGCTGCTAAAGTAATGGCATCTGCTTTTCTTTCTTCAAGGCTTTGGAGCTTAGAGAGATGGTCTCTTGTTTCAAAATTGCTCTCTTTGTCCTTAGTCATTACCTCTGCAGAGCTCGGCTGTCTAGGCTCCCAGACCTCTGTAACAGATGCTGTTGTGCAATGTGAGGGACTGCAATTGAAGTTTCCAGAACAGATTTTAATTAGAAACATAACTTCATACAGTAGCTTGGAATGAGTACAGGCAGAAGGGAAAAAAAAAAAAAAATCAAAACAAGAGATGAAATGGAAAATGCCAAAAAGAGAGAAAAATAAAAGGCCATTTTACTGGCATTTTATACTGAAAAGCACTTGACAGGAAATAGTGTGCATAGCCATGAAAAACTGAAGTGTATAGCAAGCAGTAATGACTATCTGAGACCCTCAAAAAGCCAGATCCTCAGCTGGTGTAAATCAGCATTGCTTCATTGATTTGACCAGAGCTGCCATTTCTCATTGACCTCAGCAGTGCCGTGCTCATTTGCACTAGCTGAGGACCCCAGCCAATTTGGCACAAGTGAAATAACTTTAAACACCTGGTTTGGTTTGTCTTTTTTTTTTTCTCTCTCTTTTTCTTCTTTTTTCTTTAATAAAAAAATTATAATCAATCTTTTGTTTTTTAGATTGTCCTCCACTTGGTCTAGAGACATTAAAAATTACTGACTTCCAGCTCCATGCCTCTACAGCAAAGCGGTATGGCCTTGGGGCCCACAGAGGAAGGCTTAATATTCAGGTAACATCATTTTTTTCTCCTAAGTGGGAGAAGGGCTGAAGGTTGCACTGTTGGATAGAGAGAATCAATGGATGGTGATTGCTTCTGACTACTTTGTCGGCTCATGTAATTCAAACGAAGGAGAAACATTGGAATTACAGAAGTGAATAGGTTGATGGATAACCTTTTAGATGGGTGGGACTTATTTGCTGGGTTACAAAACACTCCATGTGCTGAGTGTGCAAATCCAAACAGACCTCCATGAACAAGCAAAGGTGGAGACAGCCCAGAACTCCCTTCCCAGCTGGAAGAAATCATCCCAGCTCCCTTAACAGTCAGTCTGGAAGGAAGCTCACACAGCAAGTTGGGTTTTTTTGTTGTTCGCCTGCAGTTAATGACAATGGTTAATTGAAAGTGGTTTCAAATGAAGCACTTCCCCTAAGGCAGCTTTTCAGAGGCAATGATTATGCTACCAAAAAAATGCTTAAATTCAGAAATTACTAGCACACAATCTGGTTTAGCTTCTTTTATTTAATATTACAGATGGGCTTAGGTGCTTTGCAGGACCAGATTCTATTTTCCCATTTCTTGTGTTTCTCTTCTCTGCTTTATTAGTGCTGTTTTCTGAATTACAGCCTTTTCCAGTGTAAAAATGTTACTTTTGCATAATAAAGTACAACATTTAAAACTCAAAGTCATGAACAGGATGCTAGCAACAAGCCAACAATGAAAAATCTCTAATGTTTAATTCATTTATTAGTTTCCTTCCATTACTAGACCCTCCATTATCTATCTATCTATCTATTTTTTTTAATTTAATTTTGTTACCCCCTCCAGCTGAAGGGGTTTGCTAGTTAATGAACTAATACTGGAACTAGGAAGGATGAGCTCTAATCAGCAGTGCCATTTCAACTGGTGCCCACTGCAGCGTAATGGTGGGCAGCTGCTGGAAGGAGGGGCCACTCTGGGTTAAAATCCCACCATGCAACTTCTTACCCCTTTGGTTCAGCTTCTGATGCCTCTGCAGAAACAGCTCTGTGGGCTTCTCTATGGGAGGAGGGGTGAAAAATTCAACTTTTTTTAAAAAAATATATTGTTTAAATTTAATTTTTGTCCAGGTGCTCAGCAAACCACTTTACTGAGCAGCCACAGGAGCCAGCTGGAGGTGAGTGTCAGGAGCCTGCAGGTAGCTTAGAGGTGGGAATGGGCTCTGCCTTTCCAAGTGTGCAGAGACAGTAGGTTGGGTGCAATGTGAGGTCTTGCCTGCAGCCTTCATGTTTAATTCCTTTTGAGATCTGAGTAAGGTAGTTTTCTTCTTTATTTCATATTCTATGATAGGAAAAAAAAAATAAATCCATGAACACGAAAGTGTCATGCAGGTGATATTCAGGTGCATTTTATAGGAATGTTTAGTTATTTTTTTTTACAGTTTTATTTACATAATGGCATAAGACTAAGGACTCTGAAGCAAACCTCTGTATTCAGTGTTGGTTGTGGTCGCTCGTTTTTTTCATACTGGTATTGAAGTCCCATGTATTTAAGCACAAGAATGACCATAGTGGTTCAAACCAGGAGTTAGGCTTATCTGATGTCCTGTCAAGACCACCAACGCTCCTTTAAAACAGAGATGTAAGAGTCTTACCTATGGTTGATGTTTCCCCTAAATATAATCCAAATATCCCCAGCAGAAAGGGGACAGTCTCTTGCTGAGAAGCAAGAAGTGAGGTGTTGCTCAGCTCTCCCTTCCCAAAAGCTCCTGGAGTTTGGATCAGACTGAGTGTGTTTCTTTTGGTGTCCTGTCTCCTAGGACCTTGGGGTCCATGCTTCTCCTTTCCCACCTTCACCTCATGTTATAACTATAACTGTAGAGCTTCTTGCTGGTTCTGTGACAGCAGTTTCTTTCACTTTTATTGTGGGAATAAGCTCTCCACCTGTGTGATGTGGAGGCTGTTGTGCCCTCCATGGAGTGCCCAATTTTGGGTGAAGAGACCTTTTGTCCTGTGCAAATTGGGTTTTTAACCATCTTCATGCAAAAGCTGGTGCCTTTTTTCGCTGTGAATAAAGGCACCACGATGTCACGCTTCTACTTGATACAGATTTCTGCATTGTAATTTTTTTTGAGCTGTATGAATTCTATAGGGAATGATTCTCCTTATTATTTATCCATAAGCTGGTTTTGCCCTTTTCTGGTGCAGGGACTTACCTAATCCTAGGACTGTGAGAGGCTCATATATGAATAACCCAACAATGCCTAGCTTACAGCAAAGTGACTTCTCTGACCTACTTTTCTTTGTTTAAATGTAGCCTTCTTTCTCTGTTCCATCTTTACCTCCAATAAAGATTTCTAGTAATCCTCAAATCAAAAGCTTTCACTGTAAGCCTCTCTGTACACTATAGATGTAGTAATTCCCCAAACCTCTTGACCATTTAGAGTTACCACTATGACTGGTAGTGTTAAAAGTATGGGTTTACATTTCTTTTTCTTTAGATTCTGCTTCCCTTAGGACTAGCTTAAAATTAATAGCACTTTAAAATTTTTCAAAGCCATTTGGAATTTGCAGATCTCTTCTCTGTCTGTTGAATTTCAGTGCTTAATTTTACTCTATATTAATATTTCTGAATTCTAGTAGTATTTAAAAGATATATGCTCCTAAACAAGAATAGGTTCTACAGGGGACTGATGTGTCAGATGGGTAATGAGGTCCCTGGTGATTTCTGTTTGCTGCTCAAAAGGGTGGGCTGCAGCACGCTGGGGAAAGGCAAGAGGCACTAGTATTTAAGCAGCTGTGTTTTCATGCTGTTTTGAACTGCACATGAAGAAAAATACTTGGCCCATGTTAAAGAGCCTCTGAGAGGCCAGTATGCTGCTCACGTTTCACCAGAGCACTATGCTAAATGTAGGGTGGTGGACAATTTTATGGGCTGCTGCTCTTGTGGCATGGACCTGATATCACCACAGTCCCATCAAAATATTCATGTGACTACTGTGTTCCTCCCTGAAATAAGACAAAATCTACTCTCTGCTCAATCTCATAATGGAATCATAGAATTTTTTTGACTGGAAAAAGACCTTTAAATCACCAAGTTCAAGCATAAACCTAGCACTGCTGAGTTCACCACTAAACCACGTCTCTAAGCGTCGCATCTACATGTCTTTTAACTATCTCCAGGGATGGGGACTCCACCGCTTCCCTGGGCAGCCTGTTCCAATGTTTGACAACCCTTTTAGTGAAGAGATTTTTCCTAATATCAAACCTAAACCTCCCCTGGTACAACCTGAGGCCATTTCATCTTGTTCTACTGTTTGTTATGTGGGAGAAGAGACTGACCCCTGCCTTGCTACACCCTCCTTTCAAGGAGTTGGAGACAGCCAGAAGGTCTCCCCTCAGCCTCCTTTTCTCCAGGCTCAACAACCCCAGTTCCCTCAGCCATGAACTCAGCACACTTGTGCTCCAGACCCTTCCCCAGCTCCATTACCCTTCTCTGGACACGCTCCAGCACCTCCATGTCCTTCTTGTACTAAGGGGCATCACCTAATGCAAAGTCAGCTGAGAAGTCTAAGGCTCACCCCAGGTAACAGGCACTGCTGCTGTTCACAGGGAATTCATAGAATAATGAAGTTTTTCAGGGAGTTCTGAGGATTACTTTTCTTTGATGCATACAAAATTCATCAGTTGGTGTGTACTTTATTCCAAAGAAAGCCAGGCTTAGCAGGACTGGAAACACCTTCTAGGATTTTCTTCTCTTATGACCTTGCACTGTGTGGGATCCCAGTCCTTTACGAATGTGGTGATGAAGCTGGGACCTATTGAGAGCAGGAGCTACTGGGTTATAGAGCCTCATGTATTGGAGATCTAGCCTGCAACTGCAGTAGTGGCACAACCAGTAGTCATTTAACATCATCAGAAAAAAATCATAGCATAAAATAATATTCAGTGAGGAACTCTGCCTTCAGGGACAAAAGTTATTAGTATTTGTCACTGGAATAATAATTAGCTGTGATTAAAACCTGAAATAATTAGACAAATTTGGTTTCTTCTCTTTCCTTACTTTCCTGGTTGGAGAAATCCAAACAACACTGAAGGTTAACCAGGTAACACAATCATATATATGTAAAGAAGCAGGATGTATTATTGATTTTTGTCTTTTCAGTTCTTTGTTTCACTAGTTCCTTTGGCAAAAATCCATTATCAAAAGACAAAATTATTGAAATTCTTCTTTCAGCCTATGTGTTTTAAATCTTCCCTTTCCTACTGGCAGTGGTTGCTATAAATACCTGTGATGATTAATGCTTTTTTTTTTTTCCTCTCACAAACTTCTTATGGTAAAATAATGTTTGTGATCACCCTCCTGGGTAAGGAGAGAAGAATTTAAGCAGAAGGGGTTTGATATTTTTACTGCTGCTCCAGCTGACTTGTGGCAGAATAAAAATTTTCTTCATTTGAATACATTTAGACAGCAATCTTACTCTTCATTATAAAATGAGCCTTTTGGAACAATGATAATGTGAACAAGTGTTTATTCTATCTTGCACTTGTCTAACTCAGAGGAAAAAGAATTAAAATCAAAAGTCATATAATTTGTAAAGGAATTGTAACCTTTTGATTTCCCCTCATCTTAGCTTCTAGGTACATAATAAGCAGTTGATTCGTTTCATTTGAATTACAGTTTTTGATGTTCACATTTATAGATAACTTATTCAGGAGTGACAGAAAAAAGATTCTTCCTATGTCAAAAAGGAATTTTTTTCATAAGATATTGCATATTGAGAAATGTTTTTGCATTTGCTTGCAAGTGAAATATAACCTGGGTTAGATTTTGAGTTATTCTTGAAAATTCAGTGAAGGAAAAAAGGGTTTGCTGAAGACCTAGCCTTTACTTCCAGGTTTTATTATCTCATTCACTCTTCTGCTTATGAAGATAATGTAAGTGCTTAAAATGTATAACTTTGTTATGCATGTCATAACTTGAATCCATTATCTCCATTAATTCAATATACAATTTTAAAATTCAAGTAAACATCTTACTGAGAAAAGGTATCTTGATCTATATTCTTTGATTGAATATTTTATGACAATTGTTCTCATCTTTCAGGACTGGCAATTTTTCCAAAGAAACTTAATAGCAATTTTAACTAGAAAATATTTGATTGAGTTTATAAAGTTTCTTTACAGAAACAATATTTTGAAGTGGCCATAGGGCAAATTCAAAACTTCAGGCACCTTAAGAAAAGGAAAAAAAAAAATACAGACTAGAAAATTGAAAATAGAAGTTTTAACATCAATCTGTTGGGATTCTTTTCCTTCAAGAGTATTTCTAATAAAAACTTCTCATTGACTAAACTTCTCTTTTCAAGTAGTGCTCTGTGCTAATGATACACACAACACACCTGCTTCTTTTTACCTAGTAAAACTAGTCTTTAACTTCAGAAAAGCTGATGTCAGGAAATAAGAGAGCAATAAGAAGCAGCAGCATAATTTCTGTTTTTTCCTTTTTTTTGTGTGTTCTCTTTACCCCTATTTAAGACTGTAGTATTTTAAGCTGTGCATAGCTGTAAGCATGCCCTTTAGACACCCCATATTTCATATACAACTTAAACATATGCTGAGCTTTATTTAAGTCCAGTTGAAATCATGGAGTCTTGAGTCTGGAATTTCATTTTTTTTGTTTGTCCCTTTGGGTTTTTTTTGCAAAGAAACTCTTTTTTCTCTCCTCTGCTTCCCTGTTCTCACTGTAACATAGAGGAGAGGTTTACAACCTGATGAGCATCACACCAATGGGAAATATCCTCAGTCTGAATGAGGACCAAGGATCCCAGCTGAAGCACTAAGAAATAGGGGTGTTTGGTCCACAGAAACTGGTGGAATTTCATCAGTGTGAAGGAGATCAGCACAATGTTGGTTCAAGGTGCTCTGCAGATCTTAACGCTTCCTAGCAAGCATTGGTTTTAAACCCTAAGGCTACTTCAAATTCCATTTTATTTTAAAATGCATTGAAACCTTGTCTTGAAAAAGGTTATAACTCAGGTCAGTGACCTTATTTATATTCTCATGTTTTCCCCTTGTTCAGTTCTCCTTGAAGAATTTATCTTCCATTGTTAATAGAGTTTTTCTCTGTATCTTGTACCTCGACTTGTGTATGAACTTCACTTTAAAATATCAGAGTTAATACATGAAAGTAGGTGGCTTAATGTAAATTTGGTAGATGGAGGAAAACAGTAATTTTTAAGCTGCCCTATCTCAGATTTGAGTACCTGAGAAAAAGAGAAGTTTTAGGAATTGAATCTGTGTCTGTTTTGCAGCATTTCCTTCAACTGCCACCAGACTCACGTAGGGAAGAGGGATTAACCACATCCTTTCTTTGTGTATTGGGAAGAGGGATTAACCACATCCTTTCTTTGTGTATTAAACCCACCCAATCCCCATTTTGGTAGAAATGGTCTCTGAAAATGGAGGTAGACAGACCTGTCAGTCTCTGTCATTGTAACCCAGCTATGGCTGTAATATCTGCCAACACTGTTCAGTGAGGAGCTGAGGGATAATTCAGGCAATTTAATTGACAGTTGTGTTCTTGGACTGTATACTGGAGCTTTAAGATCTGTATTTAATATAAACTTGCAGAGTTTTATGGACTTCCAGTTTATATTTGGTAAATAATTAAGGATATCTGTTCTTGGAATTATATGTGATGGCAATGGTAAATCCATGTTAAACACAGATGAAATATCATAAAAATACATATAGCCTCAGAGAACCATATGGAAAATCTGTGCTCCCTCTCTCTGACAGTAGTCAGCTTGGTGCTGAACAGTTCCTGGGTGCTAGTAATAAGTATCTGAAGACCTCAGATGCTATGTTGTTGAGGTTTTTTTAATGCAATTTCAGATGTATTTAGAATCCAACTTGATCAAAACACCCTGCAGCTATTTCTTTGAAAATGTTGAGAAGGTTGTGGTGTTCTTGCCAGTATAAACTGGGATATAGAATGGCACAAAAGTTGGAGCACAGCTGGGCACTCCTGAGTTTTTAACCTTTTATATTGATTTGCTTAAGGCTTGGATATCCCTTGCTGAAAATTAATAATTCTGGGATGGAAAATTGGTGGGAAATGGATATGGATAATAGTAATAGTATCCATATGCCCTACATTCTGCTGCTTCCAGGGGAAAGGAGATTACTCCAGCACTGACCATTATTGACATGGTTTGGAGCTGGCTTTTTAGGACTTTCAGAACTCTGAAGACTATGTAGATAATTTGTTCTGAATAAAGGCTCTATCAGACCACAGGCACTGACAGATGGACTGAACTGAAACTCTGTTTATGTTCTCTATCTCTAACATAAATTTATTTATAATGGTTCTTAGTTTTTAAAGGGACTTTGCAGAATTCCCTTCCCTACTTCAAGCAAGAAAATATTTTGGTCACTCCATATAGCTGTTGAGAATGACAGTCTCAGGGGTCTTAAACTGGCACCAAATGAGTAAATAGAGTGAATGATGACTTCATGTGTTCTTTCCTTTTTGCCATGAAAGACCTTAAGTTTCTTGGTTCTGATTTATGAAGACAGTTTTGCCTTCTTTTCAGGCAGGTGTTAACGAAAATGATTTTTATGATGGTGCTTGGTGTGCAGGAAGAAATGATCCATATCAGTGGATTGAAGTAGATGCTCGAAGGCTAACAAAATTCACTGGGGTCATCACGCAAGGAAGAAACTCTCTCTGGTCGTAAGTACATGCTTACTTTTCTCCATGAGATTCTGAGCTTTCAGACCAAGGAATTCCAGTTGTGTTATCTTTTGGGTTATCAAGGAAAAAAAAAGAAAGAATGGAAGTGCTGTGTGACAAGTAATTGAATGAAGGAATAGTAAAAACCAAAGTGTCTCTATATGGCACAAAATACAAGTTTAAAAGTAGCAAACTTCTACATTCTACACTTCATTAAGTTCACTTGGCAAAGGAAATTGCATGATTTCTTCAGATTATATACCTTTACACTCACCTTATCAAATTTGTGTTAAACTTCCTCATTCTTTTCCAGTTTTAAGCTTGATTATTTTATCATCTGAAAGAATAACCAGTGACCTTTGATATTCTGTAATACATAAGCCATCATCAAATAAATAGTAAAATTCCAAAGCAACATGATTTTTAAATGAACAGTTTAAACTAATTTTATATCTATATTTTTTTGTTCTATAGAGGAATTTATAATAGAACCAAACACCACACACTATGTGTTGACCAGCACTGCAGTGTTTGGTAGCAGACATAGAATTATAGAATAATTAAGGTTAGAAAAGACCTCTAAGATCATCAAGTCCAACCACCAACCCAACACCACCATGCCCACTAAACCATGTTCTGAAGTGCCACATCTACACAGGTTTTTTTAGCACTTCTAGGGATGGTGACTCCACCACTCTTTCAGTAAAGAAGTTTTTCATAATATCCAATCTAAACCTCCCCTGGCATAACTTGAAGCTATTTCCTCTTGTCCTATCACTAGTTACTTGAGAGAAAAGACCAACACCCACCTTCTAAGAACCTCCTTTCAGGTAGTTGTAGGGAGCAAGAAGGCCTCCCCTCAGCCTCATTTTCTCCAGACTAAACAATCCCAGTTCCCTCAGCTGTTCCTCATAAGATGTGCTCCAGACCCTTCACCAGCTTTGTTGCTGCTCTCTGGACATGCTCTAGCACCTCAATGTCATGTTGTGCTGTGTTCATGGATAGTAGGAAGACTCCATGCAGTTCAAGGCTCCTTGCTAAACACCTTTGAGGAAGGAGTGTTTGCCATGAATAAAGCAGCTGCCTTGTTGTATTGGTTTGAGGAAACAATCCAGCTACACATAGCCCAGGAACTCAGCTTTGATCTGAGAGTGCTGCCCACTTCCAACACTGAAAGTGTTTGTGATCCTTCTGGTCACTGTTTTTATTAGAGAATGAGTCTATTGGACTGGGAGATAACTGGTTTGCACAGACTTGTATACTTTCACTCTGAGTGTAGGTGCCCAGATTGCTCTGTAGTACAGCCAGTGTGAACGAGGTGAGAATTGTATATGAGGAATACAGCAATCAGCTGGCACAAACAGGAACTAGAGGTGATGGTTTATATTTTTTTCCTGCTCTATACAGTGTTTGTTCAGTCTCTTAACTTCTCATTGAGTGTCATGGCATTATGTGAGCAAATAATCCCACTTGTGCTGCTAGACTTTTTGACCAAGTATCCAGGAGATGCAGAGCCTTAGATCCATTCTAGTCACATCTCTCACTTAAGAAAATGAGTGTGCCATATAATAAAAGGCAAATTGGAAAATGCCAGTATAGCTAAGAAAAAAATAAAAATAGTCTTTTTTCCTTCTATAATATAATTTAATGAGTGTTTTATTTTTTTTTTTTAACATTGCTGTAGGAGTAGGAGCTTTTTTGGCAATAAGGTTTCTATATTTATTCCACATTGTTCTGTGTTAGGTAGATAATTACTGTAACAAAGTCTTATTCTTTCCTGTAGTCATAGTCCTGACATTGCTGCTGCTATCAACACCAGGGCTGCTCTGCTTCGTCTTGTCACGTTACTATTTTTAGTTCAGCTCTATTGCAAGTTTACAGCAGGACTTGGCACTGTATTTATAGTTGGTATTCACAGTCATCTTTCTTTTAGTTGGTTTTTAAATTACTGAATCTTGCTTTTGCCCTCTTTGCCCATGAAAAGTTGGTGGGCAGAACGCTGAGGGTCTGCTGGAAAGGCAGGTCCAGGCTCCTCCTGGATTGTTACTTGGATTTATGGAGAAATGGGCACATTTCTGCCTCATAGGAGCAAAGAAGGTTTCAGCTGGACCAGCTGCACTGTGAGGCAGGCTGATGTCTCCTGGAAAACATGTCATGTATGACTAGGCTCTGCCTCATGGAGTGGTCAAGGGAGTGGGGAGAAATAGTCACCATAAGGGATGACCTCCTTCCCTACCTCCAGCTTGCACACAGGGCACTGCCATGGAGGTGGCTTTTCTTGTCAGGGTGTGATGGCCACCATCTCACTTGGTGTCTCTTGATACAGCCTTGGCTATGGGACTGGTTTCCCTGGAGTTCACCTCACTGTCTCTCTCCCCTTATCAGATTGAACAGATAAAATCAGTGTAAGTTGATGTTTGTGTGCTCCGCTTCTGCATGTGTAAGTCCTTAGATTGTAAAAATAACTTGGTACTCCCTGAGGTACCAAAGTAGATGTTCATGTTTTCAAGAGTTTGGGCTGATGTATACAGCCCTTATCTGAGCCCAGAGTGGTGTCCTGGGGTTTCCAGAGTCTCGGCACCTGGGAATATCATTCCCAGGAAGATGGCAGATGCTACTTTCTGAATTAATCAGGCATCTGAAAGGTAATCTTCTCGGCATTAATTTTTACCCAAATTCATCCAGCAGTCAAGAAAGCAAGAGGAAAGGAAAAAGACATGAAATCCTGGTGTGAAGAAGAGCTGCACAATGGGACATTGAATCTAGATAACAGTAGAGACCCTGAACTTGGAGCAGAATAGTGGGGTTGAGAGGCACTGATGGAAGCTTTGGTACTTGTGGGAAACTCAGGAGACAATGACCTGACCTTAGTCATAGGGGTTGCATGAAGTGAGTTCACTTTAAGTGAAAGGAGAAACAGGCTGGTAGGACTTTGATTGGTGTGGACAGGTTCTCCTGTGACTGTTTTGCTGTAATGGGCACTAGAAGCAAAGGAAACTCACTAGCTTCCTTCTCTTGTACTTAGCTACTGACTGTGATGGTATCAAAAAGGACTGTCTATAATATGAAAGTTTGTACAAAAAGATGTCATTCTGTTACCTGAGGCACCTTCCCAACTTTATGAAGTTATGAGACAAGAATATAGTGCTTTCATAACTAAGAGAAAAATATGTTGGAGAATAAGTTAATTCAGGTAGGAGAGCTAAAAAACCCAACTCTCTGATCTGTGTTGTATTAGAAGCAAAATCCTGCCAAGCTTGAGAGCCAAGGTAAGGTTTTTATTTAAG
The DNA here is from genome assembly GCA_907165065.1 of Caprimulgus europaeus. Next base: position 4,674,124 of record OU015529.1, read on the forward strand.
TCTTGGAAAATTTCCCAGCATTATTAAAAAAAAAAAAAAATAAAATCAAGACACTAGGATATATGTTAAGTTCAACAATGCTATTATGTGATAGTGATAAAGAATCAGAAAAGTAACTTTTTTTTTTGTTCCTTTTCCCTCTTTGTATTGAAGAAGAAATTTTAACAAAGTGGAAAAATTTACTGAACTAAAAATCCTCTCTGAGCTTCTGCCTAGATCAGATTTGTACCTCTCCTGGTCCCTTCAGCTTCCTGCTGCTGACTCAATGAGGACACATAAAATTACAAGGCAGGGTAAGCAAGGACACCCCACTGAATACAGCACCAAATAACTTTGTCCCTCATGGCTAGGCTGCAACATCTGAGTTATCAGCAGCCTGGCCTTTGATTCTTCTTGTATTCCTGATGCTGTAGCCAGAGCTGGTGGAACCCTTAACTCCTCTCTAACAGCACTGGCAACTGTAGTCTGGTTTTGCTGATGACCCACTCCACCCAAAGACAATCTATTCACATCCAGTCTTGCCTACTGGGTTTTTGGTTTGGTTTTTTTTCAGCAATGATGAATTGAAGGTTACACTTGACACAATGCAAACACAAAAATGCATGAGGCTGTCACTTTCTATATGCTGGCAGGAACGTCTTCGCCTTGGTTATTCTTCTCCCAGTCTCACTTGGAAAGTTGCTATTTTTTTTCTGTTGTCCCCTGTGGGCTGTGGCTCTACTTGCCTGTCCTTGTGTTTGAGACATGAGAGCCTTGAGGAGGAAGAGGCCAAGGTGTAGAAACAGCTCTTGAAAACACAGATGACCTGACTAGAGAAAGAAAGAAACCATTCTTAGTTAGTACTGAGTACTGAAAAGTTTTAATAATTTATTTTTAAAGGAAAAACACTTCTGAGTCAAGTTTTGTGCTCAAACTGCCTGGCTGTGAATTCCTTGGTAGGCATGTGGAATCAATTTTTTCTGCTTTTCTCTTTTTCTCCTGTAACAAGCAAAACCAGAATTTGAACAAAAACTCCTGAGTTTGAGGAGTCTTTCCTTTTGCCAGTCAAAGCAGGTACATGGACTCAAGGGCTGTTGCTGTTGAGGTACCTCAGTCGTTCTTGGGAAACCTGAAATCACGGCAAAGCGCTCTTTTACTCTGTAAATAGCAAACTCTTCCTGGATCACCTAGAAAATCTGCAGATGTTTCATTTCAGAGATAAAGTGGGGCCCAGCTGCAAGAACCAGGACTCCTTTTTGATTTTTATACTGAGGATATCCAAAACACAGAGGTGTCACAAGTGTGGATTGATATGAATAAAAGCAAACACCTTGAAAGGGGTTAGAATATCAGTTCCTCTGTACGAACTGAGAGCATCTGAAGATCAGTGTCTCTGGGCAGTTACTACAGTTTCATCGAATCACAGACTGGTTTGGGTTGGAAGGGACCTTAAAGCTCATCCAGTCCCAAACCCCCTGCCATCAGCAGGGACACCTTCCACTAGACCAGGTTGCTCAAAGCCTCATCCAACCTGGCCGAGAACACTTCCAGGGAGGAGCAGCCACAGCTTCTCTGGCCAACCTGGGCCAGTGTCTCACCACCCTCACACCAAATAATTTCTTCCTAATATCTCATCTTAATCTACTCTCGTCCAGTTTACAACCATCAGCTCTTGTTCTGTCACTCCCTGCCCTTGTAAAAACTCCCTCCCCAGTTTCACTATGAATATCCAGTAGTGGATAGATGGACATTGATGATAGATGGTTTGTCTCTGCAAAGCTGTTTTATTTGCTTTCAAAGGCTGGAGAAACTTGTGTGAGTGATGTGACCTTTTAGAAAGGCATGTGACATCCTCCTCAGAGGTGGATGATGCCATAGCTGGGCTACAAGAGGGTTTATAGCTGCATATTTGGGGGAGAAATGCAGTATTTAGTCCTTTATGTTGTCGCCAATACATCTTTCAGTTTTATGAACCAAATATCTTTAAAGAACTATTCAAGGCTGTTGAGTGGGATACTGGAAGCATCACTGTGGAATTGTGGCATCTTTTTAAAGCAATGATGTGTTAGTTGAAAATATGTACTCTCTTGACAGAGGGAAAGAGAATATTAATCACTCTTAGCAGTTTGGCAAGAATCTAAAAAACATAGAAAATATGTTTCCCATAACTCAAACTATCTTTTGATAATTCAGCACCAACTTTTGTATCAAGAGAAAAACATGTCTAAATAGAGCCAGTGTGTACTGACTGTAATAAAAAGCTTCAGACTGTTTCAATGCAGAGGATGTTTTGATTTTTAGAGGAAGATGCAATGCTTCAATGAATAAGGTGTATTTGTAACTTGACACATTTTCTTAAAACTAACATTTCAACCATGTGAAATTATGCACTATCACTGCATGTCATGAAATAACTAAATGACACCAAAAAAAAAAGCTTGGATAAAATAATCTGTGCAGAATGCTCAAATTCCAAAACAAATATCTGAAATTTTTAGGAAAAAAAATCAAAATAGATTTATTTCCAAGTGTGCTTTCTTTAAGACTTTCCAGCCTCATGAATATATTGATTATTTGTTTTTTACTTTTAGGTAAGATCTTGTCTTTGAGAGGAAAAAATGGGAGGGTGACAATTTTCAAAGTCTGATTTTGGTTAGTCCATGTGCCTTGAAAACCTGCAACAGGGCTGAAAAGGCTCATTGGTCAGAGGAGACAACAAATCGATGGCATTGCTGGCTGGAAGAAATAATTACAATGACTTACACATATTGCTTGCTTCTAAACTGACACACTTTTAAACTGGTAATTTTTGATCATGGCTGTTGAAGCTATGTTTTAACTAGAAGCTAGAGTAGACACCATTACGTGTTCCCTACTGTGTCACTTTGATTTCCTTGTGCTACTCTATAGGGATAGCAAATAATAAATATCCAGCACATTTGATCTTGTGTCTGATCACACTTTTGCTAAAGACAAGATATTTTCAGTTGAATAGGGGAATTATTTTGCAATTCTCTATAGTACACCCTCATCCTTAGCCTGGTGTGTGTGCAGTGTAGCCCTTCACCATCCCCCAGCATCCCTGTTGACAATGAGTCCTCAGGGAATTGTAGGTCTGTACCAAGCTGGGTACCTTCCAGAGACATAGTTGAGGATAAATTTAGGTCAGTGCAGTTTACTTGCTTCTACTTTTAGTGGTACAACATTCTGCTCATTCTTTAGTCACAAAATAAATGTGTTGCCCCAGATTTTAATTTATTGTTATACTCACTGGCAATTCCTCAGGAGCTGAGATTTGCTTTTATGAATAGTTTGCATGTGAGGATTGCAAGGTGGTAAACTTCCTTGCTTGCAAAAAAGATAAAAATCCTTGCTTCCTCCTCAGTTTATCAGCCATTTATGGTTAAAGACCATGGTCTCAGTAGTAAGATTGGCTTAATGAAGAAATAATCACATCAGTATCTTTAGTATTGCAATAGTAAGAGTATAAAGAGCAGTGATAAGCCTTGCAGTGTAGCTACATTAGCATTTGGGACAGTGTAGTGGTTGCTCATAGGTATAAATTATTCTACAGATACCTAAGAAAACAGAATTTTGCACTGCACACATGAAGAAGGGACAAAATACAACAGTAAAAAGCTGCTTTTGAAAGCACAGTAGAATAAACTCAATCTTGCCCAGCTTACAAGGACAACAGGCGTATGTGGCGTTGACTTTCAAAGCAGTAACTCCTATCCCCACGCAGAGGCTGTGAAAACACACCCTGATGAAACTTCAACAAATTCAATGAAAATGTCTCAATGTTTTGCCCAAATCATGTATTAAAACAAGCAGCTGCCGTGTACTGACTTGAATTGGTACTTGAATTGGTGTATTAAATCAGTGCAAACTGTTATTTGTCCTGACTGAGTGACAGGGCTGCAGAGATTATTAGAGCTTCCCCAAAGAGTGACTCATAGTAACTTGTACCAAATCCACTGAAGTAATATGAAGTGTAGTGATGTGAGTTACAAAACCTGAATTCAGTGTGGAAAAAGCTCCCTTGATATATTAATGTCACTAGTTACATATGATGCTAGTATTTATGATTGGTTTTCTTAATAAGTCATGTTTTGTCTTAACTCTGTCTCGGTGGAGCTGTCTCATGGGCTTTCAGTTGTTGCAGCACTGAGAGTCTTTGCCTTTGGCAGCTTCAGCCTTCAGTGCTCTCCATCTACTTACTTAACTTCAATTCCTGTGCCATGTTTGTCTTCCACTTCAGTTCTTGTGCCCTACACAACATTTTGGTCCAGTGTTCATCACTATCTATGAGCGCTTGCTATCTGCTCCCAGCAGCAGGGAGCTGGGTTTGTGACCAGCTCAGATGATCCTGTGTAGGTGGAGTTCTGACAGCACATCCAGAATTGTATGATACTTTCACAAGTTTGTTTGACAAAAAATGTCAAAACTGATGATGTTCTGTGATGGTCATGATTTGTCATGGTGCTCTTGCTCCTATTAAAACTCCCTTGCCAAAGACTCGGTGACTCACCGTGCAGTGCTGGAAGGGAGCCAGTCACTGCTGTCCACATAAGGAGGGCTCCTGCTTGGTTAACTGCTGCTTTGCACTGGGAATCATGGGATGGTTTGGGTTGGAAGGGACCTTTAAAAGCCATCTAGTCCAAACCCCCTGCAGTGAGCAGGGACATTTTCCACTAGATCAGGTTGCTCAGAGCCCCATCAAACCTGACCTTGAATGTTTCCAGGAACAGGGCTTCTACCAACTCTCTGGGCAACCTGGGCCAGTGTTTTACCACCTTCATTGTAAAAAAACTCCTTCCTTCCATCTAAATCTCCCCTCTTTTAGTTTAAATCCATTTCCCCTTGTCCTGTTGCTACAGACCCTCCTAAAAAGTCTGTCCCCATCTTTCTTATAGGCCCCCTTCAAGTACTGAAAGGTTGCAATCAGATTTCCCTGGAACTTTCTCTTCTCCAGATTGAACAACCTCAATTCTCTTGGTCTTTCTTCATAGCAGCGGTGCTCCAGCCTTAGGACCATTTTTGTGGCCTCCTCTGGACCTGCTCCAACAGTCCATGTCTTTCATGTACTGTGGACTCCAGAACTGGGCACAGGCAAGGCCTCACCAGAGCAGAGGGGGAGAATCCCTTCCCTCGACCTGCTGCCCATGTTGCTCTTGATGCAGCCCAGGATATGGTTATTGGCCTCTGGATTGCAAGCCCACATTGCTGGATCTTGTCCATGTTTTCATCCATCAGTACCTCCAAGACCTCTGCAGGACTTCTCTCAATCCTTCATCTCCAGAAAAGATGGTATTGCATGGAAAGAAACAGATTACTCATGCTTATTAGTCACAGCCTTGATTTCTAGACTTTGTATGTGCATTCTGACTTGTTGCAATAAGAATAATAGTTGAGGAGCTTACCTAGGGGACATTAGGCAGCTGCTCCTTTCCCCTCCACCCATGTCCTGAGCAGGCTTCCCAAGTCAGCATCCTTTCTGCATGCACCAAGCTGCACTTGGCCACATCTTTGTGTGCACTTAGTAGGTGTGACCCCCTTTAGCATTGCTTTAAATACGCTCCCAGCTGTGCACACCAATGGCACTATTTGATGGTTACTGGCAGAGCTTTTCATTTTTCACTGCTTTAATATTCATAGAAAGGAGACAAAAAGACGTAGCGAGGCAGTGCCGATGTAGTTCAGATTTCTTTCCTCAAATATGTGACTGATTTACAACGGGGTGATAGGCACAAACAAGAATGGGAAGATTAAAAATGTCACATGAGGAGGTTCGGAAGGAAAGGCATCACAGCTTGTTTGTGTTTAGGAGATATAGAAGATATGAAAGGGGAAAGTCTGGTATAGGAAGAATTTCAAACACATACAGATCTTTTTGCAAAGAGTGGCCCAAAATACACGTGTTAAGACCATAGGACCTTTGGGGCAGAAGATGTCTTTCTCCCCACACAGGAGACCTGTCACCTTCAGGTGTTACTATCTGAATGTAGATCAGCAGAAGGCAACACCTACAGCTGGCACCAGATTTTCTAGAAAGGTCAGAAAGTCAGAGATTAAAATCTTGTAAAAACCTGGCTGAAAGTGGCAGCCGTTGGGTGGGAAACACATTTGCAACCCCAACTCCTCCTCACTGAGAAGAGAGCTTTGAAAAATCTGTGCTTAATTCATTCTGAGCAAGTGAAATTCTGGCCCTGAGCCTTCCCTCGTAGGGTCTCTGAAGAGCTGGATTTCACAGCAGTATATTCATTTAAGTCAGCTAGAAGCAATTTTAAAAATTAAACATTCAATTATGAAAAAAAATACCCTTGCTTGCTATTCAAGCTCCATCTCTTAAATCATATTTATTTTAATTAGTTTTTAAAACTTACTGGGCTACCTGTGGTTAGCCTGAGCATTTTTTTGACTTGGCTTGTTTTTGAAACTCTTGAGCAGTGAGTGATTTAAAATTTTATCAGCATAAATATTATTATAGAATATTAATATTAATGGCTTCACATTTAATTTCATGAGATTACAAATTACTTTTTCAAGCAGAAAGCCATTTAATTGCCAGCATGCTGGTTCTGTTGCATGAGTACAGTTTAATCTAAGGTTTGCCTAGCATTTTTTGGTATAGAGATTCCACAATTTCAAGTATTTTGGCTTGTCATTTTATATATTATTATTGGAAGATACACATCTGTGTGCCTGTCTGGTTCTATTTTCTGTTAACTTTAGGGTTTTGTAATGCAGATAAATCAGATTATCATGACAGTAGAAGAATAATATGGTCAGCTGGAGCCAGGTCCATTGGAGACAATGGTGACTTGAACTCTGCCAATGTTTGCTTGTCTCATCCACAGCATCTCTGTCACTGTGGGCTTGAGCTTCTGCTGATCAGTACCTGCCAACCTTCCTCATTGATCTGAAATCATGTGGGGTTGTTGTGATGTGGAAAAGCATTCTTAGAGACTAGCTTAAGAGTACTAGATTTTTTTTTTTAAAATTTGTTGCTTATTCAGCTTTGCATAATTGAGAAGCTTGGCCTTAAAATATCATGTGCAGCAGATGCTGTTCAATGAAAATAAAACCCTATCCAAATAGTCAGAAGTCTCAGCTGATGTACTTGGCTGCTGGAGGCTGGGCAGCCAAAAGCCTGGCATCCCTCCACCGCTTCTCATTTAGCACTTACTGTGTGTTGTGCTGAGTTGGGATTCATCTGTGTGTCTAAGACACATAAAGAAAAGTAAGCAATTTATATTGGGGAAAGCAAGGATGAAAGCTGTTTTGTTGTTCTGGTGCTATTGTGATGTCTTTCCCTATGTTCAGTAGCCTGATGATAAGGTTAGATAAGAAAAAGCTGATTCTGTGGACAGGAACCTGCCAAGGCTGTAGGAGATCTGCTTTTAATTCTCTGCTTTGATTTCTCTCAGTCCCTTGGCAAGTAACTTAATCCCTCAGCTTGTATTTTTTTGGATGGAAATGGAGAAGCTGGACATTTCCATGCATCACAAGAAACAGAATTTAAAATCAAAGATGTTCAATTTTAGAAGGAGAGGAAATGGCATCAGGTTGCACCAGGGGAGGTTTAGATTGGATATGAGGAAAAACTTCTTCACTGAAAGGATAGTCAAGCATTGAACAGGCTGCCCAGAGGGGTGGTGGAGTCACCTTCCCTGGTGGTATTTAAAAGATGGGTAGATGAGGTGCTTAAGGACATAGTTTAGGGGTGGAATTTGTAGTGCTTGGTTTATGGTTGGACTCAATGGTCTTAAACGTCTTTTCCAACCACTACAATTCCCTTCTAAAGCTTATGCTTTACAGACAAAAACTGACTAATTAATAATAATTTCCAAAATCCAGCACATTAAGTGAATTTGAATCAAGTTTTGATTTTTGTGTTTCCTTTCTGTGAAATGAATTGATTAATGTTGGCAATAGATAGAGATATTTTGGATTGGTTTCTCCTTGAAAAGAATGGCATAAATTTTGCAAAGGATTATTAAAGGTAAGCACCTGAATCCAAATGTCTCCTGTCAAACCTCTATCTCATGATCCTTTTCTAGTGTTGATGAAATTGGTGAGGTGGTCACGTAAGGAGAGCTTTGTGCTAGAGCATGATGAAGTAGAATTAACCACGAATACTTCTGAAGATGCTGCCAGGCAATCACTTCTGTATTGCCTAGTTTCCTGCCAAGAAAAAGCTTGATAATTAACACACTTTTGTCTGAATGCCGGCATAGGACTTTCCCTGAATTATGTCTCCTTGACTCTAAACCCAACAAATATCTGAGGAATATAATAGTAGGTCCAGGGAGATTTTATAAAGTGAATTCAGAAGAGATCCACTAAAACAATGGTAGGGACATCCTAAGTACTGTAAAGCTTTATAGCTTGCTTTCAGCTTTCCTTGGATAGCTTTATTTTTCAATGCTGATAGGCCCCAGAAAGATTTTATATGAGGTGCTGAAGGAGTTAATATCTGCAAGACCCAATGAGATGGATCTTCCTGTCATCAGGTAACAACACAAAGCAGATGACATTCCCCAATAATTCTAGTTTTAGCTGTTATGTTTGATGGATTTCCCTGAAAGCTTTAGATTTCTGTGTCTCCATGAATAGCTTGAGCACCATGTATGTATTAAACTCTTCAAACCCAGGAAGCACTGTGCTCTAAACAGCCTGGCTGTTGATTTGAGCATGTGCAACACATTCATCTGCTTCCTGGATGCATCAGACCTCCTGTGCTGCACACATGTAGAAAATCTGCAGCTTTTGAGAAGATTTAGTATGTGAATGCTCCTCTGCTCGTCTATATCTGTAGGAATGTCTGGGATTTATAGGCACACAGCTGCATGGTCTGAAGCCCCATGCATTAGCTTCTGCTAGTTTTCCAGATTCTCTGAATCCATAAATATATGTGGTGTTCCCCTTCCCCACTGTGGGGAAAATGATTTCAAGACAGCAGATGCTGTTTCAGAGAGGAATCTGAATTTACAGCAGCCTTCTTAATATTGATAGAAGCCCTTTTCTTTATGAGGTTGGAAAAAAGGGAGAAGAATTTAAACCTGAAGAGGCATTTTTTCATTTAGGACCAGGGGGAGAAAGATCTGGTCACCTGTGATTGTTTTATTCTGCATCTCAACAAATGCAAAGTGGATGCTTATTCTTTACAGACAAGCACAGTTAATAGGATGTGCTGTGTGACCTAATATACCATGCTGATTTATCTCATCCCATGAGCCTCTGTAGTCCTTCTATACTGCAAATACACAAAACTGGATGTAGTCCCATTTGTATTTTAATTGGCAGACTGCCTCTGAAAAGCGTGTTGCTTGTTCTCACTCAAGATGGAATATGTGTCCACGTTCAAGAATGACTGCTCTGAAGGACTGCTTGCTATGCACACTCAGTTTATATACATGAAAATAGAATTTAATCATCCTGGACTGGCTTTGGTACAAAGAAGCTGATACCTCCAAGCCACAACTCTCCTCCAAGTAACTGTTGAAACCAGGAAAGTGTTAGAGGGGAAAAAAAAAAGATACTGCTGCTCTTTCGGACCAACAAATATGAGAGGAGAGTCAGGGTGTTACCTTCTCCATAGCTGTACACATATTACCATGGGGAATGCCTAGCTATAGAGCTTTCACTCCTCTCAGAATATAGGAAACAGCATTTTATTTCTCCTCATACTTTTCTTCAACTAAATACAGACAAAGCATGATTTAAGTATGAATTAAGATTTAGCTTTTTTAGATTAAAGTGAATTTTGCTGAAAAATAGATAACAGGCCACTAGAAAGAACAGCCTACTGAAGATTGATCTAGATATCGTAGCAGCACACTAGTGCTGTGATGCATTTGCCTCCGCTGTGCAGAGACAACGTAGTCTCTTTGTTCCTATCTATTGCTAATAAATACAGGAGTGACTGCAAGCTCCAGTCATTCTTGTATTGGAAGAAATGGAGATTTTTCTGGTTGAAATTCATGGACTTTTCATCCTAGAGGATTTATTTTTTTTTTTCATCCTCTCTGATAAAAACAGCAGAAGTAATAAATGTTCTGTGGCTGAACAAGTAAGATTTTTGAACACTGGATGCATCTGTTCTAGGTAAACCATTTATCCTGAAATCTGTGTATAAAAAAGAAAGGAGAGCAGTAATCCCTCACCTCCTGGAACCCCAAAATATTATCTTGTTAGGTTGGTTTTTTTTTTTTGCTTCTATGTGCTAGGCTTTTTTAATTATCTGTTGAATCTAAATTTGCATGTAACTTTTTCAGCCATGTGTTGACATGACTTTGCCAACTGGGATTTCCATTGCTAGCAGTCTTACAAGCTTTATCAAACATAATTTACAGTCATTCTAAGTTATGAACAAAATAACTTAGATACTCTTTATCTTTTTCAAGGAGTAACTGGGTGACCTCTTACAGAGTATTGGTGAGCAATGACAGCCATGCATGGACTGCTGTCAGAAATGAATCTGGAGATGTGGTGAGTATCATGAAACAGAAGTTTTATGAAGATGTGGGAAAGTGAGGACTGTCCACATTGAGTTTTAATTTCCCAAATTAGTCAGTATAAGACTACAAGGCAACGTCTCTCAGTGGTCCCACTAATTTTAAGAGCAAATCTCATAATACAGAGAAGGACCTGGAATATCTTATATGACAAATCTGCATGTGTCTTCCTATGGATGTGGATGCCATCCTGGCAGTGGTCTTGCCTGTGACAAGACATGTTCCTTGCTGCATGGCCCATGCATGGGTTAGTGTCAGTCTTCTGGTCCCTGGGGACATGTCATGCCCATAAGGTGCCTTTTGCTGGAGAGAGGGTGTGGAGCTCTAGCTCCTTTGCCACCCTCTGAGGAGCATGGGGGAGATTGTGCTCTTTGAAGAGCAGTTCATGCCTGAGCCAACATCAACCTGGGGCTGTACCAGGTGACTTTGTTTCTATTACCAAAAGTGCTAAAATACTTTTTGAAGAACTGATCTTGCTATTTCCATCTATGTTTGGCCTACATAGATTTTTGAAGGAAACAGTGAGAAAGAGATCCCAGTTCTCAATATGTTGCCGGTGCCGCTGGTTGCACGTTATATCCGTATAAACCCCCGGTCCTGGTTTGAAGAAGGTAGCATCTGTATGAGACTGGAAATCTTAGGGTGTCCTTTGCCAGGTAAGAGTCTTTCTCATGGCTGCCTGTGCCAAGACTGAGAAATATTTCCTTTGGATATCTTTGCTTTTGATATAATACCTGTCTTTAGTGAGTAGAATTAGGCAAAACGGAACAAAAATATCAGTTTGGGTACACAGACAGCATCAGGGTAATTATTCAAATGCAACTGTGTAGTATCTATAAGTGGCTTAATTAATAAAACAAAATTTTATGGATGATCTAACAAGATTTTCTTTGTTGTTTGGGCTGAAGTGCAATGCAATTAATCTTACTGACTTCTTATGTACTAGGCAGGCAATAGAATTATATACCAAAACAGTCACTTGCAGAAATCTTAAACCTCTAAGGCAAGAAAGAACCATTATAATTATGTAGTCGAATTTATTATTATTATTATTATTTCATTATCCAGGCCATAGGACTTCCCTGAATTAAATTGAAGGCAAATACTGTGGCTGAACTAGTGCTTCTCTTGCAGGGGGAGGGAGGGGAGTTGAGGATATACAGAATTTCTAGCAAATTTCAAGTATTGTTGAACCCAGCATGATCCCTGGTAAGTCTCAGGTGGAGGTAAATGGTCCTGTCCTTGGTAAAGACTGTGGAAAAGGTACAACCTGATGTTTAGCCCAAGCTTCAGGCATGAGCTGTTTCTCTTATTATATGAGTGCAAAATACAATTAGGGTTTTACTAAACAGTGGGTACAAAGTGAAAGCTTATATAAGACCACTTAAAAAAGAAAAGGACATTCAATACAGCAAATGATGGCAAAGCCATGCTTCCATTAAGCACATTGTAAATAGTCTTATGGTAGATTTGCATTTGCATCTGTATTTAAGTATATAAATGGTTGAAAAACTCTGTTTAAAAACCTTTTTCTAAGATGCCCGCTACTCATTCCACATCTCTCATCAGCTTTTTTTTTTCCTTTGATCTTAAATTCTGGCACCTTGGGCATAGCTCTCTCTTTATTTTGCAGTGAGCTCTGAATAGTATTTTCAGAAATACTAGAGCCAGAAAAAGAACTGCCCTTCCATAGCCTATCACCGCTGCTTTAACTGTCCCTGTTCGGAGACTTCCTGCCTCCAATTCCACTGTTGATGTAGGGTCTTCACATGCCAAATGGAGTTGGCTTGTGTTTTGTCTTTTAGATGTTTAAATATTCATGGAAAAAAATATAATCTAGGGCACAGAAGGGATAATTCTTTGACAAAGAGAAGTATGGGGCAGATATTTTCATACAACTTAGTTTGTAGATGTATTACCACGAAGTGGTGAAAGTTAGCAGCACTTAGAAAACTGCTTTTCTGGGGGTAACAGATACATCCTGGACTTGAATGGCAGTGACCAAGGGTGTCCTGTGTATGTGAATATTCAAGTTTTCGGTAGGATTCTCATTTATTTCAGCTGTGGGTTTAGAACAATCCAGTTCTGTGGGTTGTTTGTTTCCCTCTGTACAATTTACCCTGGAAGGTCAACTCTGGAGTTGGTATTTCCTCTCAGCTCTTGAAAGGACTGCTGGGCTGTCAGAGAGCAGTCATCTACCCCCAATTCTTGTGCAAGTTGGGAAAGGATCCACTCTCTACAACACATGGGTGTGAAGCTGAAGGAAAAGCATTGCTTCCTTCAGCACCCTGACTTCACTGGCATGTAGGACACGCACAGAGATCTCCAGGGAATAACAGAGATGACACTCCAACCATTTTGGAGAGCAATTCTTAGGGAAATTCTCAAGATCCTTTTCCATAAATCTGCACTTAAAGAGGAAAGAACAAAAATAGAATCGTTTTGGTCAGAAAAGACCTTTAAGATTGAGTCCAACATTTGGAAAGGTATTTTTTATTAAGTGCAGCAGTTATTTATGCTACATTCTTATTGAGTATACACCCATCCACCCAATTCTGCTTTGCAGTGTTAACACTTGTCACCTTTCAGCTTCATGGGGCTGTATCAGTGAGTGAAGGTGTTACCAAGGTGAGAACATACCTGCACTTCCACCACTGTTGCAATGAATGCTGTTACAGTTTGCTACAGGTCTTGGATTAACATGGAAACAGCATCAGTGCTTCTTCCTGGTAGTCATTTATTGAGTTAATTGCCTGCAGTGGCTGATGCTGTTTATTCCTGAAAGAAAATATCAGAATCATTCATTGAGAAACACAATGGGAATAAGATGTATTTATTTTAAATATAATTGGACTGAAAGAACTAATAGGTTTTGATAAGCTGCTGACCCATCTTTTTAGCTCAGGAAGATCTGACATTTCTTTCTTCCAGTTCATTTTATTCATCACACGCAAGGCTCTCAAAACAAAGCTGTTCCTTGAGTTGCAGAGGCTTTTCCATGCATGTTTTCTTCCAGTAGGACATGACTGATTTTTTTCCAGTTCCCTGTAACTGGATTCCTCACCTATTATTGGTGTCACCTTACTCATTCCAAGTTAGGTAACCAACTGCTTTGGCCATGGGTCCAGCCTCTTTGATAGTGCTGCCCTAATAATATCCTGTATTGACTATGTGGCTAGAAGTCAAGTGTTCTCTTCTGACAGAAGTTTCCTCCATAAAACTGAGCAAGTCTCCTAAATTCATCAAAATAAGGAGGTGGAGCTGTCAGTTCACACATTTCTATCCTTTCCAAAGCACAAAAACCCATGGAAGAAGTTACGTGATGCTCAGTTTCCTTGAATACCTGGTGTGGTTTTGATTATATTTGCACCCTGAGTGTGAACATACAAGACATCATGTTGTCAGGAGAAACAGTTTGGTCATGTTTTAGAGCTCCCATGCACCATGTCCTCTTGTGGCAATGCACAGGCAGATGGGGTGTAGGGAAATGCCCCAAGAAAAAAGAGGAGTGTAGAAGGGAAGTAAGGAATTTTTCATGACTGTGAATTTTTTTCATGTCTCTTAAATTCAGAATCATAGAGTCATTTAGGTTGGAAAGGAACTTTTTAAGATCATAGAGTCCAACCAAGAACCTAATACTACCAAGTCCACCACTAAACCATATCTTTAAACATCACATCTACAGGTCTTTTAAATACTTCCAGGGATGATGACTCCACCACTTCCCTGGGCAGCCTATTCCAATGCTTGACAACTTTTTTGGTGAAGACTTTTTTTCCTGATATCCAATCTAAACCTCCCCTGGTGCAACTTGGGGCCGTTTCATCTTGTCTTGTCACTTGTTACTTGAGACAAGAGTATGACCCCTGTCTTGCTACAACCTCCTTTCAGTAGTTGTAGAAAATGATAAGGTCTCCCTTGCAGTTTTTAATGTTTTGGTTTATGTCTTTGCTAATCCCTGAATAAATTAAGCATTTTTTGTCTGTACTGTGTATCAGCTTTCCATCACGTAGGTTCACAAGGGAGGGTAAGAAAGGAATTCCAGATAAAGAGGAAACCTGAATATTAATATTCTAGGAAAGCTTGTTAGCACTGGCAGAATGTGATGAAAATGGCTAAAGACAGCTAGAACATATTCCTGTGGGTAGGGCTCTGTTAATAAAACTTGCTGCTTATGCTAGGCACACTAAAAATTGGACAAATTGTGAGAAAACACTATTTAGATAATTGGAACAGAGAAGTTACTGATTATCTAATCGATATTATATAAGATGATTGTAATATTTATCAGTGAAATGCTCCTATATTATTCATAACATACATTTTTTTGGTGTGTCATAGGCTAGTTTTGACAAAAAACCTTTTCTAGACTATTAAAGGAGCTCTACAAAAAAAAGCTGTGTTATCCAACTGTGTCAGTACCATCTTTCAGGCAACAGAAGTGATTTGCTGTTTCACCAAGGGACATTTAGCTGTGGAGAAAAGATGCCAGAAAATCCCACCAATAGCAAGGGATCAGTGTTACCATTTCTCGCTGGGGGAAAAGAGGACAAAAGCACCAGCATTTAATTCCCTCTCCAGTTTCCAAAAACGTTGGTATTTACATAGATGTATCCTGACACACACAGTCTTTGGCAATTGCCTCAGAGGGATGGATGTACTTTCCTTGCCTGTTCTATCTCAAACCTAAGGAAAATCAAAAAGAAACTGCATATGATCAAAAGTACCCAGAGACAGGAGAGAGAAAATTAGCTGAGCTCTTCATGCATTTATTTATGCTGTAGAGTATTCAAGGCAATAGGCATTTATTTGAATGGAATAAATTTGTGATGAAATTTAATTTTTAATAATTTCTTCTATAGAAAATTATCATTGATATCATGATTATGCCATCACTTTCAACCTGGAATAAAAGATGAACTACTCTGTAATGGAGTAAGGTGTTTTGCAGTGGATGCATCATTCTGTCCTATTTTCATTGCATGTTTCTTCTTGCCAGTCTTCCTGGTTAAGTCAAGGAGTGTGCTCATTTTGTATAAAACTGTGACTTTCTGCAATTATCTTTGGTTATAAGTGACTGTGTAGCCAGCAGTACTAAATTCAGTGAACTACTTGTGAGAGTAAATTTTTGTGTAGTGACAGTATGTTCCTGTGTTCTGCTTTTATCATTGCAAAGCTAAAATTTCATCTTGGCCAATTTAAAACTTTTTGGGGAGTTTGCCTGTGCAAAGACTGAATAAAAATGAGACCAAATTCAATAATTCTCTTGGGAATAGCCAATGCATTGTTTTCTCCATGCTCATCAAGACAGATGTGTAATATCCCCCACCGATGCTATGGGTGTTATTAAAAGGTCTTCTTTCTTATTTTATTTTTAAAATTAAGTGTATACTATTCTGAAGAACTATTAACAGTTCTCAAAATTACCATTATTATCGGAATCACACTGTAGGAAATCGTTAGATCAAATGTTGGCAGAATACCTTTAAGAATCAACTACTACAAGTTAAGAGTTTGAGTTTTCTCTTACCCATTATTATCATTCATTATACTTAACTGGAATTAGTTGTTTGGTATTTGACTAGGCATCAACATATACAGAAAATAATCCATCTATTGCTGAAGAGTATTATTTCTTTCCTGATTTTATGTGTGATGTTAATGCTTATGGCTACCATAAAATAGATTATTTGGAAAAAAATTTGCAATCATTTGATGTGTCTGCCAGAAGAGTTTTTCAAGATTACACATGTGCAGTCTGTGACCTGTTCAATTTTGTGAAGACAAGTCATGTGCACTTATATTACACAGAAATGAAAAAATCAGTCATTTGCAAAATGGAATGTTGAGGTTTTTAAGACAATCTAAAGGATTTAAACTAGACTATGTTTTTTTTTTTTTATTACAAACTTATCTAAATCACTTAGATTACTTCATTTCTTCATCCATTTAGGGTACATAAGTCCCCACTTCTGAGCTTGCAAGCTCCATCAGTATGATGCCATACAACTCACTGTAGGACTTCTGTGAGGATGAAGCACATGAACAAATTGTGTTGGGAATGGATGCAAGTTTTATTTACAAAATGGGAGCATTTTGGTAATATTGCTTTGTGAGCATTGGTTTCATCTTCAAGCCATTGCAAAGCTCATCACATACCTTTCCAGTGACAGTTTAAAGAATGCAGAAAAGGAAAAAAGACCAATTGCACATTGTTGTTGGTAGCATAATATCTGGAAGCATCAAGGCTCCAGTGCTTGAGGTGCTGTGTAGAGCTGTAATCAGAGAATCATAGATTCATTCAGTTGGAAGAGACGTTTGAGATTGAGTCCAACCATACCTGTCCACTACTAAACCATATCTCTGAGCACCCCATCTAGCCATCTTTTAAACACCACCAGGGAAGGTGACTCAGCCACTTCCCTGGGCAGCCCTTTCCAGTACCTGAGAGCCCTTTGAGTGAATAAATTTTTCCTGATACCAAATCTGAACCTCACCTGGTGCAACTTGAGGCCATTTCCTCTGGTCCTGTCCCTTGGTCCTTGGTTGAACAGACCCACCCCCACCTCTCTCCACCCTCCTTGCAGGGACTTGGACAGAGCCAGAAGGTCTCCCCTCAGCCTCCTTTTCTCCAGGCTCAACACCCCCAGTTCCCTCAGCCAGGAACTCAGCACACTTGTGCTCTAGACCCTTCCCCAGCTCCGGTGCCCTTCTCTGGACACGCTCCAGCACCTCCAGGTCCTTCTTGGAGTGAGGGGCCCAAAACTGGACACATTATTCCAGGTGCAGCCTCACCAAGGTTGAGTACAGGGGAAGGATGACTTCCCTGGTCCTGCTGGCCACAGATAAAGCAGAAAATCCCTTCTGTATGTCACACTGCTCAGCAATCGTTCCTCTTGGCTACTTTTTATGGGCAGTCCCCAGAGCTCTCATGCTGGAAAGCAGTTGGGTATTTTAGTTTCCTAGTCACTTGTCCAGCATTACAAAGAACAGAAGTACGAGGGTAACAAGGTGTCTTTACCTGCAAACTTAATTAACTCTACTGATAATGTAAAGATAGTTTGGTGGTAGAAAAAAACCTAATTATAAATGGGATTGTCACACTTTTACAGGATCTTTTCTCCATGGGAGAAAGAGAGAATGTTTGAGGTAGTGCTGTGAATAAATGAGTGTATTTCAATTTTAATTCTTCTGTGGTTTGAGTTTCTTAGTCTCTTATTCTCCTTTTTATTAAAGAAAATATTTTTTGCTGAAGTGCACCTAACCAGCTATGCACAGGACTTGTATGCCTTTCTACAATTTAGCTTTTAATTTTCTAATCTGTATTCCTGCTGCAGCAGAAATCCAGTGATCCAAGCAGACTCACAGCAGAGCCTGGCAAAATATGAGTGTTAATTCTCTCGGGAGCTGTCAAATTGTGCACTTTTTTTGAGGAAGGACCAAAGATACAGTAGTTCTCACTGTACAGTTTTGTTCAGTTTCCACCAACTCTCCAGCATTCATAGTCATTCCCATGATATTAATGTTTGATATGTGGAAAAAGTGCCAGATTTTGAAAGGATTTGGATTAAAATATTATGAAAAAATATCAGTTGCTGTGTATTTTGGCTTATGGTGGAAGAGAAAGTCTTCAACATCCTGGCAGTTTTATGATGCTTATTTTTATATTTTTTTACAACAGAGGGATATTTTACAGTGGTGGAGATATTCTGTGTGGCATTAAACACATTATCTCTATCTAGAAGTGGGTTTTTAAAAGATTTCTCAGCCATCAAAATATTAATGAATAATTTCTAGAAATTAACAGAGGTTGACCTTTAAGGGTTTGGTGTTCCAGTCATCTGCAGGGTTGCTGCAGCATCGTTGCTGTCAGTGTTGCATCAATTTAGCCAGTAGTTAGGCTGGAAAAAAGACCTAAAAATGCAGATAGATCACAAGAAAAAAAATCCTCTTGATCCTTCATTTTTTTTTTTTTTTATTTTTTTTAATAAACAAAGAAATCTTGTTCTCTCACATAATTAGGCCTTAATTCCAATCCATTTTGAGGTGGCCATGTTATAGAATAAGTTCTCACTGGAAAGGACAGTGTGCATTGAACAACCAGATTTTTGTTGCCATTTTTCAGTCATATTTGTAGAGCAGTGTTCAACTGATCTTCCAGTGTTTCTGCTGTAGATTAGGGAATGGATGTTGGGACAAGTATGTAAGTGAAGAGTAAATAAGTGGTAGAGAACATGGGTAATGTTACAGTGGAGCTTAATAGAACATGTTTCATTTGATAAATAACTTAAATAGTTCAGTTTGCTTTCCTTCCACTTAAGGAAAAAAAAAATAATGGCAAGAACAAATTTGGCAATTTAGAGGTTTTAATGTCAGAAATATGAAGCTTAAAAAAATGTTAATTAAGGTATTTTTATGTGTTCAAGTTTTCCATAATTTAATTAGGTGTTTGTTGTTGCAATATAGTAGTACCTGTGTATTCTTCTTACTAATAATTATGCTTTTGTTACACCCCAAAAAAATTCCAAACTGTTAGGTGATACTGTTTAAAAAAGATCTTTATTCTTCTCTAGAGAATGGTGCCTTTTGGCTGTGTTGCAATAAGACAGGATGATATTTAGGCTTTGATATTTGGCTTTTTTCCCCAATAATTGTAAACCAAATGAAGGTGATTTTATGTGAAGGGAAACTATTTATCTCAGCAGCCTGACCATCACTGGTTTGACAAACAATTACTCAAACTTCCAGATATGGCAAATTAAGGAAAGTCTCCAATGTTTTCCAAATAGATTTACTTATCTCTCAAAAGAAATAAGAATAGATTAGGTTTAGGAGCATATATATCAGGAAATAAAAAGCTGAGCCCTAGCAGTTTGGCCTGATTTTTTCAGGTTGAATGGCCTGGAAAGTCAAGGAAATAAAGTTTTTTATTCTATCCACATATTATTCTTTGATACTTCAAAAACATGTAAACTATAAATTATATCCATATAGAAATTGATATACTAATTTTAAAGTAATAAAGACCTCTGACTTCCACAAAAATTGTTTAGGAAAATAATCAGGAATGTTTCATATGCACAGTAGGTCCTTTCTGTATTTTGCAAGCAGTGCCTAGACTGAAAATACTCATCAAGAAAACGAAAAGTTAATTTCTTGTAACAGGAAATTAATCAAGTAGACACAAAACATTTACTGGGGCTTTTTCCACTGAATGTGATGTTTTTTTCCACTCTTTTATCTTGCAGCTGACTCATCATTTTCCTGTTTCTTTTGCCCTCCTCTGTAGCCTAAGGATGCTCTTCCGCTTTTCTCTTGAAGTTTAGCTGTTTGTGCAGAGTAACTGTTGAGCAAGCTGATGCCTCCTGCCTCCATGCTTCTGTTTGGATACATATGAGCTGATTTGTGCAGTAATTAGAAATATTTCAAATTTGTTTCTTAGACTTTTACTTTTGAAAATCTTCTTAAAATACATATATCACAGCCAAATTCAGATTTTCATGTCCCATGCATGCATTATGGCTAAGCATCTTTATATCTGAAACTCATAAACACATGAAAATTCTTCTATTTCTTTTCTCAGACCCAAACAATTACTACCACAGAAGAAATGAAATGACTACCACAGATAATCTTGACTTTAAGCATCACAACTACAAGGAAATGAGGCAGGTAGGCAAAGAGACTGGTCTGTGACCACCTGGATAGAGGGTGCATGGGTACAGGCTTTTGGGCTCTTATGGAATCTGAATCCTACTTGTTAAAAATATTATTAAGTGGTGTTTGCAATCTATTTTTACTTTTTTTTTTTTCAATTTTAATCCATTAAAAGCAGCAATCTATTAAAATCCCAAAGTCTTAAAGTGACACTGCATGACAGAGGTAGTATTTACTCATAAAGCATCATCCTTTTCCTTCCATGTATATTCAAGTGGTGAATTACAGTGGTTTCTACTTTTAGATTTTACCTTTACTTCACCATCAGAATTCTCCTGTATTTTAGTGGGTTTGGATAATCAGAATAAACTATACAGAATCCAATTCTCTATTCACAGTTGTGAAAATCACCAAAAAAACCCAGTAAGAAAAAAATCCTCTTAGTATAATTTTAATTATTGAATATTTAATGTTTAATTATTAAAGGAACAAGATTAACAAGGCTGATAGATTTAAAATTCTACTAATAAGCAACCCTGTTGTTGTTTATGTTATCATTTTTAATTTTCATAACACCACAGGCATAGGTGTGGGTTGTCCTGAAGAAATATTTTCTGCCTGCTTTCTCTTCAGCTATAAAGATAATATGTTTGGACATGAAGTGTGTGAATCATTTGCTGTGTGCTGAATTTTCGGTGTATTTATACCGCATGAATCACCATTCATTTTTATTGAGCAATTGTGTACTGAGTCACACGTTTATTTCGGTACAGATTTCGTGGCCTATATTTCTTAGCACAAAGATTAGACAAGTAGAAACTCAATTGGCATAATTACTGTCAAGAACAATAAAATAAAGTGTATTTTAGATTCTCATTGCAGAAAGGCAGGTTGGTCAGGTTAGAAATATCTTTGGGAAAAAAAAAATTGCGGCTTTAAAACAGAATGTTTTTCCACTTTTCGTGTAAGTAGAATATTTGCCACTGTCTCTGCGAGCTGTCTTTGACTATGCTCTCCCAATTTCTGATTTTCTTTGTGTCAAAATAGTTAATTTATGTAGGGCTCATTGGGTTCTACTGCTGGTAGGCAGAAGATTGTGGGTTGCGTTGCAATAAGTCTTATATCCCCAAAACTATTCTTATAACTTTGTAATTTATTTTGTGAGTGTAAAATGGAAAAATCTCTGACAATTTCCAGAGTCAGCTTAATTTTTTTAAAGTAAATACTGTGCATTATTGTCAGGTTTTTTAGCTACTTCACTGCTCAACATCTTAGAAAAATGCTGTCCTTGAGGTTATTTATCATAAACACTGAAGAAGGAGGAGGAGAGGGTGTTCCCTGGGATGTGTTTTGCAAGTATTACATTGCAATAAGTCAAGTATTTGTGAGAGGGAGGGATTTTCTTACTGTCAGATTGTTTTAACAGAACTCTCTGATGAGGAAGATGACATTTATAGTCCCAGTTTTTTCTCCTGAAAGAGCATTCAATGTTCTTTCAGTCAATGGGAACACTCGCTGTATCTCGTATGCAGGAGTCAGGATTGTCTTACAGCCCAAAATATTTACATGATGTATTCATGCTGTATAGGAAGCTGTTAAAATGGTTGAGAGAGCGCCCCAGAAACAGACCAAAATGAGCATTTGATTACAACCTTGTCTCTGAAATAATAAACCTGGATCATATCTTTCATAGGAAATAGGAGTGTTAATTTTGAAACACATTTAACTGGTTGTAACTCATGTCTTTGGACAAACCAGACTCCAAACACCCCTGAAGTCTTGTGTTGCTCTTCAAGGACAGCTGTGTTTATGGACATGATGTCATGATGATACCAAACATTGAAGAACACTGTGTAGGTTACCAATTGAACAGGTTTATTTGAGGGTGAAACAGCTACATGTAGAAGACTAGAGTGATACCCAGCATGCAATGCCAGGTTGACAGTCTCCATCTGATAGTCTCCCTGCTCAAGGAGGAGGTAGTTTCTGATTTGACTTGCAGCAGGACAAGAAATATGGAGATCTCAACAAATGATAACATGGAAGGTGTTGACTGAGAGCCCTTTTGCCTTCTCTGAGCATAGGTGGCACTTAGACCTACATTTAATACACCTTTTCTGCAAAATGGAGTAATTGGACCAACACAGACCAGTTTTGTGGGTCTTCTTCAAAGACTGCATGCAGAGCAGGGCACTAATAAGGTAAATAATTGGTAGTGACAAACAAATAGGAACTGTCAAATAGGAACTGTTAGTGAACGTGATTGTGAATACATTTTGCAGTCCTGCTGGTTGTTAATAAAGCCCTGACTGACTGTCACCATCAATTGTCTTTGACAGTTGGTACAAAACTCAAAGAAAACGCTGTGACATTTCAGGTGACCTGTTGTACGGTTTGTAGGAAATGGGTATGAGAAAATATGCAATATGTTCATTTTCAGTGTTGTATTTACATATAAACATTTAATTACATTATTATATACTGGTATAAAAGAGCCACAGTGAAATCTACTACAGAGGCCCTAATTCAAGAAAAATTCTTTGTTTGATTCAGAAAGTGATCACATGCTTGCAATTAAAGAGGTGGGAGGGAGTTTACTGAGGCCAATAGAAATATTTCCACTGATTGTAATATACTTTGAACTTGGTTCTAGGCATTTTTCTCACTAGTAATGAACTTTTAATGTACTCTTAACTGTTTTCCTAAATTAGTGGTCTGGGTATTATGTGCCTGCTGTAGTGACATGTTAGGAAAGCTTCTGCTCTGCAGCCTGATTTCAGAGACACCCCTATGAGAACAGGGTCATATTCCCTATTTCATATCTTAGGGAGCTGCAGAGATGCAAAAATACATCAGCCAGGAGGGGCTTTCCTGGAGTTTGAGGAGGGTGTAAAGAGAGGAATTGGCAAACACAGAGCTGAGCCAGTAACATTATTTATACATCACAGAAAGTGTGATTTAGCCTGCTAAAATAGTCCTTTTAATGCAATATCTGTACTCATTGGCAGAGTGAAAAAAATAATATTTATTGGAGAGAAATACTCTATCTGATCCAATAATAATCCATTTCATCCTGTTGTCAGTAAGACATAAATTAATAATCCACTCACAACAGACCTTGGTTAGGTTTTGGTCTGTGAGGCTCTAGCAAGAGGTCCATAGCTTCATATCCATTGATAGTTCTTGGTTCACTATGAGTGTGTTCAGATGTGATAGCTCTTGACCATGAAGATTTAAGGTAGTTTATCTCAAAAACCTGGCAATGGACTTGTTAAACTAAAGACTAGAAAATATAAACCAATGTCCTCTGGCTTCACTTATATGTTTCAACTGGAAAAACAAATTATACACCCACTTATGTATGCCCAGAACCTTAGAAAGAGTTTCATGGCAATAATTGGCTACCCATAATACCAACACATTGATGGTGATGATGACAGCGGTGGAAACAAAAAACCAAGTAGATATGAAACTAAGTAATACACTGGAAGAGCATAACTGACTATTTTTCAGACAAGGGTAGAGTTTAGATTTGCAAAAGAAATTGTTTCTCATATGTATAAAACCAACGTGTGAGATGAACAAACCTACAAAAATAGCGTCTTTTTCATCTCTTTGCAACATGATTATAAATAGAAGTGAAGCCTTTTATGAGAGGAATTTTAATGATGATCTTCCCAAATGAATTGTATTTCCACTTAGTTTTGCTAAATGGTGGCATGGGAATCGGACGCATCTAATTATTGCAATTTTTAAATCATCAGCCTTGTGATCACCCAATATTGTTTCTAAATTAACACCGTGTGAGCAATGAGTTTTCTTATGCTACAATATTTCTACAATAATGTATGCACCCTTGTTTATGAAAAGACTGTCTAATTAATAGTCCCTAGGGTTCCAATTTACAGTAAAGTCCTTATTTTTTTCCTTAATGCCATTCAATGAAAAAAAAAATTGAGGCATAAACTCCTGTAATTTAAAGCTATTTGCCATAACTTATTATTAACACAAAAAATTTTCAGTTTTGTTTGTAAATTTTTACATTCACTTGAAATGCTATTGTAAAGTGGTTTTTTGTGGAACAATTTAGACTTCATGTATCCTTATCTGGATGATGCCTGTGTAACTGTTTTAAACAGAACTATACCCTTAGCCATGACTTAATTCTATTATTTGCTGATTAAACAAATTCTGGGCAATCTGTTATTTACTGAAAGAGTATATCCTGCTGTTTTTATGGAGTCATCCAGATTATACCTATTTCACTGTTTTGGCCACATCAACACTACCTTAACTAATGATTCTCCCATATGACATTTCAAGTTGTAGTACAAAGAAAGGTGAGCTTGGTTTCTACCTCAGCAGAGGCAGTTGTAATAAAAATTAACTGGGAAAATCATGTTTAAATGAATTATATGCTCTTCTCTTCAACTGTTTTGAATTAAATTGCTGCTGCATAGGGCGAAAGAGAGAAATCTCATTTACTGGGCAGAGTGTGTCTGAGGCAGCCTGTAACATACATACATTGCTGTCCCACTAAGACCTTGGGTCATCTAAAGTCACTTAGCTATAATAAATCACAGAAGTGTTAAAGCAGTTAATTATTCTCCTTTGCATAATGTTTCAAAAATGTGTTTTATTACCTCTTGATAGGATATTAGTATGTTTTACTGGTTGTATTCCTATTGGACTTCCCCAAAATGTCTTTAATATTACAAATATATCTAATGTAGGAAAGATCTTGAACCTCACCTATGCTGTGGTGATTCAGCAGACAGTATTCAGCTTGTTCCTGCTGAAAAAAACGTTATGTTGTGTGATAGCAGAGCCATAAATTGATGAACTAAACATAAAGCTTTTGCAACTAATCAGAAAAGAAAATGAAGAGGTTTTGCCACAGCCAATTTGGAATGAAATAATTAATAGATCTATTTTGATGGTGCATTTTCTAACTATATGTCTTTTTTTTTTTATTGGCAGTTGATGAAAACTGTGAATAAAATGTGCCCAAATATCACAAGAATTTACAATATTGGAAAAAGCAACCAAGGACTAAAGCTGTATGCTGTCGAGATTTCTGACAACCCAGGAGAACACGAAGTTGGTTAGGATTTAGTCTAACTAAATCTGTTGAAGGGTGTTGGGATTTGTCTTTTTTTCCTCCTCATTCTCTGTATCTGCAGTAATTACCTCTGATGGAATTATATTCGTGGCAGCAAAGATTTCAAATGTATGTGGGAGGAACTTCAGCACTGTAGTTCTAAATTGGGAAGAGGAGGGTGAGCACAAATAAAAGGCATTTTGAATGTGGGATCAAATAATTTAATGATAACGAGTTTTGTTCTTTAGAATGACAAAACAAAAGTGAATCTTAGTACTGGGGAATGGATTTTAGTTGTGGAGATTTATTTAGCTTTGGATAGAAACTTACCCTTTTTTTTTTTTGGGGGGGGGAGGTATCGCAAGAAAGGACAGGTCAAATCTCCCAAATCATCTTTCACTGGTGAGTGTTGGGGTACAATTTCCTGTGGTGATATAATTCTTCAGAATAGAAACTCATCCAGTCTTTGGTTCTTCTGTGGAGAAAAATAAAGATCTCACTATGATAGTGCCTCGGGCAGCTGTTAGAATAAAGGTGTCTTGTGCTTTGCCGTGTTCATAAATACCCTGATACGTGTTCATCCCACCCAAGGAAGAATTCTGTGACGTGGTCCTAAGACATCTCTCTACTTTGCCATAAAGGATGGAGCACCACAGATGTAATATCTTAGTAGACTTGGAGCTGATATTGGACTGCAGTCTCTGAATCTCAAGATGTTAACACCAGAATAATTAATCTAATCTGCCTTGTCCAATTACCTGTTTTTGAAAGTCCTGCAGAAAACATGCAAGGATTGTATCATGGGCCAGACAAACTGGGTGGGTGGATCCAGCCACAAGCCATAGCTTGGCCAGTTTGTCTATCCTGTCGATGTTTGCAAGTGTTATTCATAGGACAACTAAATTATGGGGCTTTTTTTTAATAGCTGGCACTACTTCTAATAATCTCTGAAGTATTTTGTAATTGAGTACAAGTATTGTGGCATTCAATATAACCTTGAAAAAATATATGTGAACTGGTTTTTTGCTTAGTAAAGTGTGTGAAGTCAGAGATCAATATGTACAGTAACTGACTCTTATCTTTTAAGAACCTTAACATCTGCCCCAGTGAGCTACCAGCAATGTATTTTTCATGTTATTTTTAGACTATCAGAACTTCTAAAATCTACCTGTAACACACTGAAATTGTGAGTATAATTAAAAATCTGTTTAATGGAAAATGGGTTTTGGAGGTTTTACATCATGGCTTTAGGTGTCACTGACAATAAGAAGCCTGTTCTTCTAAAATATCAACAGAAAATAATTGTTTATTTCTGTAATACATTTTCACCTATCATTTGTTCAGTTAAGGCATTTCTCCAACTCTCCTTAAGTGAAATGTTGCTGACTGACATTAATAATATTTGATTAGATATTTGATTTGCTGCTCTGACCACACTTCTGCCCCATGTGTTTTCAACAGGTGAACCAGAATTTCGGTACATTGCAGGAGCTCATGGGAATGAAGTGCTTGGACGTGAGCTAATCCTTTTGTTAATGCAGTTCATGTGTCAGGAGTATCTGGCTGGAAACCCACGCATTGTACATCTCATTGAGGATACCAGAATCCACCTCCTGCCCTCAGTCAACCCTGATGGATATGACAAGGCATATAAAGCGGTAATAGAATTATGAACCTATCAAGGAATTATTTTATTTCTATTAGATGAATGAAACATGTTGCTATTGTCATTATTTTATTTCAAGGATCATGTTTTACAAGCAATTAGAACAAACAAATTAAAAATTAAACACATCAAAGCAAAGATAAACCACTGAAACTTCTTAGGAAAAAACCTGAAAGAAACAGTATTCTATGGCTAACAGAAAGATGTGTATGGAAAGGAGGGTCACAAAGACTGCCAGAACAAACCATACTGAGGTGTATAGATCAATGGGAACACCATTATGGAAAATGGAAAGTTCATGCAGTCTGTTTCTCATGAGAAACCAAGCTAAGCACATGAAAACTTACATTCCTCCACAGCTGAAATTTAATAATGTGTCTTTAAGGAAAGCACAATGTGTTGGGCATTGTAAAAATTCAGTCTGGAAGAAGACAGACACCAGGAGGAAAAATTGCAGGGGCTGGTCAGAGGCACTGGAAAATCTTCGAGGACAGTCAGTAGAAGCCTGGAATACAGAAGTCACACTCACAGCCACTGAAGGGAGCATATGCCATCCCTGTTGTAACCTGGGGGAAAACCAGTCTTAAATAAAAACCTTGAAAAAAACTAGAACATTTTGGCTAACCCTAAGTAATATTTCATGGGTTTTACTTCACCTCTTTCAAGGTTTCATTCAAAATGAAAAAAAAACAAAAACAAACCAAACCCCAAAAAACCCAAAGCAGTTGTTTATTTCAGTTAATTAAATAATTCATCCTTCCATTTCTCTGTAGAGAATTATCTCTGGCACACCCCCAAACACTTTGCTGAAGGCTCACAGGTTGTCATATTCTGAATGAACATTTATCTTTTTTCTTCTTTTTTTCTTTTTTAATCTAAGGGTTCAGAATTAGGGGGTTGGTCTTTAGGACGATGGACTCAGGACGGCATTGACATCAACAATAATTTCCCTGATTTAAACTCTTTGCTCTGGGATTCTGAAGATCAGAAAAAGAGTAAAAGAAAAGTTCCAAACCATTACATCCCAATCCCTGACTGGTACCTGTCCGAAAATGCCACTGTGAGTAAGACCATTGAGAGGGGAACACAAAGTCTGGGGCAGAGTGAGCTTTACAGCCTTTCTCAATAAGTTAGTAACTTGTAGGTGAAGTTGCTATACCTGATCTAGGCTACTTGTGTAGGCTTTCCTATGAGTCATTGGAAATAAAAATGCACCACAAAAGTACCTTTTCCCCCCATTATTTAGAGGCAGCCCTTGATAGAGGAACTGCTTCCTAGAGGATCCTCTTTTCCCTGGGCTATTGCAAGAACCTGGAGGATTCAATACCCAATTTTTAGGCATCAACACGTAGACAAAGAGAAACCCACTGCAGAGCTCAGTCCTGTGAATCAGGCTTCTCCTTGGTTTTGTTGTGAAGATGACTTTGCAAACTCAGTCACCATACAGATTTCTCCTGGGGTTTTCTTATTTTTTCTTATTTTAAATATATTCTTATTTGAAATAACACAGGATGTGCTGAGGCATATGCACAGCCAATGCAGTGGCTTATGCTAAAGTCATTGATTGGATCATAGCACCAAAAATCGAACTTATTTTTGCATGGCCTTTTAAATACAATGGCAACTATTTATAGTGGCTGAGATTCCCCCAGTTTGAGGAGAAGGCTCTTAACTGTGGCAGTTGGGTGGGTTTTAGAGACATTTCTGTGTTTAAAATCCCTTATTTTGAAAGCTCATTTCAGCCGATGGCAAGGGGGAGCAGCATCATGGTCTGATATCTTTGTCAGTTGGTGCTTTTGGCCTCACTCTACATAGATGTTCCTGCTGCATAAATTATCAACATGAATGTTAAGTTAGTTTTTATTGTTATTGAATGTTATAGTTATTTTATTACGTTAGTTAGGTTTTCAAGCATGACTGGCAGGCATTGTAATTTAGAGAAGCCCTTCTCCTTGTCCATATCTCTTGTGCTGGCTACTCATGCCATGCTGAGAAACTCACAGTGCATCTCATCTACCTTTGAAACAAGATCATCAAATTTCACAGGTGTCCTGGTTTTTAGGGTTTTTTTTAGAAACCACCACAAAACAAAGATCAAAACAAAGCTGCTGTTTCTTTTTCTTCCAGGTGGCAGTTGAGACACGGGCAATAATAGCATGGATGGAAAAAATTCCTTTTGTGTTGGGTGGCAACTTGCAGGGAGGAGAGCTGGTGGTGGCGTACCCCTATGATATGGTGCGATCGATGTGGAAAACCCAGGATTACACACCTACCCCAGACGACCACGTCTTTCGTTGGCTTGCCTATTCCTATGCCTCTACGCACCGGCTGATGACAGATGCAAGAAGGAGAGCGTGTCACACAGAGGATTTCCAAAAGGAGGATGGCACTGTTAATGGAGCCTCCTGGCATACTGTGGCTGGAAGTAAGTGTCTGTAGAAACTACAATTAGCATTACCTTGCTAAATATTCTAATGTTGTCACTGCCTGGTGTACATTGCAGAAGCAATGGTGGTAAAACG
The DNA here is from genome assembly GCA_907165065.1 of Caprimulgus europaeus. The sequence goes on from OU015529.1 coordinate 4,703,569, forward strand.
TGCACCAAGAGGAATATTTCCCTGTCTGAAAGTCTGTTTGTTGTTTTTCATCAGAAGATTGAAGGAGATTGTCACTAAAACCTGGTGATCGTTTCATTTACTACTGAGGTTTCCAAAAGTGCACATGCAATATGTTAGCTTTATGGATTCTGTACATTCAAGATGTTTTGTCAGGAGAAAAACAATCCACTCCAAACCTATTACGGGGGGGACCTGTCATCCTTTGCCATCTGTGGTGGTTTAACCTGGCTGCAGCCAACACAGCCACTTGCTCTCTCCCCACCTCCACCAAGGGGATAGGGGAGAGAATTGGGGGTCAGGTTAAGGGACTTGTAGGGTGAGAGGAGAACAATTTAATCATTAAAATAAAATAAGAATGTTATTAAAAATAGTAATGATAATGATAATAGCCATAGTAATAAAATATGCCAATGAGTGACACCCAGTGCCATTGCTCAGCACCCACCCACCCAGCCCGGCCCGTTACCCAGAGAACGATCCCGGAGCAGCGACAATCCCGACCCGAAACCGCAATCCCGGGAGAGCGAGAGCCCGAGTGAGAGCCAGAGAGAGCCAGAGAGGAAGAGCCCCTCATGGATCTCCTGCCCATGGGGAACAGGAGATGGAACAGCCCCTTGGCAGAGCCAAATGCCCATGGAGCTGATCCATTGCAATATTCCTCGCCCCCTGAGATCTTGCGCTTGCAGACAGACAAACACGAAGTCCTTCAACTTCCAGTGACAAAAATGCCAACATGGGGATGCTATCAGCGTTTCTCTCCTAACAAATCCCAACTGAAACCAAAATGCAGCACTAAAAAGCTGCTAAAAAGAAACCTGTTCTGTCTCAGCTAAAAACCAAGACAGAATCTCAGGGGGAGCCAACTGAAAAGTGCTGCCAAACATCAGAGGTAACCAGTGTCAGAGCCAAAGCAGCAACTCCCACACTGGTACAGGAGCCTGGGGAGATGCTCTGGTGACCCTGGGATAAGAAAATTATTATTTCAGCCTCCTGCTTGTTGAATTCTGTCACAGATCAGCCTCCACTCATATTCACTCAAGTTGTACAAACATGCCATGGAAAGCTGCTGCTTGCCCGCTACCGTCCTATTTTTAAACGATTTGGATGTGCTTATACTTAAACTTTGCATGGGCTTCGTAGGCATTTCTCCTGCCAGAATAAATTACAGAGTGCATCATTCACCACATGCCCCAGCCTGTCACCTTTCTTGACAAGCACGAAGGAGAAGCTGTGTCCTGTAGTGCAGACAAGGATGGATTTCCAGGAAAGCCCAATTAGAAGCACATTTTTAAGAGCAACAGGAACAGTTATCACTCTAGGTGTAGATTTTGAGCAGACTCAGAAGGGCTCTCTACTGATTCATCATAGTTCTGCTCAAAATCTTTGGGTTTTTTATAAGTTCATCAGTTAGACAAGATATTCTATGAAGTTAAGAGATGTGCTGTGCATCTGCCATCACTTGAATGACAGTAGGGACAACTGCAGCTGTGATGGCAAACATTCAAGTGGGCGTCTGCAGACCACGTTTTGCTGGCGTTGGGTCTTGTTTGTAACTTGCAGGTAGTTTCACTGCACAAACATTTCTAAATTTTGGACAAAACTTTTATGGCTTTTATATTGGCCTAAGTAAAGTTAGTGCTGGCCAGGCTTTAAAAGCTAGAGCCAAAATTAACTTTTCAAATATTTTTTCAAGAGGTTAAAAAGCTCTGGGTGACTTTGGGGGGGAAGATTAAACTGCTTAGATCTCCATGCCAATGCCTGCCAATAAATTTCTATGCATTTCTGAAAATTAAAAAAACCCCCAACCCTCTGAATGCTAATTTGACCACTTAATTATGTAATTTATGAGTTTAATCTTCCTAAGTGCTATAAGAAACATGATTATGAATTGATCCAGAAAAGATTACAGTGGCCATGTCACTAACAGCTGTCACATTAAGTAACATTAAGTAATGATGTACAATATAGATGTTGAATAGTATCTTGATTTCTTAGTAACAATTGCACGTTGGATTTGGTTCATCTGATTTGTTTTATTGCTTTATGATATTTCTCATTATGCTTTACATCCTGCTCTCTTCCATCATAATAAGAAAAATGAGAAAAATGCTGGAATATTGCTTTTACTTTCAATGCTTTACGCTGTGAACTCCAGACTAAGCCTCAAAATATGTGCTTTCCATTTGAGCTCAGCCTCCAACCTGTGGGGTGGTTTTAGACCTCTTCTCTACATGCAGAAATGGAAGAGAGTGCTTTGTATTGCAGATATATATATATGCGTACAATATATAGATATTGCAGCTAATAGTCCAAATATGATTCTAAATTTGGAGACGGATTTCTCCTGTTTTATTCTCTCTGTAATTCCATCACTATACAGATATAAGTGTATAGCTGACTCCACTTTTTCTGTTTCATAGAATCATAGGATGGTTTGAGTTAAAGTTCATCCAGTCCCAACCCCCCTGCCATCAGCAGGGACACCTTCCACTAGACCAGGTTGCTCAAAGCATCATCCAACCTGGCCTTGAACACTTCCAGGGAGGAGCAGCCACAGCTTCTCTGGCAAACCTGGGCCAGGGTCTCACCACCCTCACAGGAAATAAATTCTTACTAATATCTCATCCAAACCTCCCCTCTTCCAGTTTAAATCCATTTCCCCTGTTCTATCATTAACCGCCCTTATAAAAAGTCCCTCCCCAGCTTTCTTGTAGCCCCTTCAGGCACTGGGAGGCCACTCTAAGATCTCCCCGGAGCCTTCTCTTCTCCAGGCTGAACAGCCCAAACTCTCTCAGCCTGTCCTCACAGCAGAGCTGCTCCAGCCCTCGCATCATCCTCGTGGCCTCCTCTGGACTGGCTCCAGTAGCTCCATGTCCTTCTGATATTGGGGGCCCCAGCAGTGGAGGCAGCACTGCAGGTGGGGTCTCAGGAGAGCAGAGCAGAGGGGCAGAATCCCCTCCCTGGCCCTGCTGCCCACGCTGCTCTGGGTGCAGCCCAGGACACGGTTATTGGCCTCTGGGCTGCAAGCCCACAGATTTATGTACCTTTTAGATCTACATGTAACATTTTCTTCCCCTAAACCGCTGCTTGCTTAGTGTCTGACCTAAAGGTGACACACCAATATGTTGCTGGCAGAAAGCTGCCCCACTTGTCCTTTGCTGTGGGTGGCACCTCAAGGCTGTAGCACAATGTGAAGCTGCCCATCATTTCTCTCCTCATCCACCTGCTGCCTGGTCTTGCAGTGTTTATGCATCTAAACTTTTCACTGTTCATGCCATGGAAAAAATTAGAAGGGATTTTTCCAATTCCTTTTCAGCACCAGAGTGTCCCTAGAGGAGCGTGTGCACCACAGTTATCTTGCACAGATATCAAACACCTCCATACACCTTTGAAACCCAGCCGTACTATTTCCTACCCATATTTTGGACTGCCATGAATGCAACTTAGAATCATAGAATCTCCTGGTTTGAAAAGACCTCTGAGATCATCGAGTACAACCATACCTGTCCACTTCTAAACCATATCTCCGAGAACCCCATCCAGCCATCTTTTAAACACCTCCAGGAATGGTGACTCAACCACCTCCCTGCGCAGCCCATTCCAGTGCCTGAGAATCCTTCCAGTCAAGAAATTTTTCCTGACATCCAATCTGTACCTCCTCTGGTGTAACTTGAGGCCATTGTCTCTTGTTCTATCACTAGTCACCTGGGAGAAAAGAGACACACCTGCCTCTCTCCACCCTCCTTTCAGGGACTTGGACAGAGCCAGAAGGTCTCCCCTCAGCCTCCTTTTCTCCAGGCTCAACACCCCCAGTTCCCTCAGCCGGGAACTCAGCACACTTGTGCTCCAGACCCTTCCCCAGCTCCGGTGCCCTTCTCTGGACACGCTCCAGCACCTCCAGGTCCTTCTTGGAGTCAGGGGCCCAACACTGAACTCAGCATTTGAGGTGCAGCCTCACCAGTGCCCAGGACAATCACTTCCCTGGTCCTACTGGCCACGCTGATCCAAGCCAGGGGGCCATTGGCCTTTTTAGCCACCTGGGCACACTGCTGGCTCATGTCCAGCTGGCTCTCAACCAACACCACCAGGGCCTTTTCCACCAGGCAGTTTTCCAACCACATCTCCCCAAACTTCTTCAGCAATTGTCCCCCAGCTTCTTCAGCAATTTTGCATATAACATTTCTGAGACGGGTAAACAGCACAGAGGCAAAGAACAGATGAATTTAATTTTATTTCCAGTTTTTTTTCAAGGCTAGATTTGCCAGGTTCAGACGTGGAGAGTTGCTCTTGGCAACGTTAAGCCATTTTCTTAAATGCATATATTAAAATGGAGCAATTACTGTGTATTGCAAAACATTTCACAACAGATTAATCAGGATGCGATACAGTATGTGAGGGGAAAATAACTGTGGCTGTTTCTCAAATGGAGGGAAAGCACATTTATGAAGAGTAGCATATGCCACTGTCTGATATTTAGGTTTTCCCCATCAATAAAAGCAAAAAGCTTAACATCTATAGGATATAATCCTCCTGCTCTGCATCCAGAAGGCACTGAGGGCTCGTTAAATACTAGATGACCACTTTATAGTAATAGGACAGGACTAGGGTTTGGGGTTTTTTTTAAACTATTTTCAATTAGAAGTACTTATTGAATGTCTTTCCTGCTAATCTTTGCCATTTAAAATGTAACAATTAATGATTACTAATATTTTTTTTAAATATTTTTTATTAAAAATGCAGGTAGAATAAGGAATGAAGCTCACATCATTTCTTCCTCTAGTGTTCATGTACCATCTCGTGTTATCTGTGTGATTGTGGAGAACTAATAAATGGAATTTCCCAAAGGAAAAATAATCATATGAAACAGGAAAAAAACCTGGAGAATGGCAATTTTTGAGATCTGCATCTAAACACAGGCTTCCTTAGTGCTCTCTGTAACATAGACTTAAAGTGCAGCTCCTCAGAGGGCAGAGGCACTGAGGTTCCTGCGTGTGGATTAGGGCATATTTCTCATGGAAACCCCTGTTGCAGAGCAATGGTTCAGATTCCAGTCCTCTGCAAAGCCATAATAGGGAAAAACCAGAATAGATCCTTTCATTCCTTACGAGCTAACAGACACCATATATAACTTTAAAGAATTTTTACTACTTTGATTTTTCTGGCTTTTCTATCACTTAGATTACTTACGTGGGAAAACATTTAGATTGAGAAACCATTTTGTGAGCTGTTCTGATAAATCATTTTTACATAACAATCACTGAGTGTCCATTACTCTGTGTCCTGGCATTTAGACTTGTAAAAATTCAGTTAATGGCCACACATCCGTGCAAGCTAATGTAGACCACCCCATTTCTACCCAGGGCAATCATAAGTGAGAGCTTCTCCGTGGGAGTGTGTCCAGGATTAGTGAAGCTTAGTGCTTTCTTAAAAGCCAAGCATGAACTTTTTGTTGTAAAGAGAGACCTTTCCTAACATCTTCCTGGTGTGCCCCCATTTTCTCCATCAATAACATAGAAGCTTGATCTGGAATGTGATTAAATTGTTTGTTTTCTGCTAAATCTCTATTTCCATTAAGTTTTGTGGTGGCAGGACACTGCTCTTCACTGTGAAGGAACTGGAGATGTGGTGCTGGGCTGACGCACAGTCACAGTGCAATCCTGTGTCCTCTGTTTTAGATGTGTTGATGGGACACTGTCTTTAGAAAGTCATGTTTTGCTAAATGTCTAGCTCTGATGTTAGTCTGGTGCTTTGTTACAGGAGATGTGGCACTCCTAAAAAAACTTTTGCCCTGCCAGGTCTGCAGACTAAGCCAGCTAGAAAAATACACCTTTTGTGTTTAAATAAGTTATATTACTTTGCATAAGATAATCAGATCTGATCAACAGGTTAAAAGATGATATAAAATTGTTTCTTTTTTTTTTTACCTCTTATTGACAGGCATAAATGACTTCAGTTACCTGCACACCAACTGCTTTGAGCTGTCCATCTACGTTGGCTGTGACAAATATCCCCACGAGAGCGAGTTGCCTGAAGAATGGGAAAACAACCGCGAGTCCCTGATTGTTTTTATGGAACAGGTACTCAATAAAAGAGTAACTTTTGAATAACTTAATTACTCCTTTCAGATTGAAAGGCAGTTTCAGGTTTCTGATCTTTTTCTTGCATGACTAATTACATTATTATTGGCATTTATGATAGAAACCCTACCTATAAGCAACACTGGCATATCACTTCAGCCAGGCTGTTTTAACTTAGAAGGACAAACTAATGAAGCTTGTTAAAATCTGGCATGAGTGCAGAGCTTGCTAGAAATGACTGCCAGAAAAAAAAAAAAAAACCCTCCTTACATCTGCTGCTTTATCTGCTTGTTTTATTTATGTCTTGAATTTAATGCCTCAGGAATCCTAACAGAATTTGTAAGCTGGTTCAGAAGTAACTGATGCCTGGAAGGCTGATACTGGGTTAATAATGATATTTTAAAATTGTGTGAACCATAAAGTAGGAATAGAATGCACTTAATTCACATATGGAATTAATTATTTGTTGTATCTTCCAAATGATAGCACTGTTCATTGCTGTGTAATATTTATTTGTTTGTTTATTTGCTCAATAGGTCCATCGGGGCATCAAAGGCATAGTAAAAGATGTGCATGGAAAAGGAATCCCAAATGCTGTTATTTCAGTGGAAGGTGTTAACCATGACATTCGCACAGGTAAAAGAAAAAAAAAAAACCCAAAAACATTGCTACAAATAAACATATTTTTAAAAAAAAAAATCACAGAGTTTCATTGCAACTTTGAACTGTTTTCTGAGAAAATTTCAGCCCAGAGAAAGACTTTCTAATATGTATAGTTTTAAAGAACCACAAAAATGGCTATCTGCCTTGTCTGGATCTATACCCAGACACAGATATGTGTATTCTAAGTAAACTTGAATGGCTTGGAAAGTAGTTATGGCACTAAATGAAGAACTGCTGTAAATAGACACCAGCAATTACAAGATTAATAGTAATACCTGAAAAATGTTGTTAGCTGGATAGTGGCCAGCTAATGGCCATTGTGTTTGTGTAGGTGCTGTACCATGATTTAAGAGACACAGTCATCTTAAATGGAGAAACAGAGGGGATATAGCAAGGAGAGGAGCACCTGGAAAGAAATAGTGAAACAAGACATCAACAGGAGTCTTTAGTGATTGCACTCAAAGTGCTTGTTGCAAGAGGTTACCAAGGTTTCTGTTGGTTGTTCATGGAAAAGTAGCAGCATGATGAATAATCAGAGAAATCATATTGCTGTGTACTCTAGGTTTGGTTCAATATTAGGAACAGGAACACTAAATTAATATATTTTTTAGATTCTGAGTCTTTCATTAGCTGCCACTTTCACTTGCTTTGCCACTAAGGTACAGTATGGCACCCTTTGATATGTAAACTGATTTCAGGCTATGGAATATCATAAACCTTGAGATAAGAGACTTCTAAACCTTTAATGTTTGCTAGAACAGATTATCCTAGCCAATAGTAAATCTTGGAATATCAAATTTATTTTACATTAATTTTATTTCAGTGCTACTGTGTCTCTGTTGTAAAAGAAAACATTGCATGACAGATACTTAATTAGGTAATAATGATTCTGCCTTGAATATATCAAAATGGAACCACTGGGAATTGATAGTGGGAATGGCCAAGTAAATGCAATGGGTGGTTAATCTCCAGCTCTCACTACACTGGATTGCCACATGAAAGAAAAATCAACAGTTTAAAGACAGCAAACTTACATATGGGAAGGAGTGCTGGTGGCACGTGTAATTATTGTGCAAGATCCCAGAATCCACCTTTTAATGCTCAGGGAATGTTGCAGCTATTTACTTCCAGACTCAGAGCTGAGCTTCTATGGCTCAAGGCCATCTGCAATTGTTAGTAAAAATAAAAGTGTTTACTTCATTCTTTTTAATTCTTCTTTTTAATGAGACATGTTTAAGCTGACACTCTGTTTGAGAATCAGTCTGTTAGATGGGAACATAAAAGTTCTATCTTATTTTGTATGATACAGATAACAGTGTACACCTCATTAGTGTTTGAAACTAGAGAATTTATGTTGGAGCCAAAAAGCTAAAATTACATGTATAACTCTAGAGAAAAAAGGCAAACTGTCAGCAGTCTTCTTCCATTTATACCTTTTTAAATGAAAAATGTATCCATTTAAACCTCTAAGGTGCCTTGATATAAAAATAGACCAAGCAGGAGAATTATGGCCACTATCCCTATTCATAGAGCTTTGGTTTAAAGTGAACTGGGCTGTAAGGTATCTATTTCTTTAAAACATTAATGCATTTGACTACCCTGTAGAGCCAGACAAAAATTGTCTCTAAAGGCCTTCTAATAACATTTAGTTGTTAGACAAAATTTCTCTGCTTCTTCTTGTGTCCTTCACTTTCTCTTGGACCTACAACATATCTTATGGGAAGAGAAGGTTGCTGACACTAAGCTAACAATATTAATAGGCTAATTGAAGTCATTGATTCTGAGAGTAAGAGCTTTGTGGAAAATTATTCCATTTTCTCTTGATGCAGATGTAACTATTGATTAAGTCTGAGTGATTTCGTGTTGTTATGGTTAGATGTGAACTGTGCTCGATGAGATGACCTTTGGAAAAGAGTTCATCAACTGGATGAACAAATGCACCTGGACACCTTTTTTCTTAATGGTGCAGAGGCAGTTTTGTGAGTTGCTTCCTGTAATTGCACATTTTTGAAATTTCAGAGCAAATCTTGATGGAAAAATATATGGTTTCCTCCTAATGAAACACTTGTGAATCACAGCCTGTACTAGAGTTCAAAAACAGATGCACATTTCTGTCTGATTTTTGTAATAAAGCATAATTACACGCAGTGTTCAGAGAGATTTTTATGGGTATTTTGGTAAGTTTTATACAATTTCAGTATACATTATGTAATGAAACCCAAAGATTTTTAAGTAGCATTTAGTAATATTTAATAACATCACTCTAAATTAAGCATAATTCTGATATTCTAACTTCAACCTCATTCCTGGCTGCCTTTTCAGTAAAGTTAGGTTTTAGTTGTTAGCTGCATTGGATGTGGAACACTATGCCTAGCTTTCCCAGAGAGCCTTTTGTAGGTAACAGAGCATTAGGATAAATTTTTGTAATGTATTTAAATTAATAATATGTGGTACCTTTAAATGCAAATATGGCACTTAATTTTAACAAAGAGCAGTCCTATCAGGTTCATAGATTGTTCCTCTTAATTGAAGTGTTTATGGAGTCATCTGATACATTTAGTTTATAATAATAAAATATTTATATTTTTATGCATTGGTATTTTACTTAAGCAGACATGGAAATTCTTTCCCAGACCCAACAGGAAGGATAGATGTAGTCTGTCTCCAGCCTGCTTCCACTGGAGCCTATTCTTTTAGTAAACCTATTATTTACTGAATTTATCTGTATTTTTAATTGTGTTTCTCTTGCCATCTGCTCTGAAATTTTCTATCTACTGCATTTAATCTGATTTTTGAAAAAAAATCCCCTTTTAGTCTGGTATTAAATTCTGGGTAATGACAGTTGACAGAAATACTAATGTCTACTTTCTTGTAAATGGAAAGGAAATAAAGTAATATCCAGCTTTGTCATAATTTCCTGGTGGTGTGTGAATGCATAGATTTTTTTTTCCTGGCCTTGTGTGCAGGGTTGTGATGAACTGTCTGTTAAATGTGTCAGAAAAATGTGGGTCAGTTTTGAAGTCCATGTGCTAAAGCCAGGCTCTGAGCAGGGAGGCGTTCACAGCCAGCACGGAGCGATCCGTAGCCTTTTACCAGTCCTGTAGTATCACCAGAGCATTCACAGCTAAAAATGAGCCCTTTGGGATAAATTCAAGAAACCTGGGCAACTTTGTTTTGTGTTTGGGTTGAGGTGCCAACTGACCCAGTAGTAAGGGAGAACTGAATGAAGAGCTTCTCAGAGAGCCCTTCCTAAAAATGCCTGAGTCCTGAGAAATAGAAAATCTGGACCTTGGTCATCACCCTAAGTGGGGTCAAACTGGCTGAAAGAAAACCCTGAGCAAGCTGATGTGCAAGAATTAAGCTGGTTGGGTGTGCTTCTTGCACACAATTTTACCCTTAGATTCACAGACTCTAATACCAGGCTATGGTTGATAATTGCTCTTTTACTGATGCTTGTTGTTTGCAAACACGTTCGTTATCTTAGCGAGCCCTAAATTAAAGTCATATTTCTTTAAACAGAGGCTAGCTAGATCTTTTCCCCCAATGTAATATTTTTATCCATATCATCTTTTTGTTTTTGCAACACACTGCATTGCAAGCAACCCCAGGATGATGACAGTAAGGCTGTCGATTCTTATCAGCACTAAAAAACCCCAACTCCTCTTCACACAAGAGAGGTTTAATTTCTGTTTATATACAGAATTGCATAATTGAGTAAGCAATTTCATTCCACAATGGGTTTTCCCAGGATAAAGTGCAAAAATAAGTTTAGATGTTAGTGCTTCACCTTTTCCAGTCCACAGCAAAGCATACTTGCTAGTTAAAACAGTATTTAAAAAGAAGTCTAAAACTCCTTAGGTATACATGGGTAATCTGAGATCATTTACGTGAAAAACAAGAAGAAAATGGAAATTCCTGATTCAACGAGGTATTAAAATGCTTGTTACTTTATGCATGAGTAGTTTTGGTGATTATAGGATCTCTGTTCAGGCACTTAGAGGTAAGCAAGTGGATAAGTATCCTGATGAGTTATAGTTTGTAGTAAAATTAGTGTAATAAAACTCAATGTCAGATTTTATGGAAGGGAATATTTACTTGGATCTCTGAGTGAGTTGACATTATGCATTCACACACTTTGCCTACTAATTAGGACCAAAACACGTGTGTCCAGGCAGTCTGGCTGGGATCATGAGTGTGATGTGGGTACCCCACTGGAGCTTCTCTTGATTGGTTAGTTAGAATTACTTAGGGGCAGGTCTTTTATACCTCTCAGGAATCTCCAACACTTACAAGGTGGTCCTTTGCCTCAGGATCTTCCTGACTTGGACTGACAAAAATCTTAGGCCAGATTGAAGCCCATTGTCCTTTTTTCATCGTTTGGAAAACATTTTTGAGTTATATTTTCCTTTAAGGTTTGCAGGATGAGGAGGAGTACGTGTGATGGGGAGCAACCTCATTGACATCTCCTGGTGTGAGGATGCAGGGTTGCTGCCTGTGCTCTCATCTTATCCCTGGGCAGGCATAAGATACATAAACAACATGTTCCTCAAGGAGAAAAGACCACTGTCCTGAAAACCATCTCTTTTCCTACCAGGAGCTGATGGGGATTACTGGCGTCTTCTCAACCCAGGGGAATACGTGGTGGGCGTGAAGGCAGAGGGCTACACCGCCGCCACCAAGACCTGCGAAGTTGGCTATGACATGGGAGCTACTCAATGCGACTTCACCATCTCCAAAACCAACCTGGCAAGAATCAAGGAGATCATGAAGAAGTTTGGGAAGCAACCAATCAGCATGTCTGTCCGGCGGCTCAGGCAGAGGTCTCGGCAGTGGCAGCAGCAGCAGCGATAGACCTCAACCTGGCAGCCCGAGGTCTCCATGAGCTCTGCTTCTATCAGCCTGGCAGTAGTCGTAGTAAGAGTTACGTAGCCCGTCTCTTCATACATATTTCTCTGCACGAGGCCTTTCTGTTAGTGGAGCTGGGTGAATAATGGGGTTTGGTGAAAAATCAGAAACAAAATTCAAGTTGAAGAAAAATAAGCCCCAGGTTGGGAGGTGAGAGGCAGGAAGAATGTAGAAAGGTGTTTTGAGTTAACCTGGAATGAAAGTTTTTGCTTGTTGGGTTATTTAATCCTTTGTAAATCTGTTTTCTTTAAAAATAGAAAAAAAAACCCAAAACAGATACTTATAAAGAAGAAGTGTTTTGAATTAAAAACTGAAAAATGTTGTTTCTAAAGTATAAAATTGGTATATTTTTGCAAATCGAAAAAAGTTTTGAAATTCTTCAGGTTTTATTCTCATCTAGGAGGAAAGCTGAGAGGGGACAACTTCGTTATAAGTAAATACTGTTAAAATTTGCATCATAATTTCAGTTCCCCTTTCTCTGAAAGTCCACTTTTTGACAAGCACAGTAATATTTGGGGAAAAAAACCAAAACAAACCTGAAGTGAATAACTCACCTTAGCTTTCCTGCTTGGGTTCTTTATATTTAAAGATATTTTGTGATTCTGGAGTTTAATGCCAGGAGTGGTTTTCTTTAGTTTTTTAAGGCTGTCTTTTTAATCCGTGAACTAAACCTAAAGAAAAGGGCATGGGATCAGGAGCACTGCAGCACTGAGGCATGGCACCCCTTCTCTAACCTGGGAGGACCTAAACCAAAGCTTTACTTGTGGTTACAGCCAGTGGGATCATGTGTATGAGAGGAGAGGTTTGGTCAGTGGCATGTGCCTAGTTCACAAATCCACTGATAAAGCATCAATTTTCTTGATTTTTGGTCTGCCTATAAGTGCCTTTTATGCTTATATGAACCTTATGGTACTGTCTTCTATGACACACAAGGGATTTTGTATTCTTCTGCATGGTCTGCTCATCTTGCCACCATAGCTGCTGCTGCTTTTCTGGCCTTACAACTCTTTTGTTGGTTATTATTGGCTTTTAAGTAACAAAATTGTACAGTGAGATAGGATTGAAGTTCAGGAAAGCTGCAGATCAGATCTAGGAAAGAATGGACTAAATAAACACTAGTGAAGCTATCAGCTGGTGAAAATCAACTTAGCTCCATTAGCTGGAATGTTTTTGACCTTAATTATACCAAATGAAGGGCCAGCTGTATGATTTTAGCCAGTCAAAAGCTTGTGGCTAAATAAACATCTCTTAATATGCTTGATAGAAAGACTGTGGCCTATGTTTCCAAATACAGTTCTGTTTGAAACATTTTAATTGCTATTACAGGTTTTACCTTTTTGATATGATTCTTGGAAAAGACATTCACCAGATTATCATTCAAAACTGAGGAAAAATGAAGTGCAAGTAGAAAACTTACTGTAAAAATAACACATGCCATCTGTACTAAATCTTCTTTTTCTTATCAATAAAACTTGTAAAGACATAAAAGGCAAAAGATTGCAGAATGAATAATAGAATCATGAACCCTTGCATAATAAACAGTCGTATTCTTAAATTTCTCTGACTATTTCAGCCCATGCTTATTCTGCAGATAACATTAAATGACAGCAATTTATCTGGCAGCAAGGGCTCAAATAAAATAGAAGAGTGCATACATCATTTTCTACAACTGAAATTATGGAACTCCAGCTCCCAGTCAGCACTATTAAAATTAAGTAATAGATGTAAACAAATAATCCAATCATTACATTAGCATTAGGAATTATATTTTACTTAATGCACTCTATTTGCCACCCTTACAACATTCTGTATGCCATATATTTTTTGTATAGCAAATGTAACAGCAAAGTTGTCAAGCAGGGAGTTTTTTGGCAGCCAAGAAGGGATTAGTGATGTCTTTGTGCAGATAGCAATGTGAAATAGTTTTGGAATATGAAGTAATGACAGCAGACAATTTATTAGCAGTTTAGTTTGGCTTGTTCATCAGCATATGTAGATTTTGTTATCACCACAATAGATCAGGGCCATACATGACTTTTTGTGTTACGAATGGATGGAGTTTCTTAGGTGGCTTCTCTCTGGAGTCCCACCAAGGCTCACCAGCCATTTCGCTGGGGGTTCTTGGCATGCACAGGCAAACAAGGAACTAACAAACCAAACTGAACTCACTCTGATAATCACATTGAAGGTGGAAACTACTATCTTAGTCCTGGCAGGTCAGTTGTTTCTACCTTGAAATAACATTTCAGGCTGGTTTGAGATTTACCTTACAAACCTAGAGGTCCTTATGCTCTATTCTCAGGGCTGAGGTTATCTTGATGAGAAGTTATTTTTTATTTGATAGCAAGAAGTGGATTTGATGATAAATTCTTTGATGTCTATTAGCTAAACTTAGATGGACTCTGATTGCTGAAGACCTCAGTAACACCAGATGCTGAAGACAGTGGCCTTGGTGCTCTTTACTGGCCATGACTAGTGCTTACACATACTTGAGCACAGCAGAACTGTGACTAATGCAGGTGACCTTACTCCATTTTAATCCAGGCATTACTAAATAAATGGCCTAATAGCTGTCAAGTGTACTTGTCTGTGCAATTATTTTCTGATTGTCCAGAACCTTTACACTGAAAAACACTCAAGGTCAAAGGAATTTTAAGGAAATTCAGGTGTGTGAATATCTTATCCTGAGATAAGATGCTTATGTCTGTCCTGAATATAATAATACTGAACTGGTGTGTGCCCTATTTACTTGCTCTAGTTATGCACTCAGGAGTTAAAAAGTTAATTCTTTTTGAAATACATAGCACTGCTATTTAACTTTTAGATAGATCCAAGCCACAAACCAATAAATCTGAATACAAATGTTTTCTATTTGTCTGCCTTTTCCACATCTTTAGAACAGGTAATTTTTTCTAAATCTCTTTTCCTTCTAGTGTTGCAGAAAAATAGTCAATCCTGCAGAAAGGAAAAGAAATAAAAGTTGAGGATGGATACATTCCTTTTATAATTACAGATCCATATTAACAGCTACTTATATGAGGACTTTGCTAAACTTTGATCATCCCTGATATAAAAGAAAAAAATACAATCCCTTCCAAGCAATAAGAAATTCAGCTGCACAATCTCGTTCACACAGTAAAGGTTAAACAAATAAAAGGTTGAAACAGGACATATTCCACACTCCTTGATAATACCAGCCATCAGTCATCTGCTCCCATGTAGAGCTCTGATAATCATAAAACACAGTGGGAACTGACTGGTTTCTCCCTGACTATCCATGTCATGCTATCCAGCTATTCAGTTTTTACCTGTTTAATTATCATAATTAAATTATCACTCCATATCTCAGGTTTTCTGGTCCATTTTCATAATACAACAACACTAACCTCTCAAAGACAGATCTCAGTATCTGCAAATCAGCTTGGGAATGCTGAAGCCAATAAAACTGCATCTACTAAAACTATATCTATTTACACACATTGGTATAAGTGTAGAGAATCTTGGTAATCTTTAATCCAAATTTAAGCAGAAGACTGTTAGGAGTATCTGAGTGTCCCTTTATTAGGAGGTTGAGCTCTGTGTGGGTAAAACACACTGATAAAAATGCATGTAAATGAAGTTATTGGCTATGCTGGTGAAGAAATGTGGTTTTTAATTGGATATTTTAAGCCTGTCACATATTGTCAGCTTCTGTCACCAGCCACTTTCCCACCTTTTACCCATGTACAGTTGTGGTTTTTTCCCTCTAACTTCAGCTCATTATTTTCAGTGAATATGGGACACTTTCCCAAAGCGTGGATTTGAGCAGTCAGGGATGGAGTTCTACAGACAGATGTACTTGCCTCTTTCATCATGCTCTGGTAGGTGGTTGACCTTTTTGAGAAACACTGGAGCAGAGATGAATTAACTTGAAACTGGGTACATGTGGTTTCAGAACAACAATTTTCACTAGATAACCTTTAAAAATGAGCGTATAATATATTTGCCAGGGGTCTGAAAATGCTTGAATTTAGAGGCAAAAGTTTAGGCAGTGAACATAAAGGTACTTTATAGCTGCATGTTTACATATTTAATCTGCCTTTTCAGTTATATGAGTGCCTTTAATCATCTCCTAAAATGCCAGGATCAGAGGGGTTAAATCCATTTTCCCTTCCTGTGGTTGAACAGGCTGGATTAAACAATATCCCACACCATTTTCTGCTCAAGCTACTTTGCTTGACTCGACTAAACTGATCAGAAACCTTTCAAGGATTACCTCTCCCCATGAGCCAGGCTCCCAGATGAAGGTCCAACCTTCATCTGTGAAGATCATCAGAGCATGGCCAGAGCACCAGCATCATATCTGGAGATGGCACTTGTGCTGTCAAGGTGCATCCACGCTTTTGAAAGTGTGAGGGTTTTTAGCAAAATACTTCGAAGAAGGATTACACTGCTCTTCAAAAGCCTCTTTTTTTGGCTTCTAAGAGGTGGGGGCAATTTAGGAAGCTCTATTTTCCTGATCAGGACATAGGTAAGGAAAGAGTTGAAGGACTGATGAAGAGCAAATGTTGAAAAAAATAAGACAAAATGATAGCTCCATAAGCAACGTTTTGCATTTATGAAGACTTTATGAAGAAGTTACAGATGTATTTAAATTGTCTTGCAACACCTATGAATTCCATAGGAAAATAAGTGCTTTTCCCCACTTAATAATATATAATCCTACCCTCCACTCCATACTGAGGGGTTGCAATGTCCAGTGTAGGCTGGGGTTGAAAGCAGCTGGAAGATGCTGTCTCAGAGGGTAAAGCATCAATGTGCAGAGTGACTTTTGAGGCCAGACCAAGGTATATGGAAGGGGACATATACAGATCTGAAGAAATATATAAACGTAGAGACTCAGCATATAGCTTCAAACATGGCAGCTTGGTAAGTGCCCATGTGGAGGAAGCCCAACCACACTTGTGATGAAAAAGAAATATGTACAAAATGGGCTGTTCCATGAGACAACCAACCAACTGAAAAAAACCCAACCAAAACAACACTTTCCATTTGGTAGCAAAATCCTCCTCTGCATTTTTGAAATAATATTTATGAATAGTAATATCAAATCACAATTATGAACAGCAAGCTTTCTCTTTTCTTTTGAATGCTTTTCCATTCCAAGTCTCTGCTGTATATTTTGAAATGTTGATGTCGTTTAGAGAAAGCAATTAGTAACTATTCCCACCTATTTTTATATGAAGTAATACCAACCACCTGATATTTAATTATTCTACTCATTAACTCCACTTAATTTGCAGCATCTGCTTTCTAGGATTCAATACACCACTTGTGTCAACAGCACAATCATTTTTATTAACTCTGTACTATCCCAAGAGCAACAAAAAAGAGCATTCAGAGTAAACCATCGTTTAAAGATCTAACAAAATTCAGCCAGCCTTATTGTCAGCAAGGAGAAATATGAAGAATTAAATGACTTTTTGTGGTTCAGATGTGACAGAAATTCAATACCTGGCTTCATAAGGATCAAAGGCAGCATAATCTCACTTGAATAGACCAGGGGGGTTTATATTTGAGATCTGGTTTTTTACAACAAGGATCTGGATCTGATTATGTGGCTTCAGGGGTTTTTTAATGTGAAAGGTGTTAAAATTAGATTCATATTCATTAGAGTTTTGTGAGTTCTCTAACTCCTAAGTAAATGCAATCATGCATTTGGTTGTCTCCTTGTGGCATGCCACAGCTCTGACACAGATCACTAATCAGCTACTGGTGGCTCCAAGGTTGGATCAGGCTCTTACAAGGACAACTGGTGGATTTACAATATAATCTGGAAAGGAATTGAAAGGGAATGGAAAAGCAGACTCTGCTTTTATGAGCTATCCTGCCTCAGCCTAAATGCAAAAGTTTATTTTTCAATGTTTGGCTAATGAATGGCATCTCATGCCACTGTAACAAACAGTTACATTGGTTTCTGTAAAAAACATCATGGTTTCTGGGAACATTTCCACCCTTTATGGTTGCCCTGAAGGACCAAGACCATCAAGTCAACAGGTCCACCAGAAACAAAAAAGTAAGCTGTTAAAACTACCTATTTAGTTTTCTATTGTTTGTTGCTATGTTGACATTTATAAATATGTTTTTTGAGTGTTAGAACTTTGACAGTTATTCTTCAGAGACATATGGTATCTGGTTTTACTGAAATTTCACAGCAGTGTTTCCTCGCACACTTTATACCACTTTTGCCCTGAAAAGGTCATCAAGGATCAGTTTAATGACTCAAAGTGATTGTAAATTTGAGTACTGATGTTGTCAATAACTAAGCCACCTTCAGCATTAAGTGATGTGGAGAATATACAGGGTTTGGAGAAAATACAACATTATAAAGTCAGTTTCTTGCTAATGAAAATGTTCATACAAATTAATTGCTAAATTTGTATCTTGGCTTTGGAAGTGATCTATCATTCTTAGAGCAGTGTGAGTCTCCAGAGAGTACTTTTCAGATTATCACATTCTTTAGATGTATTATTAATTTCTTGACTGCTGAATGATTTGCTGTTAGCAGACTGAAAATCAATGTAGTGAGTGCTTGAGAATGATGAGGTTTCACCTGGCCACTTGCTTGGTGGCTTACTGGTATTCATTCTGGGGACAATAATAAAGAGCAAACTTTCCCCATTTTTGAAAATACACTATTAATGTTGATTGAAGAGAAACACTGTGACTAGGTCTAGCACAAAATGTAAATCAATAGAGCTTCTCTGGAACTCATCCTCGTAATCTGCAAGGAAATTGTTAATTTCTTAAGTCTGGTGTTTGGGAAATGAGAACAGAAAAAGCGTGAGATTGGGGTGGGGGAGAAAGATAACCACTTTTTCAGAGAAAAGCTGAAGCATGGAAAAGAGGATTCAAGTTGAAAGCTTCTACTTACTTATTTGTCCTGAAAAATCCTCCCTGATCTTGTCTATTCCTCAGTTTTCAAATAATCCTTTTTGAAGCACTCAGTGAGATGACCAAAAAGGAAGAGCCTAAAAGGTAACATTTGAAGATTTCCAGTCCAAACCAGATTGTTCAGAAGCAGATGCTGGCATATTTTATTTTTCCCCAAAAGTTTATAACTGTGATTTTTCAAATAACACAAAATTACTTTGAATTTTAGGATCTAGCAGGAAGGAGAACACTGAGTAGTTTTCACACCAAGGCACCTGGAAGAGAGCTGGTAAAAGCTCAAGTTAGGAAATGGGACGATCAAAGATTACTTCATTGAGTTTATGTTTTAACATGAATTTAATGTTTGGTGTGAAGGAGGAAATGGTGTTATACCCTTTTCATAGCATGAGGATGCACAGTCAGTGGAGTATGTGTGAAATAAGCCAAACCAGGACTCTGTTCACCTCCAATTATCCAGAGTATTTGGCCCATATGAGGCACAGAAAAAGCTCTGAATCATCAGCCTTCCATAACAGGGAATCTGGAGAGAGGTGTTGAGTTTCTAGAAAGATATTATAGAAGAATTATGAACTGCTGAGTATGTTGAAATAATCCATTCCAAATTTAAAATAAAATAAATATTTGTCATTAGAGGGGACAAAGAATAAATTCTGGAGGGAGAGGAAGGAGCCCATAAGGATGTTAAAAATAATAGAGTAGAAATGAGTCTCTCTGACCCACAACAATATCGGGGTGTGTGTTTTTGTGCCTTGCGTGGGCATGTTGTATATATTTCACATGTTTACTTGCAGTAGACACAAGCAATTACGAGGACAGGCAGCCCTGAGGGGGCATCAACATTGCAGAGCTGCCAATTGTTTGACATTAGAAAAAGCAAACTGTATGAATGTAGCCTTATTGTAGTAACAATAATAGCAGAGTGTGGGAGTCTGTAGTACTTACCAACTTTCCTGATTATACCTCGTTGAATTTGTTTTAGTGATGAAGCTGCAGCCTAAGGACCCATGATGCAAAATAATGGTTTTCATATTGCTCAAAAAAAGGAAAAAAAAGAAGCAACACACAAAAAAAACCTCACTGTGCTGAAGAAAACCCCAAAGTCTCCTGTGACTTTTGTATCTGAAAATGCTACCTTGAAATATTTAGGATCTTGGTCATGTTTTTATATGAGTCAGGTTATAAAGAGGCTTTAGAGAGGACACAAGAACAAATGCTCATCTGTTGAAGCCATATCAAACCTACTGACATCAAGATAAAGTTGCCCAGCCACTTTCTCACTGCATCACTATCATTTGGTAGACTTCCTTATCAGTAATTCAAAGCCACTGGCCAGGGCATGCCAAGAATTAGTCTTTATCCAACTCCTACTGTGAAAGTATGATGATTTTCTACATCAAAATTTGTGACCCATCCCCACTTGAATGTTTATGAAAGGTCCAGCACATTGTGGGTGCTACTGTAAACAAACTATTATAAAAATACATAATTTGAGCTCTGTTAAAATGCTGCCAACATTAGTGTTTACACTGTAGATCTTCCTGGAATAATCTCAGCTTTTGTTGTTATTTTTTTTAAATAAATACATTTCTAGCCTTCAGAGATGTAGAAGAAAACCAAAGATCAGAAGTTTGCAAGGATCTGGAGAAATCATGGCCAAATATCAATGTCCTCAGTTATATTTTCCCATTAATGTCATTATTTTTAAGCTGAACTCATGACTACATGAGCCAGACTTAAAATTTTAAGACATTGACTCAGTATGATTATGAGGATATTTTCATTTTTGACTTGTTGCTTCCTAAGACTGCTTTTCTTACAGGAATTGTATGTTTAACATTAACGTTGAGCTTATAAGAACATGTTCTGTACTTAGATCACTTTAATCACAGGACCTACAGAACCCTGTCAGCTTTGCCCCTTCCCTCTCTAAGTTGTATGCACCATACCTTAAGCATTAAGCATTTGCCTCCTACAGACAGATCCATAGTCTAAGTCACTGCTGAAAATCACCCTGTTTTGGTGAAAAAAAAATGGGTTTGTAATATCATTTTGCTGGCAAAAAAGAGAACAGTGACAGTCCTGAAAGAAATAGGTGTCACAGTAAGGAGGTGAGGGGACCGATGTGGATAAATGGTACATCCAGCATTGCATGTTTATTGTGATTTGTTCAGAAAACTCCTTAAAATTCAGATGTAATTGATTCCCTTCATCAACCAGCCCTCTCAAAAGCTGATTGCTTGTTTGTGATGGTGTAGATGACCGTGAAAGAAACAGTGTAAGGGGCAAGGAAATAACAGGAGAAAGTCTGAAACACACTGACAGTACATTCATGCAAAACACCCCAGAGGGAGATGGGGTGAGAGAGAAGAGACTTGGGAGCAAGAAAATGCTGTCCATTTTTCATTCCTTCAGGCAAACAGTACTTCATGTACAAATAAACCAAGGAGCATCACCAATGTTTGTCTGTAAGATTTTTTTTCTTATGAAGACAAAGTGGAAGGGGAGGAGATGGTGGCAGCAGCATTCACAGCAGTGTTTGGGTTTGGGTTTTTTTCCAGTTCACTGATAATGTTGTTCCAAAGGCATAATTTTCAAGCTTCTGCAAGCTAAATTAACTTTAACAAAGCACATATCTGCATGTTATATACAAATGCATTTTAAAAAAGCTAGGAGACTAATTCTAGAACAGTACTGTATTTCTTTTGTAGAAGTTCAGAGGAAACATTTCTAAATAGAAAATGTCCTCAAATTTATAGAGCCTGGCAAATACCCCATATGAAATCACATTTCTATCTGCAAAGCAAAAAAACAGAGTTCTTGAAACCTTAATATAAAAAAAATGTTGAACAATTTTAAAATCAAACAACAGAGTAGGAGAGGCCTTCATGGTCAATGTGGTAGCTAATGTCTTTTTCTTCTCACTGATTCTGAAGGAACACCAGAAAATATGTGAGGTCATCGTCTTCATCCATTTGGTCCAAGGCAGAAGCAATCCATTCTGTCCAGGAAAACAAGATATTTAAAGCAAGCAGCTACACCACATCAAGTGACACTAAATGGCTGCCTGGAAACTCCCTTGTTTTATGCACATCAGCAAGTTGGATCAGAAGACTGAAGAACATCATATAAAAAGAGAAATTTACAGGCTCTACATAAATAAAAGTCAGGACATATATCTATTTTGATGGCTTAATGCTTCAGTGCTCTATTCATAGAGGCAAAGTTAGCACTGAGGTTATTTCTGTTATGCTGCTGCTATAAGAAGACTTTATGCAGGCACACATTAATGATGAGAAAAACTTTGGTAGCCCACTGCAGACCAAGAATGCCACCAGGTTAGGTGTTAGTCTGCAAGGTGCCCCATGGCATTTCAGATCAGCTCATTGTAAGCAATAGTGCTCATGCCCAAAATACCAGAAATATCTTGAACAACTTCAGTGATTCAGCAGCTCCCTAAAACTCTGAACAGACCGGGGAGAATTTGTAAACAACCAACAGAGCTAAATTCAATCAACTGCTCACAACAAAATAATTTGAACAGCTCTGTGTGTGCAGTTAAAGCAGACAATTTTAATGTGAAAATTATGGCAAATATACAATCACTTTAATAGGATGATTAAGAGCTGCGGGCTCCTGGGGAAAACATTGCAGCAGCATGTGCACCTGCATCTATTAAATGAAGCAAAATATACAGAATAACAAGTAGTAACTCAGCAGTCCATCTGTGGGTCATGGCATGGGCCGGTAGGAACTGAGGTGGAAAAGAGAAAGAGAAAATACATTGTAAGACAGCTTGGGAGCATGGACTGAAGTTCTTGAGCCTAATGCAAAATATAAAAGGGTGTTGTTGGTTCAGATCATGGTGTGGAAGCTCATATGTGGTCCAGACGAGTAAGCAAGTCATGTGGGGCTACACTGGATGCTTACCTCCCTCAAGAATCTCTTTACAACCAATGGAAATTTTGAAATACATACAGAATTTGGGTTATGGAGGAAGAAAAAGGAAAATCAGAAAGGGACAGGTAATATCTTTGTCACATAATCAACTCAGTCTACTTTGCTCGCTTTCACCATAGACAAGACATGTCTCAGTCCTTGGAAGAAGTCTGTACAAGTTGGCCAAAGAACAGAGGAAACCATCTTAAGTTATCAGAGGTTCTTCTGAGATGATGCTCTCACTGTCAATGTATATTCATTGTTTGCTGGTGGGCAGCAATACTCTTTGGGTCCTCTTGACACAGGAGAAGTGAAAATAATTATAATTTCTAAATACTAATTTTTATAAAAATATTTTACTAGCTTTTAGTAAATAATAGATTTTATTACCTCTGTAGTATTCCCTTGGAGGAATACATTTGTAAAACATACATATTTATATGTGATATAAATATGAAAAATGCATAGACATGTATTCCCTTCCTCTTCTTTCTTTTGCATTGCAAAGGAGGAACTAAGTATGAGTAAAAATATCTTTAGACAAATACTGCCTTGCTCTACAGAGGGGTTGTACATTGCTACTTCCAGAATTATAACAACATGACTAAATCAAGAAACTTATTAACTGTGTTTATACATGCCCAATAATTCAGAGCTGGAAAGAGGCTTTTAGGCAGCTGGCTGGTGCTTCAGCCAACAGCTTATCTGACCTGACACACAAGCTTTTGCTGATGAAACATTTCGACAGCACACATGCCCTGCTTTCTACTTTTCTTTAAAAAACCCTTTTTTGTAAGTCAGCACTTTGCCAGCTGGACCTCCTGCCCGAGTCCTCTTGACCCTTCATGTTCTATTGCGAGCACAGACATGGGAATTCTGATTTTTCCATTGCACTTATTCACATGACACTTTTATTACAATGCCGAGCAGCCTTCCTGGGAGCATGTCCTAAAACCCTGATGATAATTTTTGTTGGCTTTTAGTGTTACATTTATTTTCCCAGCTGAACTAGAGGGCAGCTACCACTGTCTCAGGCTACGTTGCAAATAGCCATGTTAAGGCTACCAAGGTCACAGAAAAAGCTGATGGTTTTTGTGACTACCAGTGACAAATAGCAAACCTAATGTAAGTTTATTGATAAGCAAAATTGAAGAGATGGCCAGGAAAGTGAGGTGAAGGTCCTACATTATACAGAGATTGATAAAATCTCCACAGGAACTCTGATAAAGTGATTTCTCATCCAAATAAAGAAGATTGGCACGTCTCTCCTGTATAGAATATATGCCATTGAATTATTAGGCAGCATTTTAGGTGGAACATCTACCTGCTGCTAAATACACCATTATTTAGAGAACTGTCTGTATTTAGCATCATTTACATTTTCCTTTAGATTTAGATACCATCTGCTGCTCTGTTTTCTTTTGCCTACTGTCACAGTTGTAAGCATGTAATTACCATACTCCTACTCTTTTTTTTTCTTGTTCTTTTTCATTACCAGCTTAATTTCAGTCGGTTTTTGTCTTTAGCTTTCTTAAAACCTGCAATTATTAGGAGACACTTAATGAGATCAACGGCAATGTTTTGTGCTGTACAGATATTTTGGAAATGGATTAAATGAGGACAGATGATAAAGCTCTGAAAGCAATCTTTATATCAGAAAAATGGAAGGAAAAAGCAGCCTTGTAAAAATTAATGCATCATGACCTTGTATGGATTAAAAACTTTAAATGAACTATTTTTTTTTCCCTCATGGTAGTAAAATGAGAATTTGCAATCCTGAGAAAGTATAAACCTTTGTAAATAATGAGTTCAAAAGACTCAACTCGGATCAAGTTCTGTCAAGTTCGCTGTGAGCTTCTGCTTTCTTCTGCTGTTGGCATTTTTATAAGGTTGACTGTTGACTTTTGTGGCATCCCCTTTCTCTGAATCCACAGTGTGCAGGTGGATCTTTTTCTAGCAAACCACATTGTGAAAATGATTGAAGTAATTATCTGCATTTTAATTAAAAAAAAACCAAAACACCTGGTTATCATAATTACTATTTTGATCTCCAGAGTATCCTGGAATTTTTAGCATGTGAAACTGCTGAGAGACCAATCTGACAAGCAAAACCATCATGAGAGCTGTGCATTGCTAAGAGCAGGAATTGACTGAATTTGGATTAAACATAGAGAAATGGCTGCTTAGAGGGTGATGTAGGAGCAGCTCTGTCCTTGGGACTGCAGCATCAGGGTGGGCCTGGGAGAGGAGAAGCTTTGTCCCTCTTCCCCCTAAAGGGATGTGTGTGTAGAGCCTGTCAGGCACATGGCTCCTGTAGGATGTTGAGTTGGAAGTCCTAGAGATGGTTTGTGGTTGAAGTCTTGGAGATGCCACCACTCATACATCTTATAAAACAAAGGGGGATGTAGATGTTCTAAAAAGATACCAGGAAAAAGGAAGATATCCTTTTAGGATGTGTTAATTCCATTTAGACGAGAGTATCCACCTAAGAGCAACATGGGAGCTCTCACAATGGCATTCAGAGAAATGAGAAGGACATCATTGATTATAAAACCACACTATAGCATTTCAGGACCAACCTGCCAGCCCTGGTAGCTGGTACCGTTTAAAGAATGTGAAGAGCCCTTGCCCTGGGAACTGCAGAGGAGAACTCAGCTGGTGTCAAGTGGGATATTTACCTTCTGTGTCCCTTGTCTACCCCATTTTGGTAGTGGGTACTTGTCTGTGGTGGGATGTGTTGGAGGCATTTTTCCGTTATGGAGGGAGGCAAGGAGGAACCTTCCTGTGCTGCCATGGTTTGTGCCTCATCAAGGTTTACATAAATGTTGTAGGTTATGTATATTTTATATATAAAATACCAACTTTCATCTATAGAGCATTGAGTGGGGAAAAGCTAAGATTTTGGTAACCAACATTTTGAAAATATGAGTTGTTGGGGTTTTTTTTTCAATTTCTTAATGTCTTGAAGTCTTTTCAAAAATGCCATGTGACACTTTTACTGACTCATTAGCAGCTTGGAAATAATGCAACTGAACTGTGCCAGCATCCCAGCCATCTGTGTGGAGAGTCTTATTGTGCAAGTGTTTGTCCACTTCAAAGGAGTTTTGCAGGAGAAGAAAACTGAGGAACTTTATGGGTTTTTTTTTCTGAAAGATTCCTTTTTATATTTTTTTAATTTTTTTTCCTTTCCTTTTATATTTTTAGTTTCTTGTACATGGAGCTTTAACTCTTCAAATTCTCACTTAAAATATTTTCTCCTGCATACGAAAGATTAACAGCTACACAGTTTGCATCAAGGTTTCCAGCAAAGTTAGCTATTATAAAGAGCAATGTAATTATAGGAATAATAAAATGTTTAAATAATCTGGAGAAGATAGAGCATTTGTGGAACCATCACTGAGAGTTTAAAAAAACAGTTGAGGCTATCCTACACTGGAGCTGGACTGGTTATACATGAGCTTACCTGAGGACGGGGAGCCTCAAACATCCAATTCACTGTGATATTTTCTATAACAATTATTTTCTTATTCTCCAGCCCAGAGATTGCAGCTGGAAGTGATTCTGTTAGTGTACACATGATGGATTAGTTGTGATTGTCAATCTTGTGTTTATGTTTTCTTGATTGCAATCAGGGAATTTGATAGTCAAACTCTTTCAGATCTGGGACTTTACTCCAAGGTCCCCCTGGACTCAGTGGAAAATCTCTACAAGATCCTGTTAATCGAGTCCCTTCAGGCTATCTCTCAAGAACTTTCTGCTATCATTTGATGCATCATTTTATTTTAAATACTTCCTTTTGGACCTATAAGAATTTTAGCTGTTTGGTATTAGTAGCAGTTATAATAGAAGTAAAATTTTAAAAAAAAGGGCTTGTATAGTAGGGTTTTGGTGATTATAAACATATTTCAGATAAGAATTTTTCATCAAATTTATTGGAAGAAAGACTAGACATTTCAATATCAGGCCATGTCACCTTACTTTGGTCTCTTACAGCATGGGGTTTCTGAATTACCCTCTGGAAATGCCTGTCTCCAGTGGTTGGAAAAGCAGTCCTAGGCACTAGGCAAGACATATCACAATATCAGCTGTCCTGAAAATCTCCCTGGCAGAGAAGCAAAGCCAAAGAAGCAAAACTCGCTGATGAAAACCAGCCTACAACATAGACTCTTCTAAATAGCTGTGAAAGCTCTCATGCAAGTGCACGCTTAGGAGACCAGATTACATTAATCTATTGAGAAGTATTAAATCCCCTAAAGGTAGAAGGAAAATTGACTTCCTAAATTATCAAGGCACTGGACTTCCTAAAGGTATCTGAAATGTTTATAGTTGTTGACAACTCTTACACTGAAGAAGAAGAAAATGCATTTAACATACTTTGTCCTTTCTCAAGTCCATTTGAACAATGACAGCTTCAGAGCCATGGCTTAAATAATATCATAGAACCATAGAATCATAGATGGTTTGAGCTGGAAGGGACCTTAAAGATCATCCAGTCCCAACCCCCCTGCCAGCAGCAGGGACACCTTCCACTAGACCAGGTTGCTCAAAGCCTCATCCAACCTGGCCTTGAACACTTCCAGGGAGGAGCAGCCACAGCTTCTCTGGGCAACCTGGGCCAGGGTCTCACCACCCTCATAGTGAAGAATTTCTTCCTATGAGAAATGTTCTCTGCAAAACAGAGGTGCTGAGGAAGAACCTGACCTGGAGTTGGTATGAGGCTTCTAACTGGAAAAAAGAAAAAAGGTTTTATAGCCATGTGGATTGCAAGTCCTTTGAAATGAGATGCAGTTTCCGGATTAATTATTCTGTCTCTGCTAAATCTCCAGGTAAAACTTTCCAGGAATTAATATTCCTTTGCATCAGCCTTTGTAATGTGAAAGGCAATATTTAGGTCCTGCCTAAGGGATGAAAAGAAGCAGTTGTAATGGAGACCAGAGGAAAACAAAACCTCCCACAGATTCAGAGAAATCAGCCTCCTAGAATGTCTCACATTGGGTTAGCAGGCTTCCTTTCAGCGTTTGAACCTGGAGCCCAGGATGGATCCATGATGTTGGGAAATATCTTCCTCCTCTGCAAGGACATTGTTGTGGCATTGAGGGTTTGCAGAGCCAGCACGTCTCCACCTTCTTCTCCCAAAGATGGCAGTGAAAGCTGTGTATTTAGGGCCTGATTTGTCATTAATCTCAGTATAAATTGGATGGGGAAAAAACAAAACAAAACCAAACAAAACAACACTTATTTGCTGAGTTGTTTAAAATAAAGGAGAACAGACATAGCACAAAGTAATTGTGTTAGTTAAATCAGAAATTATTTGTTGTCTGAGAGTTTTGAGCTCTTCTGGGGTCTCTTCTGCTTTTCTACAGTGGAGATTTAACACCTGTAAGGGAAGCAAAAAAGCCCTTAAGAGGCCTAATCTGTGCACTGGAGTGGAATTTAATCTTCAGCTCAAATTTCTGTCTAGAGATCACAGGGAGAAGACTGGAGATATTGTTGTTGATTTCAGTGAGTGCTTACCACATCTGAGTATTGAAATTATGATGTTGTTATTAAAGCACAGTTAATGATATAAACCCTGTGAGTCAGCAGAAGAACACATTTGGGGACCAAGAGTTTGGACTTTATATAGACAATAAAAGAATTCTGCTGTGTGAGGACTACCAGCTATTCCCTCTGCAGAGTATGTGTCTTGGGTGATGTTCAGGATGAGTCTGAAACCTCCACAGCCCCAACCTTGGTTTCCCAAAAACTGTGAAACCTACTCAAGATGTCAAGGAACAGCTAAATTTAAGTTGGATCATGTGTATTAAGACTAGACATAAGTATTTAGACTAGACATATACATTTGATATTAAGATTTTCCAATAATTACACTTGTGTTGCTCATAACTGCAGTGAAGATATATTCTATTGCAGTTGAGTTTGTAGTTGTTTCCCAAAAATGAGCAGGACCAATCAGGTCACATCATTGCAATGACATTACAGGTTTGACTTTTGCAACAATGAAGTGAAACAGGTTTGGTTTCTTTTAAAATGGTAACTTTTATATGAAAAAATAGCTCACACAAAGTCATTTAATCATAATCACATTAACAGTAAATCTAACAAAATCACAATATACATATATAGTATATATTTATTTATATATTTCACTTTTTATTAACCATTAAATCTATGTAATAAAAATATATTACAACATTTGATATGTATTCACAAAGCACAAGCCATTGTAAACAAAGTAGACAGCATGGGCTTCATTATTCAAAAATTTGAAGTCAGGATTAAAATCTATTTTGTTGTATTTCTTTAAACTGTAGGTACTAATATAGCAGAATTATGTGTATCTGCCTTTACATGAATGAGTCTGTATCTCTGAAATATCTATTGGGAAATTATTGAAGTTTAGCTCACCTGGGACCCTAAAGTCCATGTCAACCTATGGCACTCTTGAGCATGTTGTCATTACAAATTGGTCTGTGCATCTCTTTACCCATGCAACTTTGAAAGTTTTTCTTTATATTGCCATTTTTTTCTCCTAAATAAATAGTCCCTGCAATTACATCCCATTGTTATACAAAAAAGTAAAATGCAATAAATTATAAGGATATATTTATAATAATATCATCAAAACATGCCCTAACTACAATATATCTAGTATTAATGTTATTTCAGAACTATCTTTCTTCAGACTGGCTAGATGCTTTTAGAAATAGAAAACCATCTAACATCCTTATTTGCTAAAAAACAAACAAAAAAAATAAATACACAGGCCAGACCTTTTGTACCTCTCATTATACAAATGGTCCTTACTCATCCAAGCAACCCCACTGTCCTGTCCTTACAGCAATGATCTGTAAAACCATCCCCTAACCTTTTTTTTTTAAAGCAAATATTCATCTGATAATCTAACCTAAGGGAAAATGTTTGTATCTAACTGTATCTGGAAAGACTGGTAATACTTTACATTTCTGCAAGGATTCAGAGGGAATGATTAGTCATTGCCAAATAAATGGGATTTTTTTTATCCTGAAATGATCTTAAGAAAATAAAACCATTGTGAAAATAATCTAAAGTCTAGAAAAATGCCCTGTGTATAAATAAAGGTAAATCAAGGCACCTTTTAGTTATCTATTTCTATTTTCCAAGGCAATCTGTGATAATTATTTTTTAAATGTCTTATCTGGGAAGCCCTATGGTTTCTATTATCAAAAGAGCCATTCTTTACCCTGATGGGTGCAGGTAGCTTTATTTAATTTGCATGAGACTGGGCTGGATGCAGAGCATGGAGAACTTGTCCCTAGCCTTGTCACATGTTTGCTATGTGACCCTAAGGGCAACAAGTATTTCACTAACATTTTTTTCCCTAAGAAAAATAATTCAGTTCACGAGATTTCTTCTTTTCCCTCTGGAGCTCATTAATCACATTAGCAAAGCAGGAGGAGTAGAAATTACCTTGTATGTCTTTACATAAGGATTTTGTGGTGGGAAGCAAATGTAAACCACTTCAATATTCAACAGGGTTTTTACAGATTTTTGTTCAAGAACTCATGCTAACGTGATGTGACTAAACAGGGCTACCTGTGATGGTCAACAGCGGGAAGGCTACAGCCAACTTTCCACCCTGGGCCACATTGCATTCCCACTAGTATCTCACTAGGATAAACCAGCATTTCATTTACAAACACTGATTTTCTTTTTCCCTGGGAACTCTTGCTGGATTCAATCCTATGGAGACTTTCAATTTTTTGCTATTTGTGTGGTGGTTTTTTAAAAGTTTCCTTTAAAGCTCTGCTAGAGACCTAATATTCAGTAATAACTCCAAATGGAAATCCTTTTCCTAATATATCTTTGTCGATTGTTAATCAGCCATGTGGACTCATCCCTTTGGATACATTGAAACCATGTGTAAGAGTATTTCTTCAACAAAAAAATAACATTTTACTACTAAATTACTGCACATGCATGCTGTCATACACCTGATGCATTTTCCTCTCCATATACACATTTCTGAAGTGCACTTGCAGTCTCTAGGGCTAATCATCCTTCTTATAAATATAGACATATCTGATAAACTATAGGAACCTCTCTAGTTCATTTTACTTAAAACCCAACAATCCTAAATACATATTTACATGATACACACCAGGACTAAAGGTAAACATTTTAGACATTTAGTAGACCATATCTACTACCACAAGTAGATATTTTACAAAGACCACAGCAGCTCTTTTCTCCATGTAAACTTTTATACCCCCAACAGGGACAGCTGCCTTTTTGAGCAGGATGGTTTTCATGAAGAAACTTCACCCATCAAAGATTTTTTTATATTCTGAACACTGAAAGCATAAAATGCAAATTAAAATTAAGAAAATAGATTTAAGGCTAAATTGTTATGGTTTTCACTTGGCTAGGTTACAAAGATACAGTCCTTAATTCTGCAAATACATAAAACTATGCTTAGCCCTAACTATCCAGGACTGCCCAAAGCAAACACATAGTGACCATAGGATCAGGATCCAACTGAGCCTTCTGTGCTGAAGGTGTTGTGCTGAAATATTTAGCAATTTTTAGGGTCAAGTAACAAAGAGCTGACATAAGTGTGAAGTCTCTGGCTTTGCTTTTAAGCTTCATTTCATCACAAGGACATTTATTTTGGGGAGAAGACAGCTTTAACAATAGTGAAAAGCAAGCAATTTCCAAAGAGTTATTTCAAAGGTGTCATGCACATGTCAAAATGTATAGGTCAAGATATTCAGAGCCCTCAGAGCCTTCTTCATTTAGGATTAAGAGGAGTAAGGGAACTATGAAACCCTAGGCATGTAGATCCAGAAAAAAATTACTTTCTACAAACCACCTAAACCTCCTGGGTTTGAGAATTAGACTGTCTCCTAAGGTGAAACTCAACCAGGTCTAGGTGGTTCCTGGTCATTCAAGCAATGTGAGGAGTTTCCATACAGACCATCTGAAAATCATTGGAGTCTTCTCAACCCAACAAGGATCTTCCTATGGAGGCCATGCTGCTCTTGTAACCTCAGCCCACTTGATGGCAGCTACTGAGCTTTTACAGAAGTTTTACCTTACTCTTTGGGGCAAGTGGATGTCTGAGAGACCTGTGGAGCTCTCAGTGTGGAAATAGGGCACTCAGAAAAGCTCTCTGCAGCCAGGATAACACGTCATTGCAATGGCAGCAATGCCAGCTTATAGTTCCCAACCTTCCTGACCCTCAGCCTCCCATTCATATCTATTTCTGCCCCAGTTTTATAAACTCTCATGTTGTTTTGATGCAGCTGGTTTTGAAGTTAAGCCCAAGATGTCTTCCCCAAATTATTAAAAAAAAAACAAGAAAGAAAAAAAAATTCCAGGGAGATTTTATTGTTGAGCTGAATTAGACTAAGATCATTTCCCAGCATTATTCCAGAGCAAACAGATGCACTGGCAAAACTGAGACAGTAAACTGCAGGGAGAAGCAGTGATGTGTCTCTTGAGGGCTGGACAGATGACCTCCAAAGATCCCTTCCAACCTCAGCTGTTCTGTGGCACTGTGATATGTGTTATCAGGCTTCATAAGGATTTGTCTGGAACTTTTTTAATATCTAGATTTAGGGTTTTTTCAGAAATAAAACTTGAGAGGCTGTAAAGAGTCTGACTAAGGACCACTGAAAACAGGTTGTTGGGGTCTTTTACTCAAAAGCTGAAAACAGGGATAGAATTTATTTCAAGGGTCATGCAGTTGCCTGATATTGCAAGTGGGCACTTAGGCACGTGAGGAACTCACTAAATCCTGTTTATATCTTTCAGTTTTTAAATACAATAAAAACAGGGCCCTACACATTTGGAAGATAGATCTATATGATTTGGGTATAGTTATCTAATGGGACCCAATCCTCAAGTGAAACAGCCAACTTTTATGCTGATTTATGTCAGGAGAGGACCTAGTATTTATTACACAATAAATTTAGGTTAAAAAAAAATAGGTTAAAATTAGGTTATTCAATAACCTCGCCTCAGTCTCTCATAGCTTTTGCCAAATGTAATGACCCAGACCTTCACATTCAAACTGGCTCAAAGACATAACATAACACAAGATCCTAGTTCACAGTAAGGGCTCTGAGATTATATAAATAATTGTAAAATGAAAAAAAACACAGAAACCACAAAATGACATAGTGGACTAAATTCTCTTAATCATCTGCCAATGTTCTTCCTGCTAAATTTACAAGAGATGAAGAAAATACTAATTGAACATGCGTGTGAGAAGGAGGTTTTGCATATGGATCACAGATACCAACAAGGAGAAAACTGCATATTGCCTAAGCAGCAGCACAATTTTTGCACATGCAGTTCCATATTTTGGGCACAGGTTGTAGCCATACTTTACAAACTTTTTCAAAAATATTTAAATAACAAATGGAAAATCCCTCCCCCTCCCCATGCACACACACTCATTTGTGGTAGACAAGAGAACAGTTCTGCTTCATGATCAGAGGATAATCAAGTACTGTGCATCACATTTACCATCATTATTCTAACTCACTCGAGTGGAAGTGTTGTGGAGTACATGTAACACTCAGCAGACACATTTTTACTCAAATCCACATTCATCACTGAGACATATATTTTAGAAAATGTTGCCAGTTGCCTATAAGAATTGAGCTGAATATCTAGCACTTAACGAGCCACAGTATCTTATTTCTATTCTCTTTAAAAAATGTCATCAGGAAATGGTAGGATATTACTTTTATTTTGTAGACTGAGTCAGTTTGTCAAGCACCAGCATTTACAACTCTCGCTTGCTTCAGGTGGTAGAAATATGACAATATGTCAGAGAGTTGATGTAAGGAAGGGGGAATTATATTTATTCTCTGTTATAATATTAATTCTTGAAGAAAGGCACCATGAAAGAAAGACAAATTTTAAAACACGTACAAGGGGAGAGATTTATTGCTCATGGTGACACATAAATCAAACAGTGAGTGATGGTGATATACAAGGATAATGAGGCAAGTCCAATGCTGTATCCTGCTCCATCCTTTACTAGCCATCCTAAATGTACAATATATATATTTTTTTATTTTATTTTTTTTTCTGGGAGATTATCTTACTCTATTTAAATAGTTGATTTAAAATTTGAAAATCTTCTGGGGCTAGGTTTATTAACATAGAAACCTCCCATTGACTTTGACAGCAGCCCCACACGTAGGTTAATAAAAACTGTGGACTTTAACAATCATCCTGTTGCAATTTACTTAAATAAAAGTAAAATGTAAACCACTCTGATGTACAGCTTTTTATCTTTTTAAACTCACTAATAATCAACTTCTTAATATCCTGAATTCTGATACAATCAAGACATCAAAATGACTTGAATTTCTTAAGAAACAAGTATTGAACTGGGTGTTTTCATCTATTGCACCTGAGAAAATTATGTTAAGCCTAAGTAAAAGGATTAGGATGAGGTAGAGTATTTAATCAGGCTAAGGGCTAATTTTGAATGCAGAGTTGTAAAACTTGTTTCAATTCTGTGACTACATTTGTGTGTATATTTGTGTTGTAGTTACTCTATTGGTTCATAACTAAAATTAATAGTTAAGCTGAGGACTTTAATTACATGGCAGTCATTATGTTAATTCTTCCATTTATGAAGCAGGTGATAATATGAGTTTACAGATTAGCATGGCTCCTGGTAGTTGTGGTACCATGCCAGAGTGAGGGCTACAAGGCTCTCCACATGGACAACTGAGGTGTTACCCCACGTTCAGTGACTTTGGGGTGAAGTCACTAATTTATCTGCCTAGGTTTTGAATCAGTGTCCAGAAACTTCAGCAGTGAACACTTTTTGCAAGGTATAAAGTAAATTGTAGTTACCATGATATCTGTTCTATCAAAGACTGGTATTGATGGTAGAGCTTGCAAAATGGAGCATGCTATTGTTTGCAAAATGACTGATATTGATAATTTATCATAAGTGATGGGGAATATATTAATTTTCTGTCAGGGATTCTGCCACCAAACAGTGCCTTTTGCTTGAGGGACACAGAATGTGGTAACAAAAAAAATGATTCCACGTTTTTAGTACTCAGGGCCTTATTTGCTCAACAGAGTCCTGACTTGACCAGCAGAACATGAGCACGGAGAGGTGTTAATATAGCCAGCTACATCAGCTGTTATTGAAGCTTCCATGGCATGCATGAAGCCTAATTAGCTAAGACTATTCAAGATCTGGGCCTGTATTTACCATTTACCCTGACAAAAGAAACTGTGTATTTTCTGGCCACTGCACAGAAGCTTTCTTGATCTTGACCAGTAAATATTAATTTTACTTGTGATGTCAACTTGCTGTTGTCTTATGGACTTTAAGTCACTTGCTGGAGAAAAATATGTGCAAAATTAAGGTCAGAATTGGTAGTAGATATTTTGCCAATCAAAGTATAAACATGAAGCATTTGGAGCCAGGAGTTCTTTACCTGAAAGTAATTTCAAGAGTTTATGAGGATGACACATTTTGTTAATGGAAGTTGGGTTCGAAATTGATTATTCCTAAAAGTCATAGGAATAGAAATGACAACTGACTAATTATTGCTCTTGATATTCTACGTCTTAAGAAGCAAACACTTGAAAAACTGTCTCATTTCATAGTGTTTTCACTGATTTGAGAGAGAAGTCACTGAAAATTACCCAGGAAAGTAATTCTTCATGAGTCACTGGAGGATGGCTTCAGTATGACATGTCGATGTGACAGTTACGAAGCCATCTACCAGTTGTACTTGTACTTACAATGAACCAAATAACATTTACAAAAATTAAGATACTGTGGTGGTGTTTGAGGAAGCATGACATGTAGGATTGTCCTGGTTTTGAAAGTTTTACTGGTATTTAGGCCAATGATTGCTGCAGGCTGAACTGAATGCATAGCGAACATTAATAACACTACTCTGCAGAGCTACAATCTAGTGCTATGGAGATCTATACTGAAGCGTCCTGACATTTGGACATTGAGATCTGGATTCAGATTATTGGCTGCATTTTCACACTGGGGAGCAGATCTTTTATTTTTACCCCACTTGCTTTGGGAATGATATTTTTAAACTCAGCTTTAGAACCATCTTTCCTTTAAATAACAACGTCTGTAGGAAAAAACAAAACAAAACAAAAAAACCCAAACATGATTAATTACACCCAGGAAAAAGATAATTTTTTAAAAAATATATTTCTTTTTCCCTTGGCACAGGGCCCAGTTCTGCAGCTTTTGAGTAAAATCTGTTTCTGTATAGCTCAGATATACTGGATGATAGGCAGGATGCATCCTGACCTTTCCATCCTGTTAACCATTTTGACTTTTCTGAAATTTAATGGGGAGGAAACTGTTCAAGTTACATGATTCTGTGGAAGTTACTTTGAAAACTTAGAGAAGATGTGACTGAATCCCGTCTGTAGTGATTTTTCTCTTCATTCAGTTCTACAAGATTCTTTTAAAAAAAGAAATGTATCAGAAGAGGTTGAAAGCCATGTTGGGCACTGAATGAGTATCGAGGTAAAGATTTTTCTATTAAGCTTTTCCTATTAAGAGTTTTTCTGTACAGAATCTACTCAAGCAACTAGGTTGGGGTTGTTTGTGTAAAACCAGGTTGGCAGCTCCATTGGAGGGAGCGTTACCCACAGCCAGTGACAAATACAACACAAATATCTCTGTGAAGCTTTTTAGAATAAACTTATGATGGCACAGTTTTGCTCTCACTACTTTTTGAGTTCCTTCTGCTGAGAACTAGCTTTTTAGTCTAGATGTATGTGTCACTGTTGATGGAAATCAATGGGAGATTTGTATTTATGAAGCCTGCAGGACCACAGATCAATAGCACTCTTTTAATCGGAGGTACAAAGCAGCCAACCTCCCTTAGGTGCTACATGGACTACTGGAGGGACATGAGCTGAGCTGCAACCTGTCCGTGACTGCCTCCCAAAACCTTGACAGCTGAGGATAGCTACTAGGGATAGGTCAGTTACTTTAGTTTCCCATATATCCTTTTATGTGTCCTGTAGATCCCATACCAGGCTCCTCATTCATTCAGAGGCAATATATTCCGGTTGTGCGATTCGTTCGTGAGGGCAGAGGAATTGATGGAGCTTCTTTTGAGGATCTTGTTTATGATGTCTTTCCATGTCTTCTTGTACTGATGTCGTAGCAAAGAGTAGACAAAAGGGTCTGAAACAACTTTGCTGTAAGCTAAGCACTTGGAAATGATTCCCCAGTGGGAATTGATGTGGACCACAGAGGATAATTCAACTAGTCTATGGAAAGAGGAAGGTTGAAAGAGTGAATATTCATATTAAAAACATGGAGCAACAGCACAACTGTAAGCTAATGACCCCCCTCCTTCCCCTCCCCCCACAAAAAAAACCCCAACAAAACCACCCCAATTTATTCCTGGGCAATTTCAAGAAAACTAAAGAAAAGAAAACCATATTCATGAGAATGTGAATTTAGTGATCCCCTTATACACTTCTGAGACTGTAAATGTAAACCTGAGGTCTGTTTCCCAAGGATGGAACTATGGAGCTCCTCTTAGAGTGTCTGGACCTTTAAACTTCAAGGCATCCTTGACTCTGTACATTTAGCTGTACATTTTCTGAAGCTGGAAGTGGACCTTGGATATGTTGCCTCCTAAAAGGCTCTCTTGATCATTTGACACAATAAAAGTTGAAGAATTTAGTGCAAAATGGAATAGTTCCAGCAGGACATGAGGCAATATTCAAAAGAGCCTATTTATTTGTTATTGCAATACACCTTTTTGAGACTAAAAACTGAGTCCAGATCTCTGATGTAGGGCTGGGTTTTGAACTCATCTAGCTGCCTCAGCCCATCAAGATGCTTGACAAATAGGCATTTCTCTCTCTAGAGCAATGTAACCTAGTCCTGATTTTTCTGAGTAGTGAACATCCCGTTTGGGATCATAAATACCCTGAGAGAAGCAGGTCAATGCTTCACAGCAAGTTTACTGCTGATGAAAAATATCATGTAGCATCTACTTATAAAATAATTTCCTACATAACATATCCTCAACCACTACACTTTTAGTCTCTGTGCCAAAACTTATCCATATGGACAATGTGTGTTCCTTTCTCTGATTATGCTAGAGTTTTCAGTCCTAGTAAGAACTCTTGTTAGAAAGTAAAAGTCTCTCATTTGATAATTCATTTTTTTCTTCATTTAGTGCTGTTCTTGTGTGCATTTTTCTAGTACTGTGTGTCATAAATCGTGTTTCTGGCAGCTGAAATTTGTCACAGACTTGATATAACTCTAAAGAGAATGAAAGGAGTATGATCTTCCCAGGTATGTTTCCTATTGACTTTCACACTTTCTGTCACCATTGAATCCATCACAGCAGCAAATTTAACCACAAGTACTATACAAAATTATTTCTGCATAGCCTAACATAATTTTCTAAATATTGATGCAAAACTATACTAAAGTTTAAAATAGAGGCATAGAGAGTCATTGCTTGGTCTCATGGAAGTCATATTCCCCTACCATTTAGCTATCTAAAAAATCCAGCATCTAGTCTGAACTTGTGGTTCTAGATCCCCTCTGGAGTATCTGAGAAACCACCTCGCCAGTGCTATCTGGCTTTCTTAGCCAGCCCTGCTCCTGGAGAGAGAGTTTGACATTTTTGGTAGTAGGAGAAGCACCCAAGGAAAGAAAATTCATCATTGAGAGATGGCATAATATATCTTGAATTTAAAAGCTGATCAGTTTAAAGGCCACGCATATACATTTGCAACAAGTTTAGCAAGGCAAAACTGAAGTCATTTGAGGAGGGAAGGAGAGAGGGAAGAGCTTTATATACTCCTCATACCTACACTAGCACAGATAATTCACTTTGTACTGAAACTTGGAGTATTTTTGACAATGGAATATTGATAACACCATAAGGTTTTCCTTCCCCATGTCTTTAAGCAACACTGAAGGATGGTTCTGTTCAATATGTCTCTACAGCTGTTGAGAAACTATTGATTATTCTAGAGGAGGAACAGCCACATGTGCTGCTGGAGAGCACCAGCATGCAATGGCAAATAAGACCTTTGCTGAAACAGCCTTCAGCAGCAGGTGCTCTTAAACGTGCCCAGAAAATATTCAATTGCTAATGTTTCTTCAGACAAAGCACCATTTCCAAGGAACATTCTGAACATGGTTTCTGCAGCAGCAGTGACAAGAGTATTGGTGCTTCAAGCAGTTTAGAAATGAGGATTTTTTTTACCCTCAGTCATTTTATTCTCATTCCATAAACTTTCACAACATTACATTGTTTAAAATAGCACTGGCAGATGGCATGGTCCAGTCATTTAAGCACAGAAGCGGGACTAAGGAACCTTAATTTGTTACACCACTGACTATGAGCTTCTTTCTTTATTTTGGTTTGCCTAGACTGCAAACTGCTAGGACAAAAGCTCTGTTTCTTCCTCAACAAGTGTTTTGGGCTGGGTCTGCAGCCAGTGCTGGGGCTTTAGCTATTGTCACAGTATTGGTAATTCTAATACTCAGCATAATTTGATGTCCTTTGTGCTAACAATTCGGTCACTTTGTGTATCACTTCCATCAGAAGCGAGGTGCTCGCGTACAATGATGCTTTTAGAGGTGGTGGCATGAGCCAAAATACTTTTTGGGCTCACAGATGTGCGAGACATTTGAGGTGACCAGGCTATGTTACATGAAAATACTTGGGAATTGCTCTTGCCTCTCCACTGGTGCTGCTTGACAAAGCTGATCACTGTAAGTAATTTTGAGATACCAAAGAACCACCATCTGTCCCATTTTTCTCTCCTTCCATTTCAACTAAACAAATGTTGTTCTTTCAACCTTTCCTTGTAACTCATGGTTGATATCTTTCTTACAAAGTAGGATCCAAACTCAGACATAATTATCTACTACTCAAGTTGCCCTGGGGTTTCATCTGGTATATTCTCTCTTGTTTAATAAAATGTAGCTTATGACACCCACATTGATATGCTCCAAAATGAGAACTGACTATTTGGAAATTAATCATCTACTGAGTCATATTTACTTTGTGATCTGCCATGAGCCATCTTTCTTGTTATTCTCCACTTCATATATTTGATGCCTTCATTGCATTTTCAATTTCATCATGTTGAATTTAATCTGGTTGATTTACTCTTACTGAATACTTGACAGATGTGAATTTGATTAACTTTAA
Organism: Caprimulgus europaeus; assembly: GCA_907165065.1. The sequence goes on from OU015529.1 coordinate 4,743,308, forward strand.
TTAAATTCAGTAGATGCCTTCAATGACCAAAATATGACAAATTTGTGTCTGAGTCTCTGTCAATCAGTTCTACAAGATGTTAACGATCTCCATTTAAAGTATATCAAAGAGACACTTCAGGCTTGCAAGCCTAGACTTGCTAATTTTATGTTCATTGATTGATCAACTAAAAAGCTTACATTTTTATCAACAGAATTTTTAATATTTTATTTTACTATGTTTCCTTAAGTGTCCTTGATATTTACACATTTTGCAATTCTTGTGTATTACTTTTGATAGTAAATTACATTTGCAGATATCAAGCAGCAAACACAAATGCAGGCAAACCCCAAGCTATGCAATTCCATTTCATGAACAAACAATTAAATGTCTGTCTTCCAAGGCATATCATATACTGTATTGCCTTTGAAAGAGGGTTTTGTTTCTCATTTATGAGGGAAATTATATGCATAGCTTCAATTTTCATGAAGTGTTTCAGCTAAAAAGAAGACATTTTCAGTGAAGGAGCATTAATATTTCAGTGCTACCTGTAAATTAAATTCTACAGTAACAGCTGCATAATTCCTTATCTTGCTTTCTTAAGCCACCCTTTTAATGTCTGCTCTTCTATACCTTTTCATTTCAAAGCTATAAGTTATTTTACTGTAATACTTTGTTAGTATTTTAGAAAATTATAATTCTGTAGAGTGTATCATGTCACGTGGCTATTATGCAATTATTTTATTTCACTTTCAATCAACAAATGAGAATGGTGTGTTGAAGATTAAGACCTTGATCTCTTGTGCAGATAATAGATACTGAAAACCCTTTACATACACATGCAGTTAATCACTACAGTAAAATATTTTACTGGACATCTTTACATCCAGCTGGAGGCTACCACAATGGCAACGTATCTGTTGTGCACTGCTTAAACCTGAGAACTTCACTGAGTTGTAGAGAAAACTTTAAGTAGACCAGAGTCTCAAACAAGCTAAAGTATCTTGTTGTTCAGGAATGAAACAAAGCTGGCACTGCATATTGGAGTTGGCAGATGATGGTTCATCTCACAAGAAGAAATTCAGTCCATTCCTTAAGAATTTGTATCAGCTCTTTAAGCTTGCATTCCTAACATTTCTGTTTGTGTCTAATTCTGATTTTTTTTTTCCCATTCAACTTCCATAGTATCAAAATCTGACCTTAGCTGTTGTTTGGGGTTTTTTTTTGTTTTTTTTTTTTTGGTTTTTTTTTTTTTTTATCTTGTGTCAGTGATGTCGATAAGATGACCATGAGATTTACCTTGAATTTGATCCTAATTTTAATTTATTTTCACTTTATTCCTTGGCAGACTGAATCTTTTCTATGCTGGCTTGCTAGTGAAAAAGCTATATTTCAGTGATTGTTTCTTGATACAGAAATGACAACTCAGTGATCATTAGCTGATCTACCCTTAGCCAGTTTTGCCTCTGAAGTGGTGCATATATTATAACTGACCAACTTCTGCAAGGAAAGACTTTTGGACTCGTGTAGCTAATCTTGCAAATCTCTTGGAGCTAATCTTGCAAACCATTTCTTTTAGTCATTGCTGTTCCCCAGAACTGCAGGAGCCACCTGTCAGCACAGAGATATGATAGCGAGGCATCCCAGAGATCAAGGCATCCCAGAGATGAGATGATAGCAAGCAGCACTATCGATCTTACACCAAAAGGTTTTTCTGTTCAGGAGGAAAATATCTCTACCTCACATCAGCTGAGGCTTTTGATAAAGACCAGAAGGTCACTTTCTTTGAATATGTCAACTTAAAATTGCACAGGAAGATCATGCAAGAACATAACTTGCAGAGGAATTCTGCACTTGCTTGTCTACCCAAGCAGGATCTACATGTAGAGGGAAGAAAACCAGTTGAAAAACACAGTTTGTTTATCCCTTGTCCCCAGAGATGATACAAGAGAGTTTTAATCATCTTCTGCCTGCTCAACCATCCTCCTCTGTAACCTGAGGGTTTGGGGCTATGAACTTCTTTCTGATATTACTTAAGGATTTTTCATTTAAGGCAAATTTCTTCACACATCAACAGCACTTATTGACTCACATGAGCAGAGTTCTGTATTTGCATAAGAAATGCCTGGAGTTGGAAATGAATATTGGGAATTATATGACTTATTTTAATTTTTCTTATGAAAAAGCTCCTTGGAGAAGAATAAGTTTTGAACAATGTTATCTAATTGCATAATGATAAATATATCAAAAGAAGAGATGTGTGCTAATAGAATAATTAAAATCCAAGAAACAAGCTATGCCTAGAAATATATAATATGGGGTAATACATCTGTCATACCGGTATAATGAAAACATTGAGTCAAGAAGAATCAGATTCTACTAATATTCTACTTAAGGTCAGCCACTGACCTAATTAGAAGGGTGTTTTCTTGTTAAAAGAGGTGCCTAATCTGATTTTTACCTTAATGTAATCTGAAATACTCTGGTTTACCAAGAGTAGAATTTATCTGTCCGGGTTTATAAGCACAACTCCATCACAGGTCCATGGAATTGCTGGAGACAACTGTTTGTTTTCAGTATGGAAGCAGAAAGATGTTGTTATAGTAAAGCCTTGTGTTTTGCTGCTTCAGTTCATGAAGTATTTAAAAGCATGTTTAATTTCAGCATATGGCTGATTAGAGCTGGCTCTCCAAATGAGAGACTGAGCCACACACTTCGTCAGCTGTCTTCTGTTCACTGCCTTGAAAAGTGATTGATTTCCTCTATCTTGTGAACGCAAAGCAGCTGGACATAGTCCAGAAAATCATACTTGTTTATATAATTAAACTCAAAAGTCTCCTAATCCCCTCAACTTCAACACCCTCAGCCATATGTGTGAGCCATGGGAAAGCACAATAATGCATGTCTTCGAATACCTGTCCGTGAGACATAGTGACCAGCAAAGTCTTGAGAGGGATTTGAGGAGCTGGAGAGGGAATTCCCCATAATCTGTTGTGCAGCGATCTCTCTAGATGTGTCAGAACTGAAGAGGCCAGGAAAGTGATAGCCCTTACTTGACCTGACATGCCTGGCCAGTGCCCAACCCTTCTTGCATTCTTCATGCATTCAGGACCTTACATCCTGATTCTTCTCATGGTTGTTCTCTGTGGCAAGGCTACTAGTCCTTCTCAGACTGAATCATAGAATCACAGAATCATCGAATGTTGTGAGTTGGAAGGGACCCACAAGGATGATGGAGTCCAACTCCTGTCCCTGCACAGAACAATCCCAACATTCACACCATGTCCCTGAGGGCCTTGGCCAAATGCTGCTGGAATCTTGTCAGGCTTGGGGCCATGAGCACCTCCCTGGGGAGCCTGTGCCAGTGCTCCACCACCCTCTGCCTCAAGAACCTTTTCCTCATGGCCAACCTCAGCCTCCCCTGCCACATTTGCCTGCCATGGCCTCTGCTTCTGGCGTTGGTGGCCAGAAAGAAGAGATCAGCACCTGCCCCTCCTCTTCCCCTTGGGAGGAAGTTCTAGACCACCATGAGATCTCCTCTCAGTCTCCTCTTCTCCAGGCTGAACAAACCAAGCGACTTCAGCTTCTCCTGGTACGACTTCCACTCTAAACCCTTCAGGAGAACATTTACATGATCTTTGCATGGGCTAAAGGGAGGAGGATGAGGATCTTTCTAACCCCTCTTCTGTATCTTAGGGCTACTAATGCACCACAGAGTTAAGAGTAGATGGGGAGGAGGTGCTCACAGGCTGGGCTGAGATGCCTATGGAGGAGCACAAAAATACTTCTGACAGTCCTGGTTAGAGCACTCTGCATCACTCAGGACAGAGCCACAAGCTATTCTGCGACTGTGACGATTTTCATTAGGTTCAGAGACCCAACATAAAATGCAATTTAACCATTTGTGGTGAGACAAACACTCCAGTATCTTCTAACTTGAGAACCGAGGCTGAATGCCTGTAACTATAAATTATTTCGTAACCTTTTAGAGTGTGTGGCATGGAGTGTTTTCTTGTGACTACTAAGTGAAAGTGAAGGTAAATCTAGTAACACTGTTACAAATGTATTGGCAACATTGTTGCAAATAAAGCACATGAATCAATTACCTATTATTATAATGAATATAAAATCAATGTGAAATACAGGTTTCCATTTTTACCAAGAGACTACAAGGCCTTCTTGTGAATTGTTTTCTTAGAAATAGAAATTCAGGGTATTATGCTGAATTGGAACGACCTGGGGTTGGCTACATGCCCACTTAAACTGAGTCTTAATTAAGAAATCTTTTTTTAATGATGGATCTGAGTTTGACTGAAGTCAGTCCCAATAACTTCTATTTGATCGTATTGAAATAGGTGAGACTTTAAAGATTTTTTTTTTTTTCTTTCTCTGTTCTGCATATCAGTATTTTGGTTTTTCCACAGAATTAGAATCACAGAATCACCTTGATTGGAAAAGTTCTTTGAGATCATCAAGTCCAATCATTGACCTCACACTGACAGGTCCCTGACTAATCCATGTCCCTCAGCACTGTGTCTATATGACCCTTCAATCCCTCCAGAGTCCTTTAATAAGGAAAGCAAGTTATGAATTTCCTTCAACACCTAGATAGCACTTTTCTGAATATATTAACTTTTTAATACTATATGTTTCACAGGAGTAATTTTGTGTTTCCCACAGGAGCCATTTCCAAAGATAAGCTAGTAGATAGATAAGGATATCTGACAATAATTTTTGTTAGCTATGAGCCAGAACAGCTTTTATATTTGATGTTTATGAGTAATAAACTCTATCCCATCAGACAAAACTATCGTTTAAGTCTGTGGACCAGGTTCCCACCTCTGTTGGATCTTGCTGACCAGACTTTTACAGTCTGACTTATTCAGATACACGTCTTCTCCTGCAGATCACCCTTTGAACCAGGGAGGCAATCTGTGGAGTAGATGACAGTTTGACCTGACAAAAGTCTGCAAAAATCCTGTGGACTGACTTCCTAAATCACTCCCATGATACTAACACATCAACTGGGCTGAATGAACAGAATTTGGCCCACAAACTGCAGCAGGATTGTATCAAGTAAGTGCTGTGACATCAGGGACAGTTTTGTCAGCTCAGTCAATGCAATCTCTGTCATAGGAGTGGAATTGTTGCACAAAGTTTTCACAGGAGATTTAAATCATTCTCTGGTTCAGTGTGCCCTACTTCTCCAAGTTAAGAGTGCATCTCAGTAGTCTTTTCCCAGTAAGTAGGTTCACACTTACCTTGTAATTACATAAGGTGCAAAACAAAGTATAAAAGTGCCAATAAAGGTACTTATTTTCTTTGTTGCTCGCTGCCTTCGTCTCTTTTGTTCTTCTAGACAACGCTCTCTTACGCTGTGTGACATTCAACACAAACAAGAACATGAATTCTTGATATCAGAATGAATGATATCATGAAGTCAGACATCAGGTAAGCAGATTTTAATGATTTATGGAAGGATGGAAATAAATCTTTCAAGTAAGTGTTGTATTCACATAAGCCAATATCATGTGCACACATTTCTATGGGACAATACCAAGCATTAACACATTGTATGATCATTTTACACTCCAAAAACCATTACAGAGAAACACATCATTATAGATTTATATGCACACCCCTTCATTGTATTGATTTATATATATAGTCAAATTGGTGGAATTCAGCCTTGAATTCAGTTGCAGCTCCTTTTTTTGAATTACTGTAAGCTGTATTTGCAGGCCAGAGTTTGCCTTATGATATTGAGAGATATGGAAAATATCCAGAGTAGGGTAGGCAGCATGCTACTTCCCTAGAAACAGCAATTCCAACACCACTGTCTTAGATAAGAGAAACTTCCCAGCAAGATTAAGTGATAAAACACAATAAAATCATAAAGGGGGAAAAAAAATACATGCTCTGAACATTCAGCCCAATATTGGAGCAATCACTATATCCCATTGCTGTGATCTGTGTGCCCATAAATCTTCCAGCAGCCCGTGCAGCTCTGCTGAGCACTTTGCAAAGCCAAGAATTATATAAGAAATAGCACAAAACAAAAAACAAAACAAAACAGCACTGTGATGTTCTGACCCCTCACCTCACACCAGCCTTGTTCCCAACTAAACAGATACAAATCAGTCATTCCTTGGGGGTTTTTTCCCTCCCTATTTTTTAAGACAAGAACTTCTCCTTTGAGTTTTCTGGTGGTGTTCTCACTAGATCACCAGAAATCTGCTAAGACCCTTGGTGTGCCAGCAGGGTGATGGGAGCAGAGGGCTGAGACCACACTTCCACTGCAGGAAATCTCCTTTGAAATCAGCACATTCACTTGCCAAAAGAGTGATAAAGTGAAAACTCATCCTCCTCCTCCTCAAACTGCTTCTGAAACACCTGTGTTGGCTGTGAGTTTTGAGGGAAGTGGACAAGTAACACGCTTCTCCAGACAGGTAGGTTGGATGGACAGCACAATTTGTATCTCCCAGAGCCCCAGAACCATCTGTACCTGAACCAGACCCTTTGGGAAAGGCAAAACCAAAGCCAGACTGAATCCTGAAATCTCTTTATGCACATAGCAGCACTACTACGTGTTGACTCATTGCATGGTGAAGAAATCACACCTTGGGAAAACCAAATGGTCTGGCCCATGTGCTACTTTTTGCAACTTCTCGACATTGTTGTCTCTGTTTTCATTATAAATTTGTAACTGATGACTCACTGTCAGGTTCCACACTCTCATATGTTAATAGCTGCAAGGTTTATGGCCATACCTTTATGTTTTTTGCTGTATCTACAAATGTTTAATGATCATCTAAATGCATATTATGTCCTGAGGATCTCAGTGTGCTTCAGTGACCTCTGTGGCACTGAGTTCTTATCTTCTTGTTGTGTTAAAGAAAGAAAATATGTTTCCTTCAATCCATTTTGTATATGATCTTATATTGCCAGCCCCCAGAGATGCTATCATGATGCACAAAATTAAATCCCAGGATTGTCTCGATTGGAAAAGACCTTTAAGATCATCAAGTCCAAGAAATACTGGGGGAAAAGTTTGTTCTCCTTGAAATAACAAGTTGTCTTGCTCTGAAAGAATATGCCTAAGTAAAATGGAAACACATCTAAAAGTGTTCCATGTCTGAGTTATTTGCAGCTAGAAATGACAGCTGAGAAGGAAAAAAAATAAAATCCACCTTTTCAAGGGAACCTGTGGGCTTTAAGTTCTGCAAGAGCTGGATAACTTGGAGTATTTTAGGTGCAGAGAGATGATCTTAGATGTTCACCAGCTTTGCTTAAGCTAGTAAATTCATAGTATCCCAGGCACATGGTGATATAGGAAAAGAAATCTCCAAAGTAGGTTCAATGAGGGTGTTGTTAGGGTGTAGAGGAAGCTGTATTTTTTTGTCTCTAAGAGTTTCCTCAGTTACATCTTTTCTCTACTGACATGTACAAAGCTGTCTTTGACTCCTGGAGCTCACACATGACTTGGGAAGTACTAAAGACTTGAACTAATTTCTTTTGTTCAGCCTTTCCAGATGTAGCTAATAAATACCACATCCCAGAGGAAGGTATTTTATCTCACTCCTTCATATAGACAATGTACACAGATGAGTATTTTTCTTTTGCACACACTTTCATGCTCCAAGATAAGAACACATATGCAAGTTCCAGTACTGACACTAGTAACACAACTGGATTATTGACTAAGCTTTCATTTAAAGATTTTAATATCCTGGAAAATCTGAGATAGATCCCTTTGAAGGTTTGGTATTTTAAACAAAGTTTATGAGATACTGGACCTTAAGATCTGTAAAGCTGAATACACCAAAAAGATAGTATAGATAATTTGGGTGAAGAAATACATTTGTTAAGCACTTAAGTGAAGTCTTACCCAAACCTCTCACAATACCTAAGATATCTTGGTCTTAAGAACAAAGTCAAGAAAAGGCAGTATCCAGTAAAAATGCCTAAGCTAACTTGAAAGGACATGTGCCCCAAACATTCACACGATTTTGTGTGGTATTTAGAGGTTTCCTTTGTGCTCATCTTGAATGATTTTCAGAAGATCACTCACGTCTTTCCAAGTCACAGGTAATAAAGACATCTGTCAGATCGCCTGTCGCTAGACCTCCTCGCGGGTGGGTTCTGAGTCAGAGGAAGCAGAAAATTGTCCCTACACATTTCTCAGCATTGAAACTAGACCGTGCAAAAAAGCCAGAGAAGTCAGGGTAGTCTAAAGTGGGATTCCAAACTTTGTTCTCTCATGTGTCTTCTCCCAGCATCCATGTCTGTGCTATTAGGTGCTACAGCAAACACTGAAATTGCCTGTATATATACCACTTACATAATTCCAATGATGCCTGCATTATGTCAGAGCTTTATGAACATCACCAGCTGCTCCAGAAGACCTGCAGCCTTTGTGTAGCTCTCACAGGAGGGAAGGCAACCCCAGGCCTGACCCTTTCAGTGGCACTGGCTGTCACCAGTTAAGGCAGCACCAGCATAGGTCAAATCAGCCACCATTTCTGTGATCCAGAAAAGAAGCTAAAACTCTTATTTCTGAGAGAGAGGTATTAGAATAACTTGATGCAAGAGATAAACGATGGTCAGTAGAATCATAGCATCATGGAATGCATTGGGTTGGAAGGGACCTTCCAAGGTCATCTAGTCCAACCACCCTGCAGTAAGAAGGGACATCTTTACTAGAGCAGGTTGCTCAGAGCCCCATCAAGCCTGACCTTGAATATCTCCAGGGATGGGACCTCCATTACCTCTCTGGACAACCTGTTCCAATGATCCACCACCTTCGTATTGAAGAATTTTTTCCTAGGACCCAACCTAAATCTACCCTTTTCTAGTTTAAAATGATTACCCCTCATTCTATTGTTACATCCTTGTGAACAGTTCTTCCCAGCTTTCTTGTAGGCACCTTTCAGGTACTGGAAGATAATCCAGTTAATAGAGATTACTTGCAGCAAAGTGCCTGTACCACTCTGTCTTCTCTAGAAAGGAGGGATCGTTCCCACTGAATCCACTTCTCAGTGAGATGATTACAAAATGCAGGAACACCCTCAAATTAACCTAGACCAGAAAAAATGCAGAGGAGGAGAAATACTACTGGGATTTTTGCCCTTTTTTGAAGCTTTACTTTGCAGTCCAGGCATACTTTAAACGTTAGGCATGCTATTTCAGAGAGCCTCAGTGGGTCTATGGCGCTGCCCTGGGAGTAACCACCACATCTCACCGTGCGTGCAGCAGCTAAGACCAGTCAAGGCACAGTTTAGCAACCAGACAGCACGTAGGGCAGAAGGGGTTTGCTGTTGGGTTTTGGTTGTTTTTTTTCCCCTCTGTGTGACTTGGTGGATAAGGGAAGATTTATACATGTGTTTCTCAAGACTTGCCCAAAGTTCTGCTCCACATTCTTGGTCAAGAGACAGATCAAACAGCTTAACTGGAGAATTTTGAGCAAATGTTTCTGTTGCTCTAACAGTGTGCTGTCCTGCCCTGATCCTTTCAGACTTATTTGCCTTAGGCTTAGGAATTCCCAAAAATATGACCTTTTTTTTGAGGACAGCCATGTGTGTTTTCAGTCCTGCAGCTCTGCTCCTGGCTGCCTGCAAATGGAGAGAGCTGGTGTTCGCCTCCAGCTTAGAAAGGACAGCAAGGGGGGTTCAGTGGGATGTCTGAGATGGGTCTGCCCTCTTCAACTGCTTTCCTCTCTTCCAGTCAGCCTTCATCCCCCCTGTCAGACACCTCCCTGCACTGTCAGCTGCTGGCATTTTTCTGAAAGACATTTCCCTTCTCTTCAGTCTCTGACAGGGACAGTCTGAACCTTAAGATCCAGTCTCTGAGTGTCTCCCAAGCAGCACACACATCCCTCACAGACACTCTGTCACCCCACCTAGCCAAACCATTGTCTCTTTTTTTTTTCTCCAGACAAATACATCACATTCTTCCTTTTCCATTCACCTGCTCCAGCCACAATAAGCCCCAAGACAAACTAGTTCCTCTGAGCACACCAGGATGATTTCTTTCCACACTGTGACCAGTGCCTCTATTTTCCCAGTTCCAGAGCTCACTTGGTGACTCTTCCAGCCCGTCCCAGTCATAGCTGGGTCTTAGCCCCATCTCAGCCTCATTGGAGACTCTCAGCCCTCAGCTAGGACATGCTGAGCCGTCAGCCACTCTCTCTCTCTGTCCTGCCTTCAGCTGTGCAGGTTCTTTTCTCAAATCCCTGTTTCCCAGGCAGATCACTCTGGCTTGTCCTGCTGCTCCCATCTCACCAGCCCAGTCCCACATCCTTCCAGCCACACCAGTTTTGGTCCTTTCCGTTTCCTCCTCTCCTCTTCTCGTGGGCAGAACCATCAAGTACCCACAGCCCACAATGATTTCCTCCTCTCCTGGGCACCTTCCCTGGCTCCTCACCAGGATCACTGCCTGCCCAGCACCATCCTTGGGCTTCCATCCAACAAGGTTTTTTCTCCTTCAGCTTTACCACTACATTCCCCTGACTGACCCAGGGAAAACTTTCTCTCCCACCCTCCCTCCTCCAGACCAATCTGCAACCCTTCCACATCTAGACAGAGCCTATTCATGCTGGATTTATAGTTTGTTCATAATTCTTCTGCACAACATCCCAGCACACATTCATACCCATTTGGTGCTTGCTTTTAAGCCTGTTATACTCCCAGCCCACGGAGACTTTTCTCCTGCTGTGCCTAGGCACAAGGGACTTGCTGAAGGACTGATTTGAAATGAACTTTATACATCCCTTAATTGTCATATGAACATGGTTGCTGAAGTCTCTCTCACATGGATGTAAGTATGGGCATTCAAGAATATGCATTTTGCAGTGGTTATTCTCTCACAATTCTGCTTTCAGGAAGGATAAAGTTACTGAGAGCACAGAAATAGAGTCTGAGAGGTGAAGGAGCAGCACACAGTGCCCAGCTTCCCTTCCCAGCTCCCAGTGAAGGGACATGTGCAGCCTCAGTCCGCTCCCTCTCAGAGATCCAGTAATATTTTGGGCTGACAGTGCCAAAAAAAATGCAAATTTATCAACCACAAAATCCACCTTTGGAGACAAAGGGCAGTGATCTGATCACTGTCTCGAAGGGAAGTGCATGCTCAGCCAAAATTGCCTGTTTCTTTGCTTTCCCTCCCAAAACAAGCCCTTCAGCATAACAAAGAGTTGCTTCTACAACCGGAAAAAATAAACACAAGTAACAAGAAACATGCAGAATAGAAACTGGCAAGAAGGATGCTTCTTTTCTCCCTCTCCCCATCCCCTGCTGTGATACAGAACAGACTGTATTCAACATAACACCGAACCTCTCCTCTGCTGTGAACAGTCTCACTTGCTGAACACACAGGCACCTTACCTGGGATGGATGTCCACGAGCAGCACCAGGGTCTGCATAGTGATCACGTCAATCCTCTTACAGTGAAACCGTGCCACCTTCAGCACTTTTAGATACGTGAAACACAGGACTATAAGGGAGAGGAGGAAGCTGAGGGTGTGAAAAACCCCAGTGAAAATCACAAACTGTGTCCTATCCTCTGGTCTCTTGTTGTACAAGGTGCAGGAGGCATAGAGGTGATGGAAACCCACCCAGGAGAGAGAAGCTGCCACTATCGGGAACGACATGGAGTGTAACCACGTGTAGCTCAGTATGAGAGCAGCATCCCTGTACCTCATTTTGGAGTGATAACTTAGAGGGAAGACCACAGCAATCCACCTGTCAATGCTCAAAGCTGCCATGCTCAACATGGAGTTCGTGGTAAGAAAAGTCTCCAGGAAACCCACAATGTGACAGATCTGATCTCCTCCTGGTTGACTCTTGTAAATGATCCCAGCCAAGGTCAGGGGCATGTTGGAAACAGTCATCAACAAGTTGCAGAAGGTGAGGTTGAGGATGAACAATCCCGGGACCTGCTTGCGGATATCAGCGCTGTACAGGAAGCACATCAGCACCAGCACGTTGGCCAGCAGTGCCACGAGCATCAACACCACCACCACAAAAGCCAAGATCACTTCCCAGATGTTCATGGTGCGTCCAGTCACAGGAGGGACATCTCCGAAACTGCACCGCGCTGGCACCCGGGGAACATGGTGCAAGACGCCCTCGCCTCGCCCTCCTCCCCAGCCTGCTCGCACTCTTGCATGCCCTCCGTATTTTTAGAAGAGCTGCAGTTGGGTTTTTTTCTCTCCAACCTCCCCCTCCTCGCTGCTCCTTTCCACGTCAACGCTTTCTGAGACGTGCACAAAAGCACTGGGAATGCCCATCAAACTGCAAGGAGGGCTTAAAAAAAATATCAGCAGGACTGAACCACCGTCTCCATTCGGTCCCTTCGAAGGAGAGCAGGTTATTCTGAGAAACCGCTCTCCTGAGATCCCTAATTATCAGCCCCAAGCTTGCAAGCAATTCACCGAGTGAATTGTGCTCTCTTTCTCTCTTGCTTTCTCTCTCTCTCTCTCTCCCTTGCTCTTCGTCTCCCCTCCCCTCTCCTCCAACCCTCACTCCCTTCCAGGCTGAATGTAACCTGCTTTTTTATGATCACAGATAAAAAACCCCATTAATGGATTAAAGCATGCACGCTGCCGGTGATTCGTAAACGTGATTATGTCATCCCCACTCCCCAACCCCTCCCCTTCTCCTCACGATTGTGACTAGACTTTCCTCAAGAGAAATCTCATTTAATTGATTTAGCCATTAATTTGCAAACAGCCATGTAATGGAATTCCTGCACTCCAATGTGCTGCCTACATTTCTGTGCATCACTTTCACAGTTGCTGCTTGCTCTCAGCCAGGACAGGAGAATTTTTTTTTTTCTCTTCATTAGCTGTGCTCAAAACAAAAAAAAAAGATGGGGAAAATGGATGTATTTTGCTACTTTTCTGGAGCTGTCATTAGGGTACTGGAATGGTTTCACTGCTCTAGTTGAGCACTTTGCAGCCTTGTGACTCCAAGTGTGGTGCGTAGGAGGAAAATGATTGCATCCCCTCTTCCTTTAAAACCTTTGGTTTCCCACCAAAGCCCCAAATGTAACGTGCCCAAGGTCATAGAGCAGGTGAGTGGCAGAGATGGCAACGTGCTGCAGGTCTCACTGTTCAGTCTTCCTCCACTTCAACAGCCTTTGCTTCTTTGCAATCAAAGCCTCCCTCCCTGGGAGGGTGAGCACCCTGGGAGATCAAAACCAAGAAGCAGCTTGGCAATGGAAATAGGAATGAGGCTGTGTTGCACGTAATTAGGTGTTAAAATTAAATTTGTTTTAAAGGACAGAGTGGGAACTGTTTTCTGATTGCCTTTCCTGTCTCTTTAAAACAGTTTTAAGTGGAAATGCTGCGAGTTTGCGAGCAATCAGGACAGCTTTCTCATCAAGGCAGCCAAGCTTTAAACCCTGCACAATAAGAAAGGAAAAGAGACCCTGCAGCACAGTTATTGTGGCTTAGGAAGTGCCTCTGCACGTGTACCAGAGCTGGATGCTCAGAAGGATTTTTCCTCTGCGCTGGCAGCCCTTGCCAGAGCCGTGCACGTTGGATTGACAGCAGCTATGCATTGAGGACACGGGGCTGGTCTGCTCAGCAGCAGATCTGTCACCCTGCATGGTCAGAGCTGGGCACATTGCAGGAAGGTTCCTTCTCTTCCCCTTTTGTTTCCTTCAACCAGGCTTTAAAGGGTTAACAGCAAAGGGGAGTCACTTTGTGAGTCAGATGAGTGTCACCAAAGACAGTGGGACTCCCCAGGACAGTTCAGCTGGGTATGCAGGTCGTCCATGCACACACTCAGCAGAGGAGCAGCAGCTCAGGGTGCAGAGCCCAGGTCTGTCCATGAGCTCTGGTTCTGTCTCCAGAACACAGGCACATGTCCTCGTGCTGTATGGATGAGTAGCAGGACCTCAGTCTGGTCTTTTCCTGAGGCAGAGATCCAAAGCCACATCAGAAAAGCCAAAGGTGACCCCTTCTCTAAATAACAGGGGTCTTTACCCTCCTAGGAGAGGTAGGCTAAGGAGATGAGAGGGAAGATGCAGATCTTGCTGCTGCATGCATACAAGATCTTCTGGTTCTGCACACCAGAACCTCAGCAACTTACCCTGTTGGGTAGGAAGCAACAGCTCCCAGTGAGAAAGGTGTCCTAGCATCAATGTTCTGAGCAGGGTGTCCATCTTACAGTACCCACCGTGATGCCAGTTCATAGCTCAGCAAGCAAAAGCAGCTGCAGGCCTCCAGGAAGAAGCCATGTGAGTTGGGAGGCACTGAGGAAAAAAGAACTAGGAAGTTTCTAAAGACATGGCAAGACTTGCTGGGACAGGGAAAAAGGAAGGGAAAACCAGGTGACATACAGGAGGCAGGTACTGTGTGGCAGTGCTGGAGGGGAATCACATGCACACTTGGTGTCAAGGTGATACCTGACTCGTCCTTCCCATGCTCAGCCTCCTCCTTGGCTCAAATCAATCCCACAAGGCCCCCAGCTGCACGAATTAGTCTAAGCCCAGCAGCACGGGCATTGGGTAATTTAGTCATTTATCTTGCAACACAGGAGTCCATGGCTTTATCAGGATGGTTTTCTGAAGCAACGTGTTCTTTTTCCTTTGGTGAGCTGTGGTGCCTCCTGGATTCAAAAGTAAGTGAGTAATTCCCTGGTGTGACAGGGGGTCTGGCATCAGTGTCAAGCCCAGGTGGGCAGGGAGGCAGGAAATTTGGATCTGGAAATGGGGGATTAGGGATGATAGTCAGGAAAGGAGGGTTCTCCCAAAGTGATAGATAAATGTGAAATAGTGGGAGGCAGAAGGAGGTGGTTTGGTGAAGCAGTGATGGAATATGAAAGGTCATATTTGGGGGTGCCATGGGATAGACACACAGCAGATCTGTTGTGAGGGAGCCAATGTAAAGCTAATGCAGAGGACATCATGGTAATGGTGGACATACCTTGAAAGCTGGAGGTGCTGGCAGGACCATGGACTGGCTGTGCTGGAGCTCTTTCCCAGGGAGTGGAAAAGCACACGGGAGTGGATCGCTGCAGGACTGGCTACAGGAGACCCACAGTCTCTTCTGTGTGATGTCTGAGCTTCTCCTTCCAAGACCTGCAATCTCACCTCCCTCCAGCAAGCTCTTTTTTCCCCACAGTTTGGTAGGGTGCTACCACCATTCATAACGATGTGGGAAATCTAAATTAAAGCAGCAAGTCTGGCTTGTACTTTAGTAATTATTGACCTAAATGGATGAAGTATTCCTAATCCCACTCTTCACATTTTACTGTTTGCTTTGCCTTTTCCTGTCAAGCAATTCTGGGTTGTACAACTTTCTCTGGTAAAGAAAACATTGTTATCAGTAAGGCTAAACTCCTAGTGTTTACAGAAAAAAAAATGTAGCAGCTAAAAAGGGCTTAAATCTACAATAAAGTGAAAAAGCTTTCTAGATTTGAGGAGAAAGCTGAAGTTTTCTCTTGATAACTGATTTGAGTCTCGGTGTGTATGTCTATCTCCAAAGACCCAAGTAATTTACATAATTGATTCCCCTGTTGGTAATCCCTGGAGCTGAGGATGTTTACTGAATGCTTCGGGATTTATTTATCCTGCATACCTCAGAGAGCATGATGCATCCATCAAATAGCTTCATTTTATGCAAATCAGGAGGAAAGAATATGCTGTGCATATTTTATCACTGTAGAGGAAATGAATGTGTTGCCTGTGAGCTCCTAATGGCAGGGACTGCAAGTTTGGTTTGCAATATTTCAGTGACAGCCTACGTTATGAATTAGCAACAAGGACTACTAATAAATATCAGTTATCAGCAGTGACAGTGCTAGGTCTGGGTTTAGAAGACCTGGGTTTAGATCAGTACTCCTTTGGCATTTGCTCCTTTATAAAACACAAAAAAAGCCCCCAGAACACCTGCTATATTTTATATACGTTAAATGCAGAGGTGACTCTGTGAAGAAGCATGGCCCAGCAGACAGAGCAACAGGCTGGTAACAAAGAGACCTGAGTCCTATGTGACCATGGGGACATCAGTTCATCAAACCTCTCCCATCTTTGCTTTGTCCCATAAACTCATGGGGACAAAGGCAAGGTGTTTGTACACAACAAGGTCCTGATGCTTGAGGCAGCCTAAAAGCCTTATGTTAATCAAATAATGAATTTTATCCACAAATGACTACTTCTAGAAGGATTGCCCAAGTCTCTTGCCATTCTTTTACAATGACCTATAGAGAATGGATTTGTGGCCTACATACCATGTGCATACCGGTTTACTCTGATGGAGATATGATTTATACTTGCATTGTACCAAGTAGGAGATATATTGCAACAGTATGAGACTCCTCTAGATAAGAGGTTAATTTATCACTTTCCATGTAGTAATTTTTTGTACATTTTTGTCTATATTTGGCAATGGGCAAAGGCATGAAGCTGATTACATCTTCAACATTTTGAGCTGGACTTTCAATTTCAAAAGTTCTAGGACACGTGGACAGAAGATTTGTCTTTTCTGAAGTCTTCATGAAGGGAAAAATTTTCTCTGCATGTTGTCCCACTGAGACTATGAAATAGCTACTTGGGATAAATGACATTTTCAAAGTTATGCCAAATATATCCTGTATAGGAGGCTGTTTTGATGGCCTAACTAAAACATCTAAGGCACTCATTTCATAGGAAACCAATGTTTAAGGCTTTACAACACTGAGAAAACTACCTGAAAATCTAACCTGAAAATGCATTTCAGGTCTGATGCATTTCCTTTGTACTGAAGGTTGTAACTGTCCAATTTCTCTCTGTCAAATTTTGGGATCTCAGCTTCATGCTTTCACTGCACTTTCCTCCTCCTATTTTCTCACCTTCTTCCTTTGATCAACAGTGTACAAACTTTACAGGACTTTAATAACAGGAGTATTGACACATGGAAGAGGTTGTTTCTCCTTTGTCTGTGTGCTAGCCAGTTCAAAGACAACAAATTTCCCTCGGGAAGCCAGTGTGCCTGCAGACAGCCCATGGGTATTTCTTCTTGCCTCCATCAGCCTTTGCTTTTTGCTTCATGGCTGTTTGGAAAGTTTGCAAGACATTCATGAACTGTAGAAGCAGGTCATTTCACTTCATTGTCAATTAAACTCAACTTTAGTAACAGCAGTATCTTTAGTCTGAAGGTCAAGGGTCACATTGGGAAAAAACAAAGTGTTATCTGCTTTTATATGAGTAAGATAATGGCTCATGGAATCATAATTCTGCTGGATCGATGCTAAAGTCTCCCTGACTCCAGCCATCAGAATTTCACCGTATCTGTGTAGGACAGATAACGTGAGTGATGACTTGTGTAAAGTCTACGTACTTTGTCAAGATGGTAGACAGACTTAGCAGGGCAGCTGGCCAGGGTAGTTCATTGCTCCATTGACAATGGCAGAAGCAGCAGAAAACACTTATTTCCTCTGCATCTGAAAAATCATAATTTTTGAGTCACTGGGTGTAAAGTGGTCCAAGCCTTTGGTCACACTGCCAGGACAAAGGCTCAAGAAGAGAAGACACAAGGAAGCTCTTTATGCACTCTTTATGCCTGGTTTTGCTAGGATAGAGTTAATTGTCTTCTTATTAGCCACTAGAATAGCTGTGTATTGGTTTCAGGATGGGATTTGTTATGAGAAGAATGTTGATAAAGTACTGATGTCATGAGTTGCTGCTGGAGCTCAAGGCCACTGTGTTTGGCTGGTTCACAGCTGCATTAGGACTGGGAGGGAGAAGTGCAGTGAATAGCAGAACCCAAACTGGCATTGGGATGTGCCAGTGAAATATTCCAGATCATATCACACCATGTCAGTACATAACCAGGGGTGACTGGAAGACGGGGGGATTCTCTAGGGGATCACTCGGGCTCTCGCTCTTCTGGGGTTTGGGTTTGGGGACTGTCTCTGCTCCGGGGTCGCTGGCTGGCACAGGCTGGGCATCAGTTGGTGGGTGGTGAGCAATTCCACTGTGCATCACTCTTTTGTATATTGTTATCACTGTTGTTATCATTATTCTTTTATTTCAGTTAGTAAATAGTTTTCATCTCAACCCATGAGTCTCCTTGTCCTTTTCCTTCTAATTCTCTACCCTACATCCTGGGGCAGGGAGAGTGAGAGAGTGACTGTGTTTGGCTGCAGCCAAGGGAGTGAAACCGCCACAGAGGTGACTTTGGTTTGTCTTCAGCCCAGTGTCATACAAAACCTTGGCAAGTTGGCTTGGTGGAGAGAGAAGCTGCAATTCTGTCCCTCTCAGACCTGGGCAGGGTGTGGTGGTGCAGAGGTGTCTGCTGCACCTCCTCTGTCACCTTCACTGACCAAAATTTCTTTTACTTCAGTCCCCACTTTTTCCAGCCCCCCAAAAATAGCATCATGCAGAGTAGCTTCTTGCCCAATTCTTCCCTTTCTGGTAGGTGCCATGTGTCACACAGAGAGGGCACCCCAATATGTTGGGACTAACTGGGGGTTACTGGCCCCAGTATGGATGCTTTTTCATGGGCCACTGCTTTGGGAAACTGGGGAGAGAAACCCTCTGCTGCCAGTGTCACGACAGCTACAGCAACACTGCTCACCAGAGCCCTCCTGGTGAATTATTCATGCTCAGGTTGTCACTGTTAGTTTGCTTCATGGAATTAAAGAAAGATGAGATCCTGAGGCACATGGCTGATGCTTCTGGCACTTCTGCCTGCTGGATGGAGTTTTAAGGGGTTTTAGGGCAGCTAAGGAAGTCAAATCAAGCCAGCAGCAGCAGCAGCAAGCCATGTCAACCTTTGAGTCAGGGACTTTTGTGAGTGGGTGTGTGTGTAGGTGGAAGGCACAGCTCTCCCTTTCCTTAGGCTGCTTCTGAACCAGGGGAGAGCTTTCTTCCTGGGAGAGCTTTCTTCCTGGGAGAGCTTGCTTCCTGGGGACCAATTAGTGGATGAGCAAGCTCAGTCACTTGGTGCAAGTAGGAGAATAACTCGGTCTCTCTGTGTTATTTCTGCAGAGGTAAGGTGTTAAATGACATGTTCCAGCATGGGGTTTGCTTCACAATTTATATTTTGGAATCACTCCATATCAGTATCTTCAGTGATGCAGACATTGAGTCACACTTCAACTTTGTGTTGAGCTAGATTAAAATAGTATTTATTTAAAGGAGAGAGTGCATGGGTGTACCTGCTTTAATTCATTTACCTATAAAGACAACAAGGAGGGCTCAAAGAAAATCTTGGTCAATAGGTTTAAGTTCAGTTTTCATTGATTTCCATTTCTCACAGAAGATATATTTATTAGCAAAGAATAATTAGTTCTATTTCAATTTCTTAAAAGTCAGAAGAGACTTTTAGTTTTGTTTTTTGATTTTGTTTTCATTTTCAACCTGGTTTTATTCCTTGCCTCTTTCTTACATGGAAATGAAATAAAAGGATAACTAATCTGAAATTAACATACTTTTCTTTGAGAGATATTAAAAAACTAAAATCAAACAAACAAAAAACCCTATTTAAAATAGGATTAAATTAATATATCCATAATACTGCAGCCTTTATAATAGTATCAGTACTTTCAGAGAGGGAAAGTAAAGTTTTCCATTAGCTCTTTCACCCTTCATCTTCTTGCATCCACATCCACAGAGATTAGAATTATTCAACACACCCCAACACACTTTCTGACCCAAACCCTGGAAGGTATTTCTAGAAAGGCTGATCTCCAGCCTCCAGGAACTGTTGAAACATTATCCAGCATGCTCATGCACCCACTGAATGAGAACTGCCTTTGGAAAAGTAAGAAAAAGGATTTCACGTATTTGAAAGTCTGCTTAGATGATGCCATCATTATTTGCAAGCTGCACAGCTATTGTGATGTTATTCACATAAAAACATGTCAATCAAATAGCACCTGAATTTCAAAACCTGTTATTATTGCTCTGAGTTACTCTCATGTTTTCCTGTCAATGTTGTCATGAGGATGAGAGCAAACTGCTGCACGTGTGAAGGGGGCTCCGTGTGTACCCATGAGCGCTTCTCCCACGAGGAGACATAACCAGGACTCTATCAAATATTAGGTCTGTCTTGACAAGAGCTCAGATGTCACAACCGATGGTGATGTGCTTTCCTTTTCCAGGTGTGCTGTGAGGATATGGCATGGTCTCTCAGAAAAGTGGAGCTGCCTTGTGAAGTGATGTAGCAACCTGAGCTCAGGTAGGGCTGTGTTGCAGACTCATGTCTGGCAGAGGTCCAGCATGGGTTTACAGCTAACAAGGATGACTTTGTCTTCATGGTTCTTTCAGGCATGAGCCATGTCTTTCTTCGTTAATGAACAAAGGTTCATTAACTTTAGAGATTCGTGATCATCTTGACTAATGTGCAGTAGGAGTACCAAAGGTCTCCAACAAATCCAAAGTTACTTCACCTTGGCTACATCTACAGATATGTGGGTACCCTGGTTTCACTAGGATAGAGTTAAGTTTCTTCTCAGTAGCTACAAGGCACTGTGTTTTGGTTTCAGTACAGGATTTGTTATGAGAAGAATGTTGGTAATATACTGATGTTTTCAGTTGTCACTGGAAGTCCAAGGACATTGTGTTTTGCTAGTGTGCAAGAGCAAAGTACTAATAGAGGGGAGAAAGCAGTAATTAGCAAAACACAAAATTGGCATTTGGAGATGCTAGTGAGATACTCCCTACCATGTCACATCATGGTCAGTATATTAACCAGGGTTGAAGGAACAGCTGGGGATTCTCTTGGGGATTGCTTGGGCTCACTCTTCCAGGGTTTTGGTTTCAGGACTGTCTCTTCTCTGGGATCACTGGCTGGCACAGGATGGGCATCAGTTGACGGGTGGTGAGCAACTGCACTGTGCATCACTCATTTGCATATTTCATTATTAGTTGTTGTTGTTATTATTATTGTTTTATTTAAATTAGTTAATTGTTTTTATCTCAACCCATGAGTTTTCTTACTTTTACCTTTCCAGTTCTCTCCTCTGTTCCCTGGGGCAGGGGGAGACTGAGTAAGCAACTGTGTTTAGCTGCAGCCAAAGGAGTGAAACCACCACAGTGGGAGGAAAGCTTTGCTCTGAGGAGTTTGTTCTTGTGCAGGTGAATTCAAAAGTACCTGACAAGATTTAGAGACCCATATCCAAATGAGAAGGTAAGGCCACTGCAAAAACACTCACTTAGGGAAAGTAATTAAGCTTAGGAGTGGCCTCCTGTGTTCTGCTCACAAGGCCACCTAAGATGTGACAATCACTCTGGGATTTACACTGTCATGGGAAAAGCGTTGGATATTTGAAATGTAGAGAATATATTTTAGAGGAAGAAGAAAGACAGTCATTAATTAAAAGGCCCAAAATATTCTTGGGTGTCTGAAGATAGGTAAATCGAATTCAGTCCCAGTGTTTGAGGAGGAAAAGCAGGACTGAATTTGCTAAATACTGCATTTTACCTTGGTCCCATGTGCTGATAACTAAGTGATATCTGTCATAACCACAGTCTACTAGACAGAATTTGTTCTCTTTACTCTGTAGTTCTTCAAAATGTCGGAGCAGAAATCACTTCTGTCACACTTGCTCTTTTTAGACACGCAGTGTTTCAATTTCCTTTTGTTTTAAACTGGGCTGGCTCCTTCTCACTCAGCAAAGACAAAAATAGAGGCTTGCAACAGAAGGCTTTTAAAACTACACATGGATGTCAGTGCTTGTTTCTATATAAAAAGTCACACATGAGCACACACTGTCACAAACTTCCATTTAGCAATTAGCTAGGTATTCTATTTTTTATAATTGCTTCTAATATAGCAATTTTATGTGGATATTTGTACCTACTCACTTCTTTGCATGAAATGTCTATTAATAAAATTGTTATCTTCTGATGGAAATAAATGGTTTTTGCATCTCATTTTTCTATTTAGCAGAGTAAAATTTCTGCTCTTTCTAATAAGATCTGCAGGGGAGGAAGTTATTACACATATGGGGATAATCTAACCAAATACATCTGCTTTATTAATGAGGGATATTTGGATCTTTGCCTCAGGCTAGGCAGGAGAGTTTGGGTTCAAGCATATTTTTAATTTACATGATCATACATATATTTTTACCCAGCTTGCTTTTGCTTTGCCCCCTTTACTGTAGACTTTAGAGCTCAAATAATTACGTATCGCTTGCAAATTCTCTACCTCATTGCTTAACTATTTTAAATATACTGGAAAAGTTTTTAATGCCATTGCAGCTAAGGGAAGGTAACATTCAATTCACAGATCTTTAAGAACTCAAAGACTTCTTGCAGAGTGGTCTATTAAAGGCTTAAGTTATTTCCCTGTAACAACTCTTCTGGCTTTGTGATTCCTTTAAATTTGTGATATATTGGTAAAGCTTTTCTAAGGCTTCTTTTCACTGTAAGATTTTCTACAGGTCCATTAAGGACTTCTTTGAAATTCTAATTTTAATTATTGCTTTAACTGGCTTACCATGGTAATAAAGGAATTATGCAATCCCTTCAATAAGCCCAGGCAGCCTTTTTAAAATAGATCTGTTATTTCCAGGCATGTGGTTTGGGAAGCACTATTAATGAGGTATGGCATGCCCTTATCAGTTCAGCCTTTTCATCTTAAAATGTTATTAGCTGAAAAGTTTTTATTTAAAACCTGTGAATCTAAGTCAACATTTTCCAATCAACAAGGAGGTGAATGCTGAATATATTTGGTTTCGGTATTAATTCAAAATAATCCTTTGATCATCAGCCGTAACTAGCAGGTTCTTAGACAGTGTCATGTGAAACTACCACAAATTGAGCTGTACTGGCATTTTCTTGGTAATCAAGAGACATGGAACATCAACCCCTGCTTGAAAATATTCTTCCCTTCTTGTATCAGATTTTTAACAACTTGATAAACTAGAAGAGCTCTTTCTATGATCATTTATTGACACTGCTGAGGACCTTGTCTCAGAGATAACCCATCTGTCGTTTCACCCGTTGCTTTCTCCAGCTGGAAGCAAACACAACATTCATTTTATTGCAAAGCATGTGAGGTGGCTTTCCTCAAGCCCAAAGCAGAGCATGTTCCAGAAAAAAAAATACAACTGCAGAACTAATTGGTGAGCAAGTGTGTTCCTGTAGCTGGTATATGGAGGTGCTGCAGCCTGCCTGGAGCAGCAGCAGATGTATCTGACCTACAAGAGCTCACAGAGACACTGGAGTCAAGGAGTCAGAATGTTCTTCAGGACTGTAAATGAATTTAAGCAAAATGAAAATGCAAAAAATGTGCTAATAGCATACCAAGTGGGACAGGAATCTCGCTGGAGAATTAAGTAAAATCCTTTTGCATTTCTGATGGGCAAATGTGTGTGGGGATGCATGATCAGAAAGCTGTGGATCGAGCATGACTTTAACTTGCCTGGAGATTAGTGTCTGCTAAGAAATACAGCAACTCCATTACACTAATTTCTTTCATTTCATCTTGTTTAATTTCATTTAGTTTATAAGATATCATTTATGTGCAGAGTCAATAAAAGATACTGCTATTGATTAATATCTCAGACTGTTTAAAAGACCACCTCTTCAAAATTGTATAATGATGAAAGAAGCTTTTAATATATTAGTGCTGTGCTTTTTGGAAAGACTTCTCTGTTCCTCAGAAAATAATGAATCTCTTCCTGAAGGGCTTTAAACCCTTTTAAGCCCTCTTTTTCTGTTGTTGTTTTTTTGTTTTTTTTTTTTTTTTTTTGGTCCCTCCAGTTCTCATCATGACCCAAAGACCAAGGATGACTGAGCCAGCCATACTGCCTCTGCAGGTTAGATCTCAGCCACAAAATTAAAGGTTGTCTGAACCTTTTCTTAGTGACATTAGTGGCAGATTATTTATATTTTTAATAAGATCTTGTTTTCCTGCTAATGTTGAAGTGAAATAGGCTTACAGAAGAGATGAATGAGCAAGGCATTAAGACAAATACAAAACCTGGTTAACTTTTCTTTATGTTAACGAGAAGAAACAGGAGTTAAATTTCCAAGAAAGAGCTCAGTAAAGAGCTAATTTCAAAACAATAAACATTTTAGAAACTCCCACCAGGGCATCATATCCATCTACCTTTTTTGAGTGCAAAAGTCTCACATTAAAAAAGAACCAGTTCTGTAAGTGAGCACACACAGCCAAAACAACATTCTGACACTCTTCTTCTATGAATATGGAAAAATCCCCCAGGATTAGCCTTCCTTCATTAAGTAGCTTAACCAGAAGAGTGCTGAGGTCTGGTTTTAATTTTTTTTTCAAGATACATGGTTTAATATTTTTTCAAGACACATAGCAGCCTGTGTTCAGTAGGTTGATAACATCCCTCACCTTTCCACTAGTGTAGAGCATGTGGATAAAACACCTCTAAAAAAGTCATAGTTAACTATAACTCTGCCTCATCTTCTCCTCTTTTTTTTTCCTTTTTTTTCTTTATTTTTTTTTATTTTAAATGCAGTAAATGTTTAAAATAAGCCCAAATAATGAAATAACAAGTATTGGCTGCTTTCTCCTGTGTTCTTATCAGACAGCATACTCCGTGTGGGTTACTGCTAATGAAATAAAACTCATGTAAAACTCATGCAGAGGCATCCAAAACCAGCAAGCCACTGATGGAATAATTTGGAAAAGTACTCAGTTCACAGTAGTATTGTGCAATTATTAGCAGTAGACAAACAGGGACAGCTTCAGTTTATTTTTGCCAAGGACTTTTATGACTGGTGTCAGGTGAGTTCCTTCCTACAGTGGAAAAAGTGAATTTAATCCACATTCATTTAGATTATTTCCATTTCTATTAGCTAATCCATCTGTCTTTTAAAACACTCTTCCAATAGCCAGAGCAGCCATGAGAAAAGAGAAAAATTAACCACAGAAGAAGATCTAAGGTTTGTGGAGGGAGCAAGTGAGGACAGAAACCCTGAGGTGATCTGTTATATCCTTTGTAGCATAATATTGGAGAACATCTTTGACTTTTCTTCTATTAAATTTCACCTGATAGTTGAGAGTCTAGCTACATATCTAATTATAAGGCAAAAAAAAGAGAAGAAAGTTATGAAGTTCTGTCTATGTCCTTAATCACTATTTGATTTTTATCAACCCCAGGCATAATAAACACCACCTGCAATTATCTCCCACGCAGAAAGATTACTTCCTTTTGTCATGAATACCTGTCATCCAGACCCAGGAGTCCTGGGTTGTTATTACTCAGGATTCGAGGAACACCTGCATTTTCTTGGCAAGCTCTGGGAAGGATAATGCTTTAGCAGTATTCATGTAAGAATTTCCTCTGCATTCATGAGTATCTCATTGATCTGGTAAGGAAGAAAAAATAAAGGAGTTGCTGACTGATTTCTTTTTACAGGGCTGAGGTTCTTCCACTCTTCATCACAAGTTTTAGATGGATTCTATTGTTACAGAAAGTCCCCACTTTGGTTATTTGTGGGAAAGCTGAATACCCCAAAGGTTTGGACAGAAAGCTCAAAATACATTTTGATTTCTTGGCAATGATGTTTTCTCTTATGTAAAAGAAAAAAAATCTAATTATCTCTAAAAAAATACTTATTATTTTTTTCATTTTAAGTTGGTATAACACAATTTGCTTCGAGGAGTTGTCCATCCTCTACCTCTGGACCCTGGGAAGTGAGGAAGCACTGCAGCCCAAGTATCTCCATATGCCTGGAGACACAGGCAGTCTCCCTGCAGCCCTACAGCTAGATGATGCTGAAGCTCCTTTTTCTCTGCTAGATACATTTTCTTTAAACTGAAACAATGTCTTCAAAAATGGCTCTAAATGCAGAGAAATTGAGGTTGTCTTAATGAGTATCCCCTGCAATATTTCCTCATTTATAAGCTGTGTTGCTGTTTTGGATTTCCAGCTCTTACAATTTCTCCCCTCTGTACGTAGAATCATAGAACAGTTTGGGTTGGAAGGGACCTTAAAGCTCATCCAGTTCCAACCCCCCTGCCAGCAGCAGGGACACCTTCCACTAGACCAGGTTGCTCAAAGCCTCATCCAACCTGGCCGAGAACACTTCCAGGGAGGAGCAGCCACAGCTTCTCTGGCCAACCTGGGCCAGTGTCTCACCACCCTCACAGCAAAGAATTTCTTCCTCAGATCTCATCTAAACCTCCCCTTTTCCAGTGTAAAGCCATAGGCTTCTGCCTCTTTTTGACACCAGCTATGTAAGGTCACTGTGGAGTTTGAATTTATGCAAGTTAGTAGAGGGAAGCAATCAAAACCTGAGACTCTGAAACTTTCCTTATTTTTTTTCTGAGTAGACCTTTTTAACATCTGATTGTCTTTCCTTCAGTGTTATCTTAAGGGAAGGAAAGAGCATTACCATGAGTTATGTTGACGAGCACACACAGAGAATAAAAAATTCAATCCAATTAGTATAAACTGCATGTCTGCTCCTCAGGAAAACCTCTAGCACACATTGACAGGGAAGAGATTCGAGTGTCAGTGACCTCGTTCAGATAAAAGACCTTTTGAAACAGCATTTCAGATCTAGCTACCAAATTGCATGCTAACTCTCTTAGATAAGAAGATGTCTCGCTGAGTCTTGCCTGCACTTTCATAGAATCATAGCATGGTTTGGGTTGGAAAGGACCTTAAAGATCATCCAGTTCCAACCCCCCTGCTGTGGACAGGGTTGCCAACCACTAGATCAGGCTGCCCCGGGGCCCCATCCAACCTAGCCTTGAACACTTCCAGGAAGGGGTGATCCAAAACTGCTCTGGACAACACGTGCCAGTGTCTCAGCACCCTCACAGGAAAGAATTTCTTCCTAATATTTAAACTAAATCTACTTTCCTCCAGTTTAAAGCCATTACCTTTCTCAGAAACCTATTTTGTCTGAAGGGCCTGGAGTAAAAGCCACCTTGCTGGCCATGCTCTCAGTCTGGAGGAACTTGGTAGTGGTGATGAATGCACAGTGATGTTTGGAAACACCTTGGAAGGAGTCAGACAAGAGAACTCAAGTGCCCTGTTGTCTTGGTTTAGCCCAAGCTGGCAGCTAGGACTACGCAGCCGCTCTCTCACTCCACCCCGCTCCGGTGGGATGGGGAGGAGAAAAAATAACAAAGGGCTTGTAGGTTGAGACAAGGGAGGGATCACACATCAATTATGGTCATAAGCAAAACAGCCTCAACATGGGGAAAAAGTCAATTTAATTTGTTACCAAACAAATCAGTCAGATAATGAGAAATAAAACCAAATCTTAAAGCACCTTCCTACCACTACTCCCTTCCTCCTGGGCTCAACTTTACTCCTGTTTTCTCTACCTCTTCCCCACCAGTGGTGCAGGGGGACGTGGAATGAGGGTTATGGTCAGTTCATGACACGCTGTCTCTGCTGCTCCTTCCTCCTCAAGGGGAGGACTCCTCACAACCTTTGCTTCTCTCACATCCCACTCCTCTCTCTACCACGGGTGGCTGTTGTGTTTTCTAGCAACTTTTCCCCTTCTCAAATACATTATCACAGAGGCATTACCACCCTTGCTGGTGGGCTCAGCCTTGGCTGGAGGCAGGTCCAACTTGAAGCTTGGGAAGCTTTTATCAGCTTCTCAAAGGAGCCACCCCTGTAGCCCCTCCACTGCTACCAAAACTCCACCAAACAGACCCAACACATCCATAGAAGTGGCACATGTGGACACATACTGTCTGGATTTCAAAGCAGCTTTGGCCAGAAGCGATACTGATGCTGAGCATTTGAGGTGAGAGAGGAATCTATGTTTTAGGATGTATGAGTAACCATGTCCCCTGGCTCCTGGCACTGAAGGATCTGCTATCAGGACCACCTAAAGGCCTCAATTATGGTTTCAAGAAGACTATTTTAACACACAAAATCTCTCAAATACTATTGTTCCAACTGTGTCCTTTTCTTTTGGTCATGACCATGACATGTTCTCCTTGCTTGGTGGAGGCCAACAGCTGCCTACCAAAGCAGATTTTTGGGCTGCCAAAAGAGAAAAGGACCCACCCTGGGAGCAGGATATGGTGTGCACCACAGGAAGGTCTTGTTTAGATAAACAACACACATTTTAGTCCATTTAATCCACATGTCAGGCCAGAAGATCACGTTTAGTAATTCCTGTCTGCTTAGCAGGTGGGGAATTAAGCTACTGGTTTAAATTCTGTTTAATATTTTAAGAACTGCCATTCAATGAGACCTGGACACTGGAGAGTTGGGCGGAAAGGAACCTAATGAGGTTCAACAAGAGCAAGTGCAGAGTCCTTCACCTGGGGAGGAACAACTGCAGGCACCAGGACAGGTTGGGGGTGACCTGCTGGAGAGGAGCTCTGTAGAGAAGGACCTGGGTGTGCTGGTGGGCAGCAGATGGCCATGAGCCAGCAGTGTGTCCTTGGGGCAAGGAAGGCCAACAGCATCCTGGGGTGTGTTGAACAGAGCGTGGGCAGCAGGTTGAGGGAGGTTCTCCTCCCCCTCTACTCTGCCCTGGTGAGGCCAAACCTGGAGTTCTGCATCCAGTTCTGAGCTACCCAGTTCCAGAGGGACAGGGACCTTCTGGAGAGAGTCCAGTGGAGGCCTCAAAAATTATGAGGAGCCTGGAGCATCTCCTGTGTGAGGAGAGGCTGAGAGAGCTGGGACTGTTCAGCCTGGAGAAGAGCAGCCTGAGAGGGGATCTGATCAATGTCTGTAAATATCTGAAATGTGGGGGCCAAATGGATGGGGCCGGGCTCTTCTTGATGGTGCCCAGTGACAGGACAAGGGGCAATGGGCACAAACTGGAACACCAGAAGTTCCAGACAAACTGAAGGAAAAACTTCTTTCCTGTGAGGGTCTTGGAGCCCTGGGACAGGCTGCCCAGAGAGGGTGTGGAGTCTCCTTCTCTGGAGATGTTCAAACCCACCTGGACACTTTCCTGTGCAACCTGGTGTAGGGAACCTGCTTTGGCAGGGGGGTTGGACTGGATGATCTCCTGAGGTCCCTCCAACCCCCACCATTCTGGGATTCTGTGATTCTGAACTATGGGAGGAAAATGAGCATGTTTGCCTGTGTGCCATGTGGGCAAACCGCTGAAATGGAATATGTGCAATGAATGCACAGCTGCCTTTGGCCTGGAGAGGTCTTGCCATGGCAGAGGGCACCTTGACAATGCTCTGGGTGTAACCCCCATGCCCACGCTGTCACAGTGGGGCAATCCAAGAGTGAAGAGGGTGCCTGAAGCCATCCTAGATGTCACAGCTTGCAATCTGCTGCCACATTACAGCCACTCACCCTGCCTCCTTAGTTGCATCTAACATACATCAGCTGGAGAGTATGGTACCAATCTCCATTCACATCTGCATGGATTATTTCCCTATACATTACTCAAGGATGGCAAGGTGATTGAAAGGGCAGAAAATATGAATCCTTGATTCCAAAAGGCTGGAAAATTTCTGTTTATGAATTCCACGTGGTCCCTGGCATGATTTCCAGAAGGAAATTTCCTAAGAACTTGCCCATCTTAGGTACAAGTGAAAACTGCCTTTAAAAGACCTGATGGATTATTGCAACTGGAGAAGATGACAAAGCAATGCTGAAGCAAACTCAGATGCATTATCAACAAGCAGCTTGCTTGGTCTAATAAACTGAAAATGTAATTCTAGAGGCAGCCCATCTCCCTTAGCAGCAGGGACATCCAAGCTATGTATTCCCAGGGTTCCCAAAGCAGGATAAAAGCTCATATTTATCCACTGAGTCATGTATCAGCTAAAATCAATATATTTATTTTAAAATATGGTTTGGGATTTTTAGGGTTTTTTTCTTTCCAAGCCTCACAAGATGAGGACTGCACTGCTAAACCTCAGCTTTAAAATAATTTTTTCTGACAAGACATGCATCACTGAAACTATGGGTCTGTAATGAAAGTGATGGCACAAGTTTCTAGCACTGCAAACACAAACAGGTTATGACAGGATCTCAGAGTAACGCTCTGATATTTACATGTATGTTCTTCAAAAGTCACTTTGCCTTAGTGAGATCCCATAAGAGACTTGAGCAAAGGGTTTGTGTGCTTTTCTGATGTTAAATAAAATGGTCCAATCTGTGGTGGCAAAGCAGGTGTGGCAATGTCATAAACCATCCCCCTGCAGATACTCTGGTGTGGTTGATGTCCCCAGCTATAGCAGAAAACCTTTATTACCCCTTCCTTGGTCAGATCACAGAGGTGTAGGGGTTGTGGTTGGTGCAGCTCTGTCCTGTTACCATCCCAGAAGCTTGTTACAGCTTCACCTTGTTCTCAGTTATCCACAGAGGTCCCACAATGAGGAAGGCAGAAAAATAACCTCTCTGCTCCATTCCTGAGCTGATAACAGGAAATCTGAATTTCTAATCTTGTTCATTCTTCTTCTACTTTGATCTTTCCTGATAAAAATATAGATAATTGTTTCCTGAGCATGATAATAACCCTTTCTTCTGTAATCTTTCTTGGTAAATGACTATAGATAGATGGATGGACAGAGATACAGATAGAGATACAGATAATATCCACTAATATTCCAGGATATAATCACTGTGTTAGATGACTTTCACCAGAGAAAGCTGTATTATAACATGGATGAAAAAAGCTCAGGTTCTGCAATAAAAATTCTAAGAGGTAATACATTACCCAAACTGAACTTTAAATCTTCTAAGAGATGCTGGTAACAAAGTGCTATGTCTCATTTCCTCTATTTTTTTTATTGCCCCATTACAAGATGTTATATTTTGCATATAGGAAGCCAAGGAGGCATTTTTTGATAATATGATTTTCAGAATAACATAGAATATATCATTTCAGTAACTCCTGGATCAGATGTATCATATTAGCTCGAAGACAAATGAAGTGAAGGATTTTTGCCTATATTTGTGTTAAAAGGAGCATGAATTCTAAGGACTGGGTTTATGTGAGCACCTGTAGATGCAGGTGGGGATGGGCTCTGAAAAGCAGGAACTGGGAATTGTGACATACTTTACAAAACCAGGTATCTGCTCAGACTTCCAGCCATGCCAGCAAAATATATTCTAGCTGCATATTTGGATTATTTGGGATCTCTCCTGACTGCAACCAGGCTCTGCAGCTGCAGACATCACCCTATTTATTTGCTGCTGTCTCTACCAGAGGAAGCCACTTTAAAAGGTAGCCCTCATTATTAAGTTCTCCTTCAGTGATTTACTGAAGGTATGTTGGATGAGTTGGGGTTTTTTTTAACAAGAGCAGTATCCTTGTTCTGTTTTCTCTAAAGCTATTCCTTCCGAGCTTGCTGAGTCTGTTAGCCCTGAGCATTTAGTTTCCAGATGAGTGTGGCAGCTTTGCTTGTTTCCTCAGCACAGCAAGACAAAAGGGACAAGCAGAATGTGGTGTTTTTTAATAGGATCTGAAAAACTACAGTTTCTGGGTTAAGGTTATTTTTTAATATTTTTTTTCCAAAGAAAAATCTCATAGGTGAAAAAGACATGACAAGAAAAAAAGGGTTTCTTAACTAATACACTGAAGAAACTATTCAGGAACAGTTAATCCCCCCCAAAAGATATTTCTTGAGCAATTCTGGCAAGATTAGATAGAAAAGACTATTACTTATGTATCTTGCTGTTATTTGCAGCATGGGTAGGAGGTGTCAAGTCACAAATCTACTGGGCTTTTGATTTTTTAGGTCATTCTTTCTTCGGCAATCAGCATTATTTCTTATTCATGTCACTTCTATCCTCTTTGCATTATTTGTTTTAGACTTCCATAGAGTGTTTAAGGCTTGATCTGATGCTTGCTGAAGTTAGTAGAAAGACTTACTGAAGGACTAGTGGAAAGACTCGAAGGGCTTTTAATTAACCCTTGTTAAGCTTTTTAACTAACAGGGAAATACCTCCCAAATGGGTAAAAATAACATGTTTTAGTTGCTTTCCTATATTACTTGGGAAAGGTGACTTGTGAGTACTTCTCAAACTGACAGATCATACATCAAGTCATGAAACTATAAGAAAGGCTATTAGGTAAATTTCCCTTTAAAGGGAAATGAGGTAGAAACCATAACAAAAGATCTGTTCATGTGTGTAGAGGTGGATCTCCACTGAGTTGTAAAAGCTTGAAACATGAACAGGTTGTGACACTTCCCAGACCCTGCACTGGACTCCTGCTCCACTGTTGTCTCTTGATGGGATTAAAAGGAAAGATGAGTGATAACCAATCCCTAGAAGTGCCTGATTCAAAGCCTTCACAAACTTCTGACACGTATTTCTCAGCAAAGTGTCTGCCAGCCTAAAAGGTTTTCTTCAATCAATTTTTACTTTACTTGCTGATAATTGAAAATCTTCAACATGTGTCTGTGAAGATCCCTCCATCTTTTCATTTTCCAGGGGAAAATTATGAGTAGGTGTCTTAGGTCACATCTCTTGGCTCCTTGCAATCCACAGTGTATATTGTACCTGCTTAAAATAGATTGTGTCCCATTATTATGCTCTACCCTGTACAAAGTGTAATTAAAACACCCTGACCACCAGATCATCTCAACCCTCTGAGGTTAATCTTAATCCTTCCTCCCTATTTTAAACATTAGGCAATGATAAACCAAGGCTAGCCTGAATGAGAAGTCCCAATAAGCTCACAGAGTAGGACATGATGGTTTCTTTCTGGTATAACTTTGATACCCAAATAAACAATCATCAATATGGGGTTGTTCAGCTGGAGGTGACTTTTGTTTTAAGACTGAAGCAGGGGAGAAATTCAGGCTTCTGGAGCTGGGGAAATCAAGCAGTCATGAACCAATGTCCCTCAAAAGAGTGCAAAAATAGAGCTCAATAAGGTGCTCTGCATCCTAGGTGAGTAAATGCATTCAGGGATATGAAAGTAAAGACCAATTCAAATCTGAAGGCTAGGCTGAGACCCCTTTTCAGAGTTGGACCTCCTATTCCTAAGGAATGCTCAAAGGAAAGCACTTTGATCCTATCTTCTGTGAGACATGGCTTACCACATTTCAGAAAGGAAGCAGTTGTGTTATCATTCTAGTTCATTTATTACCCCAACAGCCTGAATTATATAGAGTCATGGATTTTCTGTAGTACTCTAATTCATTAAAAAATGGGTTTCTATTCATAAAAATAAACAAGCTTCCTAAACAGCAATTCTTTCTTTAACAGAGTTTTATATTTGTGTGCCCCGTCTTGTTCTGGTTGTGATTTTAAGTGCAACACTGTACTTAAAAAAGTGCAAAGACTGTACTAGATAAGATATGTTACAAGCTTTAGAGTTAATTTAGTTGGTTTAATTATAAATATGTATTTTATTCAACTTCTTATCTGAAATTGATGAGCCTCAAGGTACTCTGTAGCTGAGGTAATTATTCAGTTAATAAGCTGTGTAGCCATAGACTGCCATTCGAATTCAATGAGTGGCATTTTAAAGAGCATTTTGGATAAAGATTGATACACACCCAAGTGGTTTGTGCAATACAGACATGCCAGGAAAGTTTTCCAGTTCTGTAGAATGAAACAAGCTTAGAAAAGCATGGTAAATGGTTCAAAATGGGGTAAAAGTCCTCAATATCATCTCCAGTGTAATATGGGCTTAGCTAGCAGATGGGTTGAAAAACCACTAGTTCTCTTATCAACAGCATGAAGCAACTCAGCTCCATCCTGCGACTCTGCCCTTTCCATGTGGCTGCTGGAACTTCCCTGGGAGAGTAACATTACAAAACTGGGTTTTAATATGATTTATTCCCTGGGCCTGAAGAGGAGTGACCACAATTAAATCAGCTTGGTGTCTATGAACCATCACAAGTCTGGGGAAACAACATTCTGATGTTGTGGGCACCTTATGCTAAACCAGACTGCAATGCAGAGTTTTAGTTTAATTTCATGAATCCAAATGAAACACTTTGACTTGGGCACATCCAAACCTTTTGCTTCCATTTAAAAAGTTAAAACCAAATGTTTTGCTGTAGCCATGCTTTTTTTCTGCAAACTTTCCATTCTGCAAATCACTCAGCTTGCTGACTTTTCAGCTGGGCTTAGGAAGAAAAACATCAGGCTTTTCACAGAGTGGAAAAAAGAGATGAGGAAAAAAAAATGCTTGTGCTAAACCTAATTGGCAGTAGGGAATAATATCAGATTTCTGAAAAAATGTTTATGTATGGCAACCCTTACTGCCTAATTGGCAGGCAGGCTGAAAAATGCAGCTGGATTAACCGTGTCCCAAACTCCTGTCTCTCCTGAAGACAGTGGCACTGGTTGAGACAGCTGCCAGATCAGCAGCGGGGAGGTGGCTGCGGAACCTCGAGAAGGAGAAGAGGATCCAGCTCATTCCCAGTTCTGCGACCTTTCTGCTCAATAACCAGAGCAAGAAGCTTTCAATCCCCCCAGTTGCAGCTTCCCCCAAGGCAGCTGATGAGCAGGCATGCCCCTTACATAAAGAATTCTGCTATTTAAAGAGCGTGCAAATGTGCAGATACAAATCCCTCAGCGTGAGCAACGCGCCCTTTCATTTTCCTACCTCTTCAATTAATGAGAGGAGTTCTAATGGCAGCAGCTCTGTGGTCTGTCAAACCTTACCGTGGTCTTATTCCATATGGAAAAAGCAGTCAAATGTATTGAATCCCACTAAGGTCATGTTTAAAATTAGAATGAGAAATAATTGACAGTGAAAATGTGGGAAATTTTTCACCCAGAAAAGAAATGGTGTGTTTTGCTTTCCCATAAATTTACTAAAAGCTTAAATATCGCCGTGCTCTGGGTGAGTTTGGGTAAAATGTAATGTTTGATTCTCAAAAAACAACAAGAAAATGGTATTTGGGAATGGAAATGTTTTTGTTTTCACAGCAAAACCCTCAGCAAACCTTATAGTCTCTCCCCCTCAAATTTGTGTGACAAGTTTTACTGGCTCAAATAAAATGTATTTATTTCCAGAGAACCCTTTCAAGAAAATTATTTTGAAATGATTTGATTTTCTTTGTAGTTGTTTTCCTACACTTCTTCACATTTTATTAACTTGATTCTTAACAGATGGTGTTTAATGAATAATTACACAGTAATGAAAAAAATATTTTGCATTTAAAGAAAACATTATGCAGATTTACTAATCAATGTAGACACTGTATCTCATTTGTTTATAGTGCATCTCCCAACTGGAGTGTAATTATCTAACTTTGTATCTATATTGAACTGTCTGAATTGAAGGAAATAAAACAGAGTTGAAGTAATTAATCGTCAGCAGTACTCACTAATTTGTACTGAAGGATTAATCAGTACAAAAGGATATGTGAGCTTAAAATATTCTAGATTTATAGATACTGGGGAATAATATTTGTGAGTCCCTCCCTCTTCTGTGGATACTCAGCTAAGTAGTACTAAAATCTATATCATCCACTAAATACCTGTTGAAATTTGCAATTATATCTGAGTATAACAGTCATTTTTCACTGCAATAAAATCGTGGAGGGAAGGAAAAAAAGAGACTTTCAGGGTATTGTAAGGCATGATGCACCTTACTATGCAGCACTGTGAATTTACAGAGAGCTGAGTCCAGCTGAGCCCATGGAAAACATCCCACTGCTTGCTTTGAGCCCTTGGTCTCTACACTTGGTTTCAACCTGATGCTCAGCGTTTTAATTTTCCCGAATTTTGGAATAATATTTTCCAACACCTGGTAGATGTCTTTGTGCACACAAACACCAACCTGTCCATTTTCCTCCATCCCTCAACAGCTGCTCAATCCTTTCATATTGTCCTGGTTTTGCTAGCATAGAATTAATCTTCTTAGCAGCCACTAGAATAGCTGTGGTTTAGTTTCAGTGTGGGGTTTGTTATGAGAACAATGTTGATCAAGCACTGATGTCATTGGCTGCTGCTGGAGCTCAAGGCCACCGTGTTTGGCTGGTTCACAGCTGCATTAGGACTGAGAGGGAGAAGTGCAGTGAATAGCAAACCCCAAACTGGCATTGGGATGTGCCAGTGAAATATTCCAGATCATATCACACCATGTCAGTACATAACTAGGGTTAAATGGAAAGCTGGGGATTCTCTCAGGGATCTCTTGGGTTCTTGTTCTTCCAGGGTTTGGGTTTGGGACTGTCTCTGCTCTGGGTCACTGGCTGGCACAGGCTGGGCATCGGTCAGTGGGTGGTGAACAACTGCACTGTGGATCACTCATTTGTATATTCTGTTATTACTGTTATTATTATTTTTTATTTCAATTAGTAATTTTTTTCATCTCAATCCATGAGTCTCCTTGCCTTTTTCTTTCCAATTCTCTCCCCTACTCCCTGAGGTGGGAAGAGTGAGAGAACAACTATGTTTGGCTGCAGCCAAAGGAGTGAAACCACCACACACATCTCTTCCTCCCTTTCCCCTTTTTGGGTTTCCCATAACACTTTTGCACATTCCTCATCCCCATATGCATTTTTCATTCATGTTTGATCTTTCATCTCGTAAAGCAGAACTAGCAAATCCCAGCAATACTGTATTTGTCACAGAGCTCACCACTGAGCAAAGTCACAAATTAGGTGGACCTGCTCCACTGTTCCATGCTGCAAAAGCCACAGCAGGAATCAGCAATGGCGTGAGTAGCTGCAAACGAAGCTGATTTTGTGGGGCTCTGAGGCATGATTGGATTTCACAGTCCCTACATGTTTTTATGTCTAACTCTAATCACTGAAGATTTTCCATTTTTTCCCAGCTTTTTCCCTTTCCTTGAAATGAGCTCCTATAAAGAATATTGTCCTATTTGGATGTAGGAAAAAAAAAATAATAGCCTTTTACTTAAGAAGGAAAAAAATTCAAAAGAAATGCAAAAACACTCAACCAACACCCTGGGGCACTGCCTGGTGTAATTTATTTTTTTCTTTATTTTGCCTATCTCCTCTCTGCTATGTCTATCTTGGCTTCTATATTCTGAAAGATTCTCATGTTAAAGCTTTTACATCCAGTGTAACTCCTTAAATCCCCGTAGGGTTTGATGTTCTGTGTATAGTCTTCAGGTATTTTTTAGTTCTAGAAGGAAATTGTAGAAGAATTGAGGACTAATATCTAAGTCACTTCAGCTAAGTATATGAAAATTTTAGGCAAATAAGTGAAATTACAGATCAGTTCTCAGCTAGTCCCTTATTTCTTCTAACACTTAAGATGGATTGGAAAGGACTGAAGATGATTCTGTCTTCTGTTTTTTTAAAACTCTTGTAGGTGATCTGAAGAACCATCAGAATAACTATTTCCAGCACAATTGGGTTTTTGATTTATAGCAAAAATAACAAAGAAAAAGAACTTGCATTGTTGCTGTTTTCAAATGTGTCCCTGATCATCTGCATGGCATCAAAGAGTGCTTTTAAAAGGTCATTTAGCATGTTAAATAAATTGGATTAATGTCCATACCAAGAAATCTGGACAACCCCAACACCATGTTCTAAATAGCAGTAACATCTGGTTCTTAAGTGAATTTAAATAAAAACCAGTAAAAAAACCCAAATCAGCTATGGTCTGCTACACTTGAAAACTACCATATCTTCCATACTGACATTATTTTTTTTACAGTCCCCTAAAATGTGCTAAGAAATAAATCAAAAGCTTAAAGATAAGGAGGGCAAAGATCCTGGTGTAGTGTCAGATGGGATGTAGCAACTAGGTACAGATATGAAAATTCAGTGTATATCTGGAATTCCAATAGCAGTCAACCTTATATAACAAAAATAAGTGGATTAAATGAGCCACAAACATGACACTTCTCAAAGACTCCAGGAATGCTGTATTACCCAGTAAACCCAGAATTGTCTCAGAATATGAGTTCAGCACAATTCAAAAACTCTTCTCCCTGGAAAAGATCAAGACGTGCCCTGGCAAGGCACCAGCCACCAGACGTGGATTTCACTGGTTAATCTCAGACTTCATCGATTAATCATGGACTTCACTGATTAATCATGGACTTCTCCAATTAATCATGGACTTGGGGAGGTATCACTGCAGTGAGTGAAGTGGAGCTGAAGCTACATCATGCCCAGGCAGGAGTGTCCCCAAAGATAAGCATCAGATTGACCAAACTGCAGAAATTGGTGCTGTTGGGCTCTTCTTTAGTCTCCTGAAGATGTGCTGGGATTTCCAGGTGGTAACCAGCTTGTACAGCAAGCATTGTGAAGACATTGGTTTGCTGAACCTGATGATCCATGGAGCAGGCAATGGGCTTGCTGCTCATGAGAGAGGAGATCTCCTGTGTGTCAACTCCTCTTCACGTTCTTCTCTCCCATGTGGAAGGATGCAAGAGCACTCTCAGAAGAGTAAAAAGCCTCTTTTATGCCTCAGTTACTGCAATGTAAAGCACAAAAAACTCTGATGAAGTCACTCTGAAGTCTGCATATGAAACAGTCTTGAGGTCAGCATCTTTGGAACTACCTGCAGGTTATTTCCTAGAAGTGGGGAAGCGTTAGAAAACCGCTGCACTGCACACAGCAGTCCATGTTCCCCTGTAACACAGCAGAGCAGAGGATTATGTTGTATAAATATATGATATATAGATAACTAATATCTTTATGAGTTATCAGCTGTTACCTGTGGCTGGAAACACTTCCAGTGCCATAGGGATGGGTATCATGGGAAACCAAGGGAGAGAGCAAGTCAGGGTGATATCAATTGATCCAGATGGCTTTAGATACAGAAATAGGAGGGAAGATGTGGTAATTGTAAGTGATAAGTCTCTTGACTGCCTGTTGCCCTAGTTGCTCTTTAGGTGACAAGTCACTTGAGGGAGGATTTCTAACTGTTCATGGCATTCTGCCTACAGGGAGCAACTTCTGAAGATTGGAAAATGTCAACCCGCATGAAGGAGTTGTTAACCCTTCTCCAGGAGGGAGCATTGTTAATCACTAATGGAGGCAGGGCAATATTAACTGAGGAAACCTCTTAGCTAACAGCCCATTTTTCTGCCACCAACCTTTGAAGATCTGCTAAAGGCTCTTCTGCCAGTGAGGCCACCTGGGAGCCTTTTCCTGTTAGTGTGCAGGAAGCGGTGCTGGATGTGACCCTGTTTGGTGCAAGGCAAGGTCAAGCCTCAAGCTCAACACCCTCCTCAGGGTAAACCCAGCCTCTGGTTCTGCCACACTGGTGCCAGCTCTGCATTTTGGAGAGGAACATGTGCCAGTACAGTGAGATACCACCAGCTGAAATGAGATACCCACCCAGAGTTTGGATGGGTGCTGTTGGCTTTAGTCAGGCACAGGCATTTGTCCCCTTCCAGACTCATCCCACTTGGTGTTTATTAGCTCCATATTCTTGTATGATAGACTCAGGCATGGAGATTAAGTTGGAGTTACAGAGCACAAAACTGGAGGAAAAATCTTCTGCCAGGCTGCTCTAACTCACACCAGTGATTGAAAAGTCCTTTTTGACATCAGACCACTGAAATTTTTCCTTAAGTTTATGGTAATGCTCTCCTACAATGACCACATGAGAGTAGTTGTTTTTCACTCAATGTATCAGGTGGATTCACAGCCTGAGTTCAGTACTTTATTGATAATAAAATCCTGACCAGGGTGTAAAGTTCACACAATGTATTCTTGCCACCCCAAGGGCCAGTGTAGGCAATGCAGGCAAGTGGTTTGCCCAGCTCCAGCCAAGAGAGGTGATTGTCCTCTAAAACTTTCACAACAGGTGATGGATGGTTGAGAAATAAAACTACTTAACCTATGAGGTCTGGATACTGGAAAGAAAACAGGAAGTTTTTTCCCCTCTCTTTGCAAGTTGGCTGTCCTCATTTTTAACTGGAAGAGAAATAGTTTTCTTCTTGGTAACTAGAACAGTGCTGTATTTTGGTTTCAGCTGGGATTTGTTATGAGAAGAACATTGATAACATACTGATGTTTTCAATTGTCGCTAAAAGTTGAAGGACTTTTTGTTTTGCCAGTCTACAGGTGTCAAGTTTAGGGAGGGGGTGAGGAATATTAAAATTAGTAATCCAAATTGTCATTTTGATATGCCAGTGGGATATTGTCAGGACATTGGCCCTGGCTGATGAGGACGTTGGTGAAAAAGACTCAAGTGCTGATTGTAGAAGTAAATTTGGAGAGCAGAAAGTGAGCTGGTGGGTTCTCACTGCTGGTCCATCTCAGCAAACCATGATGTTCTTTTTGTTGTATGTAATGAAAAGACCCACAGGTGATACTAAAGCAATGCTCAACAGGAAGAAAACAGCCCATATGCAGAGATGATGAAACAGCAGAGAGAGGATCTGATTTTCAAACCCAAGCCTAGCTACTGCCTCATTAGTATCTCACATGAAGTGCAGTAGCAATAAATATACCGAGTGCCAAAGGAAGGATATAATGAGGCATGAGAGAGCACAGCTTTGCTGTTTTCTGTCTGAATTTCTTCTCTTTCTGCAGGAACACCCAGGGCTGCACACCAGCAAGCAGGGCTGTCGGCAGGAGCGGGCGGCAGCACATCTCACCGCTCAGCGCGGATCAGTGCGTTAACGGCAGGTTTCACAACTGCCACTTCTCCCTGGATTTGCTCTGTCAAAATCACTTTGCAGCCAGCCAGCCAGCTGAGGCAATGCCAGGGAGATTTTGGAGAGATATATTAGTAACCTCTAAGTGATGTTGCTTTAAATCTGCAAGGTTAGAAAGTTCTGCACCAGGCTTATTTTGTTCATAAGTTCTGCTTGTTTGCAAACGTATTTTAAACAGACACACTCCTGTTTTAAAGATTTCTAGAATAACTTTATGATCTGTGCTACAGAAGGGTGAGATTGACCAAAGATGCTGTGAATCACTTTCTCTTGGCAGCAGATGTTATAAAGTATATACAAAATTATAAAGTATTATAATACTGTGTTCTTTAAGGAGCTTGATGCAGGATGAGTTCTTATGGGAAATGGTGCTAATAGTGAGGTAATTCCTGAGTTAGAGGAAACACTTACAGCTGCTGAGAGCTGACTGTGGTAGGAAGGGAGGAGAGGACTACCTGGAATGAGGTTGTAGTGATGTGGTCATTAATCTCCTTTCCCAAGTAACAAGTATTTAGATGAGAGGAAATGGCCTCAAGTTGCACCAGAGGAAGTTTAGATTGGATATCAGGGAAAATTTCTTCACCAAAAGGGTTGTCAAGCACTCAAAAAGGCTGTCCAGGGAAGTGGTGGAGTCACCATCCCTGGAGATATTTAAAAGACCTGTAGATGTGGCACTGAGAAACATGGTTCAGTGGTAGGCTTGTCAGTGTGAGGTTTATGGTTGGACTTGATGGTCTTAAAGGTCTTTTCCCACCTAGTTGATCCTATGATCCTATGATTCTATGACTGTCAAAGGAGCTGAAGGGAAGCAGACACACCAGTCTCACTGATGTGGTAGATTCGGGGTGTCTGAAGCCCCAATATAAATCCCAACCTAAGTAAATCATAGAATCACAGAATCTTGTGAGTTGGAAGGGACCCACAAGGATCATCCAGTCCAACTCCTGTCCCTGCACAGGACAATCCCAACATTCACACCATGTCCCTGAGGGCCTTGGCCAAACGCTGCTGGAATCTTGTCAGCCTTGGGGACATGAGCACCTCCCTGGGGAGCCTGTTCCAGAGCTCCACCACCCTCTGCCTCAAGAACCTTTTCCTCATGGCCAACCTCACCCTCCCCTGCCACATCTTCCTGCCATGTCCTCTGCTCCTGGCGTTGGTGGCCAGAGAGAAGAGCTCAGCGCCTGCCCCCCCTCTTCTCCTTGGGAGGAAGTTCTAGACTGGGATGACGACAGATTTTTTTAGATTTGCAAGGTGCTTGCGATTTGAGGTTGGTCCCATTGCAGCTGCAGTGAGAAATATCGTGATGGTGAGCTGTGCAGGTGCTGCTCCCAGATCTTCCTGCT
This sequence comes from Caprimulgus europaeus, assembly GCA_907165065.1. The sequence goes on from OU015529.1 coordinate 4,785,055, forward strand.
GCTGATGGAGAAGTGGACACTGCCACTGTGAAAATGCCACAGGCAACAGCTTCCTTTCATGCAGATGGGACATTTTGGGACAAGACAGTTATCTGAGCACAGGTACTATAGGCCAGCCCTTGAAAGAGGCAGCAAATGCTACTAAGTTTAGAGCAAGCTGGGTGGGAAAGCAAAGAGCTTTAACATTGAAGACAACATCTTCTTGCCTGGGTTCTCCCAGCCCCTTACTTCTGTTTAAATTGGGGAAAATTAATGTCACGAAGGTTATCAAGAAAAAGTACTCAGAGGGCTGAGCCCTTGTACAAAGACAGTGCTGAAAAACAGCCATAAGCATCAGGAAATCACCCACACCAGAGGAGCTCTCATCTCAGCTTGCCTGCCAGAGCTTCAGAGCAAGGAGAAAAGCCTGCTAATTGCAAGGGACATCTCAGTAAATTGGCCCTTACACCAGATGGGTGTAAGGTATTGACTTTCATGTCTATCCTGGGAAAAGCTCAATAGTGCTTCTCTTACTTTTCTCCCTTACTTATATTTTCACTCAATTCCAGTTGTTCTTGTGTGCAAACAAGGCTGCTAGAGAATATTTGTTGACTTCAAACATAGGTACCTGGTGCCATTCTCGCATCTCAGGGTGTCTCAGACCTCCTTTGAAACTGATGGTGTTGGTGTGGGGTGGCTCAGGGGCCAGCAGAGACTGAAATAACACAAACACTTAGTGTGGGTACCCAAATTGTTCCCATAGTTTGAAATTGTACCAGAAAGAAAAAAAATAAAGATGGTAATTTTTGCAAGGAGAAGCCTCTTGCTGAGTTACCAAGGCAATGCCAACCCCCTGGAAATCATCACAGCACTCAGCAGCAGTGAGTTGGTGCAGGGGGAAGCTGCACGAGTCCCTTAACCAGGGAAGGGACAGATCTCTGGGATCTTGAACGTTTCTCATATTGCAGATGATCTGGCTTCCCCCATGCACAGTAGGTTAAAGCCCCTTACACCTTCCTTAAACACAGAATGATAGAATCATCTAATGGTTTGGGTTGAAGGGACCTTTCAAGGCCATCTAGTCCAACCTCCTGCATCTAGTTGATGAGCAGGGACATCATCAACCAGATCAGGTTGCTCAGAGCCTCATCCAACCTGACCTGGAATGTTTCTACCACCGCTCTGGGTCAGTGTCTCACCACCCTCAGTGTAAAAAATTTCTTCTTTACATCTAGTCTAAATCTCCCCTCTTTTAGTTTTAAACCATTGCCCCTTGTCCTGTCACTACAGGCCCTGCTGAAATGTTTGTCCCCATCTTTCTTATTGGCTCCTTCAAGTATTGAAAGGTGCAATAAGGTCTCCCTGGAGCCCTCTCTTCTCCAGGCTGAACAGCCCCAACTCTCTCAGCCTGTCCTCACAGCAGAGCTGCTCCAGCCCTGGCATCATCCTCGTGGCCTCCTCTGGACCTGTTCCAGCAGGTCCATGTCTTTCCTGTGCTGAGGACCCCAGAGGTGGATGCAGTGCTGCAGGTGGGGTCTCGGCTGGGCAGAGTAGGAGGGTCACTGCCAGGGATGTGTTTGAAGCTCTTCTCTCCTCTGGATGTGCTCTTCCATGTGTGGAGCTGCCAATGCACAGGAAAGAAAATCACTCAGCAAGTCCTTCAGCAGCCCTGGCACACACCTGCCCTACCTGCCCCTCCTCCCACGCTCTCTGGCTCTTTAGGGAGGCCACAGAAATCCAGCATTATTTTAATTTCTTTGCACAGCTCTCAGATGTGTCAGGTGTACCATGCTGAACAAGACTATAAGCAAAATTCTGAAGAAGAAACTGAAACTCACCAAACTGGGAATACAACCCATATCAAAACACACGTGTTTTTGAACTCCATTGCAAAGCTGAAGTTGAACTTATGGCAGCATGACGAAGCTGGCAGATTTTTAAGAATACACTATGCCAACCCTTTCAGGATTACATCTCAGCATTATTATTATTTAATAAGTTCCTTCAGCCAGAGTGTTCACAAATAAATAAACCAATAGTTTAAGTGCCACAACAATCCCACTAAAAGGATGTGCTCTATTTGCTCTGCTCAGGTATTGCTAATAATAGAAGTATTGTAAAATGACTCAAACTGTAACAGAAAGGTTGAATGCTTGAGTGCACACAGCAGAGGAAAGCCTGGCCATACAGACACTGGAATCACATCCTTTCAAATTAGCATGGGGCAGTAAGCAAACCCCACATAGCTTGGGTAGACCCTGTCCAGGCAGCAAGGGTTTAACAGTATTTCTGTCCCTGTTAGCCAGGCTGTTTGAGGAAGAGAGCATTCCCTTGGAAGAAGAACTTCTTCAAATAGACAAGCACAATATTTATTTATCGGAAAATGTGCATTTAACAAGCTCAGTTGGCTGCCCTCTGCTCTGGCAGTTTCAGGAAAGCCTTTCTGGCCGTGCATTGCACTCTGCTTTCCTCACGGGCTGGGGATGCCAGCCGCTCTGTTGCCTCTGCTGGCTGTTTTCCACTTATTTGCTTACTCTTTTTCCATCCCAGTTAGCTCTGCATAGCCTGGAGGGAGTGAACTAGATTCTCTTTCTGGGGCATCATCGAAAGAATTGTTTACCGAGTTGCAGACGATCACATCTGTGTAAATCTGGTGGCAGCACATGTGCACTGCAGTGGCCTGCAGAGATTTTATTTTTCCTGATAGCATGGGAAGAAAAGCATCATCTCCCCTGCCTGAAGCTCAGCACCAGTACATAAGGCTGGCCATTTGACAACACTTTCCATTTGCTTGGAAACAAAAGCATTTGAACTGAGATTATTTGAGGATTATAAATCCCAGGGTACCATTTAAATCATGTTTTGAAACAGTCTTCCACTGAAACAATCTGTAGCCTTCCTCCACCAGCTGCAAATTACCAGTAGTCAGATTATCAGCTACCATTAGTTGATATTACAGACTAAAGACTAAAAACTATTAAAGACAAGTTTGTAGTTATTTGGATCAAATGTGTCAGCCAGAATATTAAAATGTGCAAAATAATATACATGCAAAATAATATACAGCTAACTCTATATTTCTTGAGGCAGAAATGATTTTTCCTGTTTTATAAGGCACCAAATTCACTCTCAGCAACCAATCTGCACTGATAGAAATGAGACTCCCTTTTGCATTGAACTTCTTGATTTCCAAATACAATTTTCCAAACAAAATCTCTTTTTGAATAAATAGTCAAATGCCTTGCTGGGTAATGCCAGGCTGTGTCAGTACTGGAGCATCTGTGTGGAAACAGCTCCTCTTTTCTGGAATTCTTACCTAAATTGGCCAAAGAAATGGGCACATGCACAAGTAGAAACATTCATTCCCATGTATAGTTTTAATGCACATCAAAACCTTTTTTTTTTTTTTTTTGCATATGCACCCACTGGTTTTAATCAGAATTTTAATGAATTTATCTTTCAAGATATTTGTCTTTTTTTCAAGAATTATATAATGACCATTTTATAACCACACTCCTGGTTTAAGCCCTGTTCCTAGATCAATCTTTCCACTCTTGCTCTACCAAAGAAATTTCAAATAGAGCCTAAAGTGTCCTCAAACAATTATTCATCCTACAACATAAAGTTGTAGCTCTAGAAAGGATCCCAAGGGACTGCACAGCTCATCTTCCTGCCCTGCAGCACCAGTAGCCCTCCTGATAGACATTTGTCTGGAGGTCCCTGACCAGGGACATCCCACACCTGCACTGTAACCACTCGGCTCCGGTGCATCATCAGTCTTCCCCTGAGCAATATGTGGTTTATTCTTTATGAGAGGTTTCCAACAGGTAAACCATCAAGATCTGATGATTGGAAAACATGCAGAATCACTGAATCACAGAATGGTGGGGGTTGGAAGGGACCTCAGGAGATCATCCAGTCCAACTCCCCTGCCAAAGCAGGTTCCCTACACCAGGTTGCACAGGAAAGTGTCCAGGTGGGTTTGAACATCTCCAGAGATGGAGACTCCACACCCTCTCTGGGCAGCCTGTCCCAGGGCTCTGCCAACCTCACAGGAAAGAAGTTTTTCCTTCAGTTTGTCTGGAACTTCTGGTGCTCCAGTTTGTGCCCATTGCCCCTTGTCCTGTCACTGGGCACCAACCAAAGGAGCCCGGCCCCATCCATTTGGCCCCCACATTTCAGATATTTATAGATATTGATCAGATCCCCTCTCAGTCTTCCCTTCTCCAGGCTGAACAGTCCCAGCTCTCTCAGCCTCTCCTCACACAGGAGATGCTCCAGGCCCCTCATCATCTTTGTGGCCCTTAGCTGGGCTCTCTCCAGAAGATCCCTGTCCCTCTGGAACTGGGGAGCCCAGAACTGGACACAACACTCCAGATGTGGCCTCACCAGGGCAGACCAGGGCAGAGTAGAGCAGCAGGAGAACCTCCCTCGACCTGCTGGCCACATTAGAAAGCTAATCATTAATTAATATCAAAGGTAATTAGTTTATGACCTTAGGAGATATCTCCACCAAAGGCTAGTGAGGCAGTCAGACACACAGGTGGAGGGGAAGGGTGTGTTTTGGGGCACACCACCAGCATGGCTTTTCCAAGTGGGGCGTGTAAGATGCCTGAGAACTGAGCAGTCAAATCATCTCATATGGGAACGGACAGGAAGAAACACAGGAGTGAATCTGGCAGAAAAGGAGGCAGGTAACCATGCCATGTATGCCAGGAAGTGCAATTACTGGGTGGAGGAAAGTAACTTTAGCAAACAAACTTTAGGCTTTGCTAGGATTTATGGTTCCACAGTGTTCCCACCTTTCCCTTTTCTACTGGTAGAACTCAACCAGTTGGCTTTGTTCCCACCAAGAAATCCATCGGTCCTTGACTATGCATGAAGATTTATTTTGCTCCTTACTCAGCAGGGGAGTGAGCATTTGAAAAGGGTTTCTTTCCATGTGCTCTGCTTTAGAATACAATTCCTCTTCCTCGTATTATTGCAACGATGTTTTATTTGTGTTTTGTTTTATTTATTGAAATTATGTGGGGTTTATTTCACATATGCTTTATTGGCAGAGCAGCACGGCTAACAGAAAGGCTGTTTTCACTTTTACTGGAAAGGTTTTTCTGAATATTAGCTTTGGATTGGCAAATTTTCAGTAATTTGTCCTCTCAGCAACACATTGGTATGAAAATTGGATTTGGGCAATGGGCACTCCCTGAGCTACTTTACTTTCAGTGTAATGACTTTAGCTAGAAGTTGAGCATACATCATCCTTCCATCCTTTGCTTTTCTGCTCAGGATCAGCTGCACATTTAGGGTCTCAATCTTTTAACCCTTATTCAGGCTGAGTAGCACCTGATAATGGGAAAATAGCATCACCTTGACTTGTAGAGCTTGACAATTTGAGCCTCCATTAAGAGAGTCCTGTGAAAATTAGGACATGATTTAATTGTGCAACCACAGGGCAACCCCACTTTCTTTTTAAAGCATCCTGATTTCAGTGGCATGCTGCTTTAATTTCTATTTTCATTTGATATTTTAATCATCTTAACATTTAAGCAGCTCTTCTGAAGACTTGATGTAGGACTTGGGAAGAAGGAGGATGGGGAAGGATTGCAGTCCTTGCATCAGCTCCTGTGGCTGGCACTGTGGATGGTGGACATCAGGGCCAAAGGAGTTCCCTATCTTTTCTTGTACTGAGAAAGCTGCTTCCTTCCTAAGAAGGGTTAAAAGTTTGACATTAAAAATCAAAATATTAGATGATATCCAAATGTCTCTGTCTGTGAGTTTAAATTAGAGGCCATTAATTTAAGAAATAAACAGATTTTTAACAAAATACCATTTAAATTTTGTTACTGATTATCTAAACAGGGGGAAAAATTTAAAAAGAGATTCTTCTTTTTGAACAAGTCTTGCAGTTTTACTGTGTGAAAACTGGTTTTATTGTCAATTAAGAAGATCCTCTGAATGGTGTAAATTCTTGTCTGCCTGAAGCCAGTGTCTCTCCAATGTAAACACCAGATAAACTGAGTTAGAAACAGCAGCTCCCAAGTTCCCTCTTTCATTTGTTTCCTCTTCTCTAGGCTGGGTCTATCACTGGCCATCACACTCCTTTAATGCCTGCTTTTGGGAAATCACATAATTTAGGTAGTCATAACCTTAATCAGATGCCAACTGTGTTCACCTGTTAGAGGTGATGGTAGAGGTGATGGTAGAGGTGATGCTCTTATTAACTCCACTAATTTGCCTAATGACTCTGACCAGCAAGTTCTCCCTCCTTCAACAAATTGCAGGACAGATGTTGATGCCTGCTTAGACTGAATGACTTTACAAAGGGTAAGTGTACATCAGCTCCATGGTGTAAACCATGCAATGGGTTTTTGATTTTTCTTTCTGTCCTTGAGCCCCAGATATATATCTCTTAAAAGCATAAAGATATATGTGCTGGATGGTTTTGGATTAAAATTTTTAAAAGTAAAGAAGCAATGGTGGAAGTTGATTTAAGATCCTAAAATCAGGGATAAATATATAAGAGTTTCTCCATTCCCATACCACCAAAGACCTAGAAATCATGGATCCCATGTTGTAAATAAAGAAAAGATGATCAGAGAGGTATATCTGTCCTACCTGCACTTATTTAAGAGCAGAATTTATCTCTATAGACAGCTGGAGGGAGGTAATTTTTGTAGATGACATTTTTTCAACCATCTCCTGCCTTTGGATGAGATGACACCCACTTGAAAGCTGGTGGTCTCACTACTGATGCTAAAGTCATAGAGCCTAAGGATCCAACACAGCTACTTCAGATTTTCATGTCTCTTACCATAGTGAGATGGTTTCTTCCTTAGGATTAGTTGGTGTACCTTGCTCATCTTCCCTTCAGGAAATATTTGTCAAAGAAAAAGAAACAAGGATAGCTATGTCCACTTCTGCAGGAAAGTTCTTCCTGTAAATGAATACACTTGCAAGTAATAGAACTTAATTACTTCTTCCAAACCCCCTGAAATCCTTGTTTTATCCTTCCACATAGACTTGCTGCTTACAATATTTTCCAAGAGCTCTGAAGACCTAATTTTCCACACTCCAATTAATAATATTCTAGAGAGACTGAAGATATAAACAGTCTTTCTAAATTAATACTCATATTTCTATGCAAGCTTTTAATCAAAGAAGACAGCATGACACCTCCAGAGGCTGCTATGCCATTGTGTTGCCAATAACATTATATTGTTCTATTCAAAATATATTTTATTCCCCTATTCTTTTGATGTTTTCATTTCCTTATAAATTGTCTCTAGTTATTAGTTTTTTCTGTGGTTGGTCTTCAGTTTAGGAGATTGATTTGGATTTGGAATGGGTTTTTATCGTGTATATATATAAAATTCCAATGTTTCTGTAAATTATTTTTACCAAATATCTTTATTTTTTGTGTATTTTGGGGGATAAAATACCTTCCTTATTTTTATCTCTGTGAAGTTCTCAATACCCACTGGGGTCCCGGGGAGCTGGAGGTCCTCCAGCCCATCACACGTGGTTTTTGACATGTGTTTGTGAGTCCTGGAGACATCCATTACCAGTAGTGTTTGTGGGATGTTTCAGAGGGGCCTTCTGCAGGCTCTTCCAGGAGATGTTACTAACACTTTCCCAGAAGGCTCTCCCAGATTTTCTCCATCTGCCTGTGACAATTTGGTTCCTGTGGTGGTAGACATGGCAGCTGCAACTGAGTCATTCTGTTTCATATTAGAACAAAACATACTCATGAAAACAGAAGCAATTACTGCTGGATATACCATTCCTTACAGCCTCAGTCCAACAGCCTTCCCAAAAGCAGAAATATCTACCCAGTTGTCTTGAATTCCCTGAAATCTGAGGAATATAGGACAGTATCTCAAGAGGTACTGATTTAAGCAGAGGAATGGCTGAAATCAAATCATCATAGTAGATGTTGTCCATTTGGAGACATTCTGGCTCAGAAGAGTTTGCAATCTATTTAGGGCCACAGACAAAGATTTTTGAGGAAATTCTGGAAAAAAGAAAACAAAAGAAAACAAAAGGAAAAAAAAAAGATAAAAAGTGTTTAGCCATACCAGTGAACAGAAATAGGAACTGAATCCTTGGTTCTGTATTGAGGAACTTCACCAAGGGCCATTGGTGTTGCTCATCTCCAGCCTAGTTTTCCATTTCATTAGGACATTTTTGTCAGCGTGTTTGAGGGTTGGCATTGGCACATTGTGTTTTATTTCTTTATATGTATACACAAATGTGTGTGTATGTGTGTATATATATATATATATATGTATGTATATACAAGCATGGTTCCAGCTGTGTGCAGTTTGTAAAAATATGTGTACCTATTTACCTGAATAAAAGTAGCATTTGCCTCCAGGCTACCTTTGCAATCCTTCCTATACAGTGTTCTTGAATCTGTGCAAGTGATCATTTTTATTGATGAGAATGTTTTTACAAAAAAAAAACCCAAAAAAACCCCAAAAAACCCCAACAAAAATGCTGATAAACTCTTGTACCATTATGTATTTTCATTACTGTTTTCCCAGAAAGTGTTTTTAAAGGCTCATTGAGAACAAAGAAAGCAGGGAGGAGAAAACTGTGTACATTTGGGCTTTGCAGTAAGAAATTATTTTTAGGTGTCCCCAGAAGACATTCAAGTTTTGGGCACTCACCCTTCTGTTCCACTCATGTGCTGGGGACTCTACTGTGTGTTCCCAGTTCCCAACTGGGCCAGTCTAGCTTAGCAGGAGAGAAGAGGCAATAACCACCACAGTCCAGGTTGCATCTCCACAGCAGCAGCAAGTGGTCTGTGGGATGCTCCACATCACCTAATGTGGTTTAGGCCATAAATTTGTGTAGTTTCTTTAATTTAGAGGAGCTGCTGCCTTCCAGCTCTCTTTTGGCTGGAGACTCCCATTTCAGTCTCTCTGGAGGAGAGCCCAGCTCTTCCATACAGCACACAGACTTCTGGGGAAAAAGTGATAGTCTCACTCTCTTCCTTGTTTCAAGCCTGGAAGAGCAGCAAGCTGGGATTTGCACAACTCACTGCAGCTCTGGTTCTTTTCATTCAACTCCAGAGGAGTTAAGATGTGTATAGACCAACACTGCAGGAACCTGGCACAGCCTGGAGTGCAGACTTTAACACATGGACCCTTCTGGTCCAGCATAGATACAGCACAAAATTACTCCTCTCTTTTCTCTTTCCGTGGAGCCACCATGGTCTTACTCCAAGGAGTAAGGACTCTCCAAGGATGGTGCAGTCTGTAAAACAGTTCTCTGCAATGAAATCCCACAGATAGATCCAGGCTGCAAACAAATCTAGCATTCAGGTTTTCAGTTTATCTGTACAACACAATCTAGACATCTGATCCCAGTAAGTTTGTAGACATCCAAAAAGTGTTCAACAGAAAAAAGAAGGTTGTGTGTCTCTTTTTTCACTCTTTCTTCCTTGCTTACACCACTGAGTACTGCTACACAAGTAGATGGATTTCTCATATCTCTTCATTCAGCAGTGCAAAGCAGCAAAAATCTCTTGATGGTACGTGCAGGGGAATTTTTAGACTTGAAAGCAGACAAACCATTGCTCTTGAAAAAAATTACCAAAGATACATAAAGGATGGGCCAAAAAGACTGTCCTGGTTCTTCTGCTTCATCTCACAGAGTGAAACACACAATGAATCTATCACAGAAATATGTAGATCTCACAGTCTTGATATTTGTGCTGTGAAGCTGAAATGTCTCTTTCTCACCCAAGATAAATGTCAAAAGCACAGAGAAATAAATTATTTTCTTCATGTTTTAGGCAGCTGCATCTGCAGCTATGGATTGCTCTTCTGGAATTTTTCCTCCTGCAAAGTTATAAAAAGCTTTGAAAAAAACAAATAGGAAGCTGGTGACTTGTATTTTTTCTGCTATAGATTAATTAATGCTGTTTAAGAGAGTTAAAATGAGCCTGAGCTGTTTGTAGTTGCTTGGTTATTCTTTTCTCCTGAATACATAATCTAGAATTTATTTTGACAAGGACTGGTGGGCGATGCACAAGGAGGCGGCTTCTGTTTGGGGTGGGGGCTCCTTTTTTGGCCTAAGGAGAAGAATATTTGGCTCAGAGGACTGGAAACTTTCTTCCAGCCCCACCTCTTCTCTTCCCTCTGAATGAATGGGTTTATTTTCATGCCTGTTTCTGGTGGATAGCAACCACTCCTTTTCTCCTGGGAATATTATGGTTTGCCATTGACAAAATAGCAATGTAAATTAAAGAAGGTATGGACACTGTCTTTAGCCAAGGGAATAAATATTTTCCAGCAGAATTTCATCAATTGTTTTAAAAAAGAAAGAAACTGAATTAATTTAAATGAATATCATTATTCTAAAGAAAATGATAATGGAGTAATTCAAAATATTGTTGTGATTTTAAGAATGTGTCCTGGTTTTATTCCTGTTTTTAAGATGACAAGTGATTAAGTAAGATTAACTCAGATTAGAAAAACAGATGGCTGTTGTTTTAGGAAAGGTAACTGGTGTTTAGGTAACTGGAAATATATATTTTCAAATAGTTAATGAAACACTAAAATGGGTTTGACTCCTTCGGAGTATTACTTGTTGAGTAACACTCATTGAACTTTTACCCAGCTTGTTTTGCACTACATTTTTAAGCTATCCTTGTATATTTGCAAGTCTTGCACAACCCATGCAGGCTGAAATGTTTTCTTTCTAGAAGGTAAAACTGCTTTTTTCATCAACAAACAGGAAACTCTTCCTCATTAAGTTATTCAATTACATCAGGTAAAGTGCGAGCTATTTTGTCATTCAAATTGAATTTTTCAGATTTTGAAAACTTTTCCCTTAGGAGCAATTAAAAATGTAAAAAGCCTCGTGATTCTCCCCAACAAAACTCAGATCAAAAGCTGGGATGGAAATAAGAATTATCATATTCTTCATTGAGCTTTGTACTCCTCCAGGTTTTTTTCAGTAAGAAAAGCACAGAGAACGTTTATCCTTTGATGGCTGAAATTAATTTTCTGCCAATTTTATAATGACAGCAGCTTTCCCTGATATTGATGAGGGAGTTTCATCAATCAACATGAGAAGAGTTTCACTTCACGTTGCTGTAGAAGAGGGTGAAGAACACAGAGGTCCATAAGAAAACACCCCGTGCCACGAGCTGCGTGACTCTTGGCAGCAGGTCTGAGGAATGACTTTTCCTCTCCAGCTCAAGGGGAAATGAAAGAACATAAAAACTTTGCCATCCAAGGTTTTCTGCTCTCTCTTAGTAGTGTCTGTATCAATACAAGGTTGGATTCTTGCTGTCCTTGTGTTTGAAGTCTAAGATGAGTTCAAACGTTCACACAAGCACTTTTGATTTTATCAGAGCTACTGGCTGTCCCAACAGCAAGATAAAAATCAAAAAGGGGACATAGAGGAAAAGATTAAAAAGGAAAAAGAAAACACTGAGAAAACTGAAGCTTTATTGGCCTTTTTTCAAACTTAAGTTTCTTTCTGAAAGTAATTTATTTGTAAAAGTGACTTCATGGAATTATAAATCCAAATATTTAATATATGGCAAAGCTATAAACATTTGTGAATAGGGTCTCTCAATGGGCAGTGGTGAGTATTTATTAATAATTAACAAATTAATATGAAAACTTAAATACAAGAACAAGAAGAAAATAATTAACTCTACTGTGAAAATATATGTAATGTGAATTAACATTAAGAACCACCCAACAAGTTATCTGTCATCCTGAGATACCTTACTTGTATCCATAGGACTTTTCCATACCATTGGGATCAAGGTTTCTCTGCTCTCCTCAGCTTCTTCATCCTTTTCTACTTTGATTGAATGAGGCAATAGGCTGCCACTATTATCCCCTAGAAATGTCCATTTATTATCATTTCTGAAGGTGCTTTAAATTTTAACCATTACCACCAATAACAAGGGCCCTATTCTAGGGACCCTTGACAGGTTAAGTAGATAGAGTAACAGAGACCAGGATGAGCTGGTTCATCATTCTCCTCTACCATGTCCACTCAATTTCAATATGTTGAAATAAAAGAAAATCACACAGCAAAATCACCCATTATGGTGCTGTTCTTCATAGCTTCACATTTCCACCCTCCTCAGCTTCCCACTGCAACACATGGAGATGGAGAACATCTGAGCAACATATTCTGGGAGAAGAAATTAAATGGCAATGAATTGGTAGTCATACACTTTTAGTGAACCCCATCAAGAACTCTTTGCAACTTGAATATAAAGTTGCACAGAGAACGTGGAGTTATTTTAAAATAATGTAACAAATCAGTTAATATTGACTTGGTTCTTGAAGAAAATGCCTTTTCATTGACAGTTACAAAGAAAATAAAGAAAATGGGAGGAAAAGGGATTTGAGACCTATAAAAAAGTGAGAAGTTTTGGGGGAAATAATCTGTCTTGTATTTATAAGAATGACAAATAGATGTCTTCCCTGTAGAAGAGGAAATTCTTTATCGAGGTGGTGTATGGCAGTTAACAGGCTGCTGGAATGCAGTAGAATAAAGAGGCAGGCTAAACCAGTGCTAAGAGAAGATCTATTTTTTCCACAACTATTAAATCAGCATAAGGAAAATACTATCAAGCACAGGGGTCAGTAAGCAACAAGAAATGTCTGAAAAGATCAGCATCTTTAAGGACACCCACCCTGTCCCTTCCCAGCTGGTCCCATCAGCTGCAGGTTCCCACACACAAGGACATCATTCCATGGGCAGAGTGACCCGAGTCATGATTACAGCTGTTGCTGTACCTTGAAGGAAGCACAAAGTGACTGCATATTTCTCTTTTCTCCCTTATTTTGCATTTCTGGAAAATTTTAGACTTTAAGCATTCAAGGGAAAAAAAAAATGATTTTTTTTTTTTTCTGTTCTAAAAACCAGCTGCCACTGGCAGTGGTTAAAACTTCTTTTCATTGATTTTTTTTAATGAAGAATATTTAAAATAATAAAAAAACTATGGGTTTTTCCTTCAGAAACTGTTTTTTGTTTAAAAAATAAAATAAAAATTAAAATATATTAAAAACTAAAAATATAAAAAATATAAATAGAAATAAATAAATCATTTAATTTATTTTTTTTAAAAGAAAGCTATTAACTCAAGACAAACCTGCTAGAATAAAAAAGGGATGGAAACTTTCCACTCTGAAAGATGAGTGTGTTAGTGCTGTTGGGGCCTCATGGGACACGCAGCTCTCCTGCAATGAGCATCTTTCCTCTGGGGATGGCAGGAGCTCAGAGCAGCCAAGCAGGGACTGTCACAGCCTCTCTGGGGTTTCAGCACTAAGGGACACCATGGCACATCACAGCAAATATTTCCAGACATGAAACCCAACACAGCAAAGAGTACATTGAAAAACCTGAAATGTCATCAATTAGGGCAAATTATTTTTCTTTCACAACCCAGAGCTACCTCTGCAAGTCATAAACACAGGTGTGTTCAACCAACCAACACCTCTGCCAGAGCCTGACTGATTAACACCAGCTAATTACCCAGCTGATGGGAGCCACTGCTCAATGGAACTGAGATGGCATGATCCAATCTAATTATTCTGATTGCAACATTTTAGCCCAATTTAATTGCTTTGCCATTCATATGTCAGACAATCTACACACAGAAGTTTATAATTAAGCAGTTATCACTCTATAATATGTTTTTAAATGTTTCTTTTTCTAACTAGGGTAAAGCTGGCTGTGTTGGATTTTTTCACATAGACCACAGTCCCCTGTGATTAGCTCACTTCTCTCTACAACTATTGTTTAAATCACTGAGAGACTCTGAGTGCCTGAGGGATCTGGCTATCTTCAGTAAGCTTTAATTTTATTTAATTTCATATTTAAAGCTTCCGTGACCTTTTTCAACATACAGATGATAAAAATACTTTCACACATGGATATATCAAGTGACATGTCCACCTAGGCTTGCTAATAAAACCGCATTACTCTCTTCCTGCTGGCCCCTGGCTATATTAGCTGTCTGCTTGCCTTATTTGTGAGTTATAAATAGCCCAAGTCTGCATACTCACTGTCTGCTTACATTGAACAAACTGTGATTTTAATTCTCTCAAACAAGCCCGTCTCCTGATGCAGGTCTGTCCTGAATGCTCAGTCTTACCTGTTTTCCTTTCTTTTTCTTTTTCTTTTTCTTTTTCTTCTTCTTTTTCTTCTCCTTTTTCTTCTTCTTTTTATTCTCCTTTTTCTTCTCCTTTTCTTTTTTTTCTCTTCTTCTTTTTCTTCTTCTTCTTTTTCTCTTTTTCTTTTTCTTCTTCTTCTTTTTCTTTTTTCTTTTTCTTCTTCTTTTTCTTTTTCTTCTTTTTCTCTTTTTCTTTTTCTTCTTTTTCTCTTTTTGTTTTTCTTTTTCTTCTTCTTTTTCTTCTTTTTCTTTGTCTTTTTCTTTTTCTCTTTTTCTTTTTCTTTTCCTTTTCCTTTTTTTTTTCTTTTTCTTTTTCTTTTTTAATGTTTCTTACATGACTGGGAGATTCTGACAATTACCAGAGCCACTGAAAGGCATTTTTGTCCTGTTAGCAAGCCCTTGGTTGCAAAGGAATCCTCCACACCATTCGTTATGTTCTGATTTGATCACATTTTATCCTCACATCACACAAGTGAAAGGCATCAGTGTTTCTGACCCCATTTTCCCAGCTTAGCTCATACCAAGAAGTCAGGAAATCATCTCAGGGCCCTACTGTACTAATTTCTGCCGGAGGGTAGGAAGGTTCTGCAGAGGGATCTGGACAGGTTGGATCAATGGGCAGCAACCAACTGTATGAGGTTCAACAAGGCCAAGTGCTGGGTCCTGCACTTCGATCACGACAACCCCATGCAACACTACAGGCTTGGGGAGGAGTGGCTGGAGAGCTGCCTGGTGGGAAAGGACCTGGGGGTGTTGGTCAACAACAGCTGAACATGAGCCAGCAGTGTGTCCAGGTGGCCAATTAGGCCAATGGCCTCCTGGTCTGGGTCAGTAATTGTGTGGCCAGTAGGACCAGGGAAGTTCTCTTCCCCCTGTACTCAGCCTTGCTGAGACCGCACCTGGACTGCTGGGTTCAGTGTTGGGCCCCTCACTCCAAGAAGGACCTGGAGGTGCTGGAGCGTGTCCAGAGAAGGGCAACGGAGCTGGGGAAGGGTCTGGAGCACAAGTGTGCTGAGTTCCCGGCTGAGGGAACTGGGGTTCTTGAGCCTGGAGAAAAGGAGGCTGAGGGGAGACCTTCTGGCTCTGTCCAAGTCCCTGAAAGGAGGGTGGAGAGAGGTGGGGGTGGGTCTGTTCAACCAAGGAACAAGGGACAGGACAAGAGGAAATGGCCTCAAGTTGTGCCCAGGGCAGTTGAGATGGGATGTGAGGAAGAATTTCTTTGCTGAAAGGGTTCTGAGGCATTGGAAGGGGTTGCCCAGGGCAGTGGTGGAGTCCCCATCCCTGGAGGGATTTAAAAGATGGGTAGATGAGTTGCTTAGGGATATGGTTCAGTAGTAGACAGGTACAGTCGAACTCGATGATCTCAAAGGTCTTTTCCAACCAAACAATTCTCTGATTCTGTCATTCTCTGCAAACTAAAGGCAATAGACGCTCACTTCCAAAAGTCTTCCAGCCTCAGGACAAAAATGCTTTACAGGTAAACTAAGGCAGAGACAGGCTGAAGACTAGATTTACTAAAGAATTAAATTACCCAAAGAAGGATTTTAGGTGGAATTTGGCACCTAAATTTAAAACTACAAGACGAAAACCCTCTGCTTTCAGAGCTCATACCACATCTGAGAATCTCCTTGTGTAACTGGGAAGGTCTCTGTGGGAGTACCAGG
The DNA here is from genome assembly GCA_907165065.1 of Caprimulgus europaeus. The sequence goes on from OU015529.1 coordinate 4,800,853, forward strand.
GTGCAGAGAGCTGCATCTGCCCTGGCTTCTCAGCATCTATGTCTGCTAAAGCTCGGTAAGTGCTCTTGTGCTGTAAGGCACCCTTGGAACTCACAGAATCACAGAATGTCAGGGATTGGAAGGGACCTCGACAGATCATCCAGTCCAAACCCCCTGCCAGAGCAGGAACACCTACATGAGATCACACAGGAAGGCGTCCAGGTGGGTCTTGAGTGTCTCCAGAGAAGGAGACTAAAAACAACTCACCAGACACACTGCTGGGTCACACCACATTGTGAAGTTGAGGCAAAGATCACTCCACTATTTTCAGTGTGATGATGTCCAGGAAGCCCAGTGGGCAACAGTAATTGCCACAGCACCCTGCAGAAAAGCGCAGAAGGCTGCCTCATCTCTAACCTCATTTCAGGAGGTTACACTGAAATTACTAAATGTTGGCCTCTCCTCAAAAAAGAGAATGGGTTCCCAAGAACCTCTATTCTGCTTCACTGGTTCCCTGGTGAGTCATCTGGTCTCCACTGGCTTCCTGAAAAATATGTAAGAGGTAGTTGAGTATTCATCTTGGAAGACTTATTTGGGATAACTGATCCTTCAGTGCTAAATCCAAAATCCTCCTACAATACTTCCCATCCATCAGAGGATTGTCCTCTTAGGAACAGAGAAGTTAATATCCCCAAGCAAAGTCACAGAATCACAGAATCATGGAATTGTAGTGGTTGGAAAAGACCTTTAAGATCATTGAGTCCAACCATAAACCAAACACAGCCAATTCTACCTCTAAACCATGTCCTTGAGCACTTTGTCTACCCATCTTTTAAATACCACCAGGGAAGGTGACTCCACCACCTGCCTGCAAAGCACTGAGCTGCCCCTGTTCATCAGGACCTGGGCAGGCTCAGGGGTCCCCAGCGGGACCCTCAGCGAGACATTCCACCCCAGAGGACTATTAATCAGGACCAAAAGCAAACCACAGAAGTGTAGATATCTGCAGAATAAATTACTGGCAAGATTAGTGTGTGAAATGAGTTAGAATGAGCAAGTTCCTCAAATTACAGCCTCTGGGGAAATCATTTACAATGGCCATGGTGAGTAATATCTCAGTCCATGACTCCGTTGACTTCCATCTTCCCCTACAGTTACAATGAGCATGAGAAAGATCAGCTTCAAATTGTCGTGTGTTTATACTGGCTGGTGCTACTTTAATCATTTTTATTAAGACTCATGTGGCACTTGTATTTTGTTCCACCACACTGCCAGTGTGCTCATTCAAAGGATCTTTTTGTTTCCATGAAAGCTTTTCCATGTATTTGTGCACTTGTCTGGAATCATAACTCATGTTTATTTCCAAGACAGGCCATGCTGTGCACAAGAGAGATCCATTGGACTCCACAATTGCTTCATACTTGGACTTCAGTACAAGTTGTTAGTGAATATTTGAGATTTTTAGCTGTGTAAAGGACCTCTATGCTGATTTTTTGCTATGCAAATCTATAGGCATGGTGCCATCTGCAAATTTATTTTCATATCCTCAGGTACTACCACATATAGCCCATCCAACAACACAACAAATCACAGTGCTCAGTAACGTGGGTTGCTTCTTTGTTTCAAGTGTTATGCCATTATGTCATATACTAACGTGAAAATAGACATGTTTTTTTCTCAGTGGCATTCATAGAAAAGTTAAATTTACTACTTCTTCCCCTTTCAGCATTATACATTATTTGCTATTTTCTTATCTGTGCTTTTCAGCCTATAATTTGATACATTTCTTAGAAATAATTGGTGTCAGATGTCAGGTCTTGTGGCCAGTTTCTTTGGCTTTCTCTGCTGAAAATTGTTTTATACAATTTGCATTTATGAAGCAGTTTGATGCAGTAATTTCCACTCTCATACCCTCATTCCCTTTCTTAATTTATTTTTTCTGCAGTGCATCTCTAAAAAAATGAAGAACTTCCATTAAGTTTGGGCCTTATATTGATTATATCCAATCTCTAAAATATCCTTTCTGCATGATAATCAATCTCCTTTCCTTTTGACAGTTACCTGCCTAAACAAGCTTTTGCTGTTTGCATTAAAATCCTTCCCAAAAATTTGACTTTTTTGTCAATTCTCATTTTATTCCCTCACTTAACAACATCTATGACACAGAAGTTTTTCTTAGGATGCTTTTGTTTTTCCATTCCTCATAAACTATGTTTTTTCTCCCACTACTGCTTTCTAACACAATTATTCTTGTGTTTAACTTCAACAAGTTGCTTATTACAACCTACCCTTCAGAAAATGAAATTTTTCAGACTCTCAGATAAATTTTTTGGCATGTGTTTAGAGGTATTTTTGACCAAAAGAAATCCTAGTTTATATATGGTTTGGGGTGCTTTTGATTTTTTTTTTACTGTCTATCTCAGGTTTATCTAAGAACTTGTGAACCTTGGCACAGATGAACAAGATGCCTATACCAGAAAAAATTCCCTTCATTACTGTGTTGAAATGTTGGTCTGGATTTCTTCAGGCTTCAAGTCACATTTAGAAAAGCCTCCTTGCCTTTAATCTCCCAAACCATTATTATTATTATTATTATTATTATTATTATTATTATTATTATTATTATTATTATTATTATTATTATTATTATTATTATTATTATTATTATTATATTGTATATTATTAATTATATATTATTCATATATTTATATTTTTACATATTATATATTAATTATATATTTTAAATGATATATTAATAATAATATTTATATTTACATTTATATTTATATTAAAATATATTAATTATATATTATATATTAATTATATATTTAATGATAGTAATGATAATGATAATGATAATGATAATGATAATGATAATGATGATGATGATAATAATAATAATAATAATAATAATAATAATTATTATTATTATTATTATTATTATTATTATTATTATTATTATTATTATTATTATTATTATTATTATTATTATTATTATTTCCCCTTCATTTTAGGCCTTTCAGTTTGTTGATTAATGCCTATAAATGAAGCCGTGGTGCTTCTGGAAATGAGATTTGTCATCTCTGTCACCACTCAGCTCCATCTGTTGCCACCTCGTAAGCGGCGTAGCAGGAAGTGAGGCACTATAAATGAGCCTGGCTGCATCAGCCTGCAGAAGTTTACATTTCAGCTTTTATAATCAAAGCTGTGATTTCTCACCCACATTTTCCACAGGATGCGTAATCACCGCGTAATTTCTCTTTTACATCATTTACAGTGCGCTCTAAATTGAGGTAACTTAAGAGGTTTCAAGAGAAGGACAGTTTACATGGTCCATCTGATCAGACTAAAGGGTTGTGGACACCTGATAACACCTTTCATCTATTGAGTACTAATATTAGACCTACTAATCTTCCCAGAAGCATTTGAAATTCATAGGGACAACTGAGGAGAAAAGTAGGGACATGCTGTTTAATGGCCTTGAAACAGAACTCATGCAAAGATCTCCTCTGGAGGCTGACACAGATATTTAATATTATATTTACTGTCTGGCTCAGGTCTCCACTGGTGTGAGGTTCTTCACTCAGAGATGTTCATACAAGCAGGTTTTCAGCTGTGAGAGTCTATTCCTATCTCTCCAGATGTTTTGTCTGTGGTCACCTAGACCAGTCATGTTTCCTTTTTGTTTTCCACCATTTGACCATTTGAGCTGGGACAGTCTCTTCACCTGGACCTGGAGGTGGTGACTTCTGAACCAGCACAGCTGGGTCCCAAAAAGTTCAGCTACTCCTGTCTGAGAAGGGTGATCCTCTGAAATGCCCCCACATGCTGGGTGCTGCTTGGTACCCACCCTTCAGCTGCAGAGAAAAATGAAATTAAAGTCCACATGGTGCGTCTGGACAGCTGAACATCAGGGACAGCTTCCGGACTCTTGAAGTTGGCCAACACAAGTATGAGGTTTGACCACAATCTGTGTGTCAGCTCACAGCTCTGAGCACATTATGAGTATGTTGAAGCAACACAGCTGGTTTGATACTCCTCAAAGTGAACAAGATGAAGGACAGAACTCAGACTGCCAGGCACCAGGACCAGAAAGAACCTTGAGCCATCCCCAACAATATCAGTCCCCATGCTGATTGACACTCACAATAGCAGAGAGTGCTTGCAAATGTCCAAGTAGATTTGGAAAGGATACAGAGTAATAATTAATAACAGGGAAAATAATCAGCCTATGACTATCTGGATTAATTGTCATTCCCTTGAATAACAGAGATGTCAGAACTCATCGCTCTGATTGCTTTCTTTTTGGCAAAAATGAAATGAAGAAGGACATCTCTGAGGAAACAAATCAGCAATAAAACCTATAAGATCTGGTGACTGGCAAAGTTTACCTCTGAGCACATCAGCTTTGGAGCTATAAAGCTGGTCCAACAATTACCAATTGTTGTTAAGTGGGGAAAACACCCCAAACATAAATACAGGCTGGGAGATGAGTGACTTGAGACCAGCTCTGAAGAAAAGGACTTGGGGGTGGTGGTGGACGAGAAGCTCAACATGAGCTGGCAATGTGCACTCACAGCCCAGAGGCCAATCACCGTGTCCTGGGCTGCACCCAGAGCAGCGTGGGCAGCAGGGCCAGGGAGGGGATTCTGCCCCTCTGCTCTGCTCTCCTGAGACCCCACCTGCAGTGCTGCCTCCAGTGCTGGGGCCACCAACAGAAGAGAGACATGGACCTGTTAGAATGAGTCCAGAGGAGGCCACGAGGATGATGCCAGGGCTGGAGCAGCTCTGCTGTGAGGACAGGCTAGGAGAGTTGGGGATGTTCAGCCTGGAGAAGAGAAGGCTCCAGGGAGACCTTCTGGTGGCCTCCCAGTACCTGAAGGGGCTCCAGGAAAGGTGGAGAGGGACAGTTAATGACAGGACAAGGGAAAATGGCTTTAAACTGGAAAAGGAGAGGTTTAGATTAGGTATGAGGAAGAAATTCTTTCCTGTGAGGGTGGTGAGACACTGGCCCAGGTTGCCCAGAGAAGCTGTGGCTGCTCCTCCCTGGAAGTGTTCTCGGCCAGGTTGGATGAGGCTTTGAGCAACCTGGTCTAGTGGAAGGTGTCCCTGCTGATGGCAGGGGGGTTGGAACTGAGTGATCTTTAAGGTCCCTTCCAACCCAAACCATTCTGTGATTCTATGAGAAGCACAAGATATTAATACAGGATGACATCTAGCCTGTTTAATCTGGTTTTCACATGCCCATGGCCAACGTTGTGTTGGAGAAGGAAATGGGTAGTTCAGTTTGGAAACAAAATCTCATCATTCATACTGAAGAATCATAACTCCTGCTTGTTCCTTTTGTTTTGTAGCGGTGTCTCTTAGCTGATGCCAAGCACACCATTGCTGGATCTCAAAAGCCTATTGTTTGTAAAAACAGTCATTTTTCATGGACTACCCTCAAGAAGACACTTTAATTGCTGTTTCAGACATTGTTCTGGATATTGTCTTTTTTCATCCCTCTGGGAACTCACTGTCACTTCATCTGCTGATGCTGGAGACATAGTTGTATAGCCAGAGGACAAGGTGTGTCTGAAGGGTGTCTTAAATCTCCCAACTGATCTTGACAGCACATTGTTAAGTTTAACAACTAAAATAATTAAGAAAACTATAAAAATACAAAGTGTTGGTAAACTATTTAAGCAGGAGGCTGTCTGATGCAGGTAACTGCTTAAGGGCAAGGTTCTGCACTGTGTGCAAGTGATTTATTTCATGGAAAGCCTGTGTGGGCAATAGAAATGTCTGCTCAGTTGCTTTGGTCCACTATTGCTGGGGAAAAAAACCCCACACATGTTGCTCTTCCAAAAAATCCCTAGTTTGTGTGCATTTTTCCAGGGTGAAATATTTCTTTTCATTTGGAAATTCTCAGCCCAAACTATGTCTCATAAGGAGAATGAAGAAGAAGACAAACAAATAAGTTATGACCTGATTTTTGTGAGAAAACAAGAATAGATTCTGAATATTTGCTGGGGAAAAAGTGTTATCAACAAGTCTGAATAATAAAGGCAGTAAGAAATTGTGTTTCTAACCAATTCTAGAAAAATACTGGGATAACATTTAAGGAGTATATGTTATTTCAATAATAAAGTTGCATCGTATCCAGAGGGCTGGGAGAAGACTGATCTGTTATGTTGAGTGTTCATGTACCATGGGTTGACAGTACAGTTGGCAGCTGATATTGTACGGCCACAGTCCATGTCTATTGCTGCTCCTCAGCCCCTAACCATCAGTTACCTGCTTCTGATGCTGAATTCCCCCCCAAAAAAGCCTCCAGGCTGCTTCCCAAATTTGCCACTAAATGTGGGACCTGAATAATTTTGGCTGTACACCCCAGGTATTTCCCAGCTGTCTGAATCTTTAGGTGAATTTATGGCCTCAACCTCTCACTTCTAAGACATTTAAATTCTCTGGTCTTCATTTCTTCTACAAGTTGCTAGAGAATTTCCTAATGCTGAGAAATCCCCCTTAGCATATTTTAGCCATCACAAGCAATCACAGGAACATTCATATGGTTATATCTCACTCCATGATCCTCTTGTACAGAAGAAATAATTGCAGAGAAGCAATAAAGAGCAGACAAAAAAATGGTAAGAGACTGTAACCCCAGGAACAGAGCAGTCGCTGCAGGGTGGAGCGCTGTAAATCACAGCAGCTGTCAGCATTGGTTATGAAGTCACAGTGAAGTGAAATACAGGAGACATTGAAAACAGGTGTAATGGAGATCATTTGAAAGTCTCATTTTATTTAAAATACTTTTTGAAAGTATCCAAAATCAGTAAGTTCTGTGAATATATTAAATAGTGAATGTACATATCCTGGGTGAAACTTGGGGAGGAAGACTGACATTTTGGGAAAACTGTGTTAGAAGCTCAATTGGGAATCCTGGTAGCTTAGAGCAGGAGCTTGAGTGGGACATGACAGTTAAGAGCGCAGGAAAAATGCCATTTATTGAATCATCAGCCAGGTATTGATGAAGCTTGACCCTACTTACCTCCTACAGACTGAAGTAGCCATGAGCTTCATCACAGACCCTCCCTACCACAACTGTGCTGATTCACCCTTCTGATCCATGTTGAGGAAAGGTGAAAGGCAGCTCCAACATTTTGGGAATAGCCCTTACAGCCAGATTTCCAGCTCCAAATCCAGGGTGCAAGCCTGTGCTGGTGACTTTGTCTTCTTCATGAACATTTCTTTGGCATTTTGTTGGGTGATCCATTTTCTCCATCCTTACCTCAGCTGTTCAGTTTGAACCCAGGTTATGTTTTTCCCAAGGTGTGGGTGATGTGGAGGCTGTGGCACCTCCTGTGCCCACCTGCTCACAGAGCTCTGAATGTGACAAAGCCAGCACTCACTCTCACATCCTCTCCATCTCTGGAGATGTTCCAAACCCACCTGGACACTTTCCTGTGCAACCTGGTGTAGGGAACCTGCTTTGGCAGGGGGTTGGACTGGATGATCTCCTGAGGTCCCTTCCAACCCCACCATTCTGGGATTCTGTGATCCTCACTCTTTCCTTTAAAAGGAAGCATTAAAGAATCATTCCCAGACTCTCAAAGGTATTTACACACCTAACCCTGATTTAACCATGCCAGTGCCTGCCCCTTCACCCCCTCATATTCCCTAGGAGCTGGAACCAAGGCTATAGACATTTTTTTTTCCTTTAATCTACTCTTTGGCACGTCGGCATCAGCAGCAATATAGCTCATAAAAGCAGCAGCCTGTAATGGGAGAGGGAAGTAGCCTTCAGGCTTCTACAGCAGAATAAAACCCTTCAGGAGAAAAAGGTTTTGATAAATTGCATTTATACCTTCTGGAGAAGCATGGGCAGAACAGGGTCTGGATTTGTCTGAAAGCATGGTCAGTAGGACCTCCTGAACAGCAGGTCCTGATTGGTGTCCCAAGATAAGGCATAAAGGATGGCACAAATAGAAGATACCAGCATCACCTCATCACTGCAGGGATTAAACTTCAGAGACCAATTCCATCCTCCTTCATGGATCTGGAAAACCTCCCGGCGTGAGTTCCTGCACATGGAAAAACACAAGTGACATTTTCTCTCCCAGGCTGCTGGGTCATTTGGCTCTAAGGGCCAAACGCATCCTGGGCTGCATTAAAAGAAGTGTGGTCAGCAGATTGAAAAATGTAATTCTGCCCCTCTGCTCTGGTGAGACCCTACCTGGAGTGCTGTGTACAGCTTTGGAGCCCTCAACGCAAGAGAGACAGGGACCTGTTAGAATGAGTCCAGAGGAGGCCACGAGGATGATGATTCGAGGGCTGGAGCAGCTCTGCTGTGAGGACAGGCTGAGAGAGTTGGGGCTGTTCAGGGAGACTTTCTAGTGGCCTCCCAGTACCTGAAGGGTCTCCAGGAAAGGTGGAGAGGGACTTTTCATAAGCGCAGTTAGTGATAGAACAAGGGGAAATGGCTCTAAACTGGAAGAGGGGAGGTTTAGATCAGATATTAGGAAAAAATTCTTTGGTGTGAGGGTGGTCAGACACTGGAACAGGTTGCCTAGAGAAGCTGTGGCTGCTCTTCCCTGGAAGTGTTCAAGGCCAGGCTGGATGAGGCTTTGAGCAACCTGGTCTAGTGGAAGGTGTCCCTGCTGCTGGCAGGGGGGTTGGAACTGGATGAGCTCTAAGGTCCCTTCCCACCCAAACCCTCCCGTGACTCTGCGGTTCGCAGAGGCCGTTCCGTTACGCTGTGGGCAGGTGATGGTTAACGGGCCCGTCGGTGCGGGTGGGGGGGGAGGCGGACGGGGAGCGCTGCCCGTTCGCGGCTCGATGGCGCCCCCGCGTGGCGGCACTGGGGAGTGCGTGAGGCCGGCGGTGGGATGGGGGGGTGAGTCCGGTACCGGCTCTGCAGCGGGTGGGGATGGGAAACGTGTGCAAGAAGGGATGCGGGGGGGATAGAGCAGCTTGGGTGGGGGGGTAGTGGGGGGCACTGGCAGAGGGGAAAGGACGAGAAAAGTTTAATACGAAATTTTTACAAATCCTGGGAAACTAAAGAGCTGCAGGAAAGTGTCACGTTGAGGGGTTGAGGGGCTGCCCAGAGGTTCCAGAGCTGCTCTCTGAAAGAGAACAGAAGTAACAGCACATCTCCAGGGATGCCTGGTCAGTTCTTTGGTCAAACACCCATCCTGACTCTCTCATTAAACCTTCAGCCACTTCTGAGGACTTCTGCATAGTCAAAAAATCAGAGACTCATAGAATTGTTTTGGTTGAAAAAGACCTTTAATATCATTAAGTCCAGCTGTAAACCTCAACACTGTCAAGTCCCCAACTGACCCATGTCCCTCAGCACTGTGTCTACACGACTCCTCAATCCCTCCAGGGATGGGGACTCCATCACTGCCCTGGGCAACCCCTTCCCATGCCTCAGAACCCTTTCAGCAAAGAAATTCTTCCTCACATCCCATCTCAACTGCCTTTGGCCCAACTTGAGGCCGTTTCCTCTTGCCCTGTCACTTGTTATTTCGGAGAAGAGAAAAACACCCACCTCTCTCCACCCTCCTTTCAGGGAGTTGGACAGAGCCAGAAGGTCTCCCCTCAGCCTCCTTTTCTCCAGGCTCAACACCCCCAGTTCCCTCAGCCAGGAACTCATCAGGAACTTGTGTTCCAGACCCTTCCCCAGCTCCATTGCCCTTCTCTGGACACGCTCCAGCACCTCCAAGTCCTTCTTGGAGTCAGGGGCCCAACACTGAAAGCAGCATTTGAGGTGCAGCCTCACCAGTGCCCAGTGCAGGGGGAAGAGAACTTCCCTGGTCCTACTGGCCACACTATTTCTGATACAAGCCAAGATGCTGTTGGCCTTCTTGGCCATCTGTTCATCAGCCATCTCTGAGGACTTCTGAATAGAATCTAGAGTCATAGAATCATAGAATTGTTTTGTTTGGGAAAGACCTTTAAGATCTTAGAGTCCAATCATAAACCAAACACTGCCAAGTCCACCACTAAACCATGTCCCTAAGCACCACACCTACACAGCTCTTAAATACCTCCAGGGCTGGCAACTCCACCACTGCCCTGGGCATCCTGTTCCAGTGCTGCACAGGAGCTTCAAACTCTGGTTTTCAGAATCTAAAAAGACATCTTTCTTACTAACATAACTAATCAATCATTACCAACTGCTAAGCAAGCATCACTAATTACAAAGTAAAGACTACTGACATATTTGACACAGTTAAAGCTACCAAAACCATGAAAGCATATTTTTCCTCTTACAGATGTCTGTCAGGTCTCTAGACATTCTCTGTGAAGCCTGGTGCACCTGCTTCCACCCCTTGAACAAACATCTGATAAAATGGATGATCAGCTCTCCTGTAAGCCCAGCAGCTGCCAGCACAGCAGAAATCATACCCAAATTAGTATTAGAGCTATGGGAAATGCATCTTCAGATCTTCCAAAGCAGTGAATCAACCCAGGGCTACACCAGGCATCATTAGGAGTTCAGGAAGGAACTCTTCCACATTCAATTTAAATCATTAGAAAGAAATTCATTGATTCATTGAACCTTGGACACAGCTCAAACACTTTGGGCTTTGAAGACACATTAGGTCTGAGTTTTCTCAAGTGTTTTTGTAGCCTGAATTGTGTTCACTTGCACATGTATTTTACATAAAGGGGTATCTGTTCCCACTCTGAGTTTTATCCAGGTAGCAACAACTTACAAAATAATTGGAGGATATATATTTTGTAATAATTTCATTAGCTGATTGCAGGTAAAACCCTGGCCTCACTGAAGTCAGCGTGAATTTCGCTAATGACTTTAAGCAGAGTGGGATTTCAGTCTGTGTCTTCTAAGGCAGATCAAATAGATCTTTTAGTAACTGTGCTGTCACTAAGTCTCATTACTCCTGTACAAACAAGGTTAGTCTCAACTTCTTTAATATACACCACAGATTCATATTATTGACCTTCATCTTACCCAGTTCTTCCTTTGCTTGGTTCTTTCTTTGCACGCAGCAAACATGCAGAGCATCATCCTAGTTGTCCATGGGATGTGCTCTGTTCATCCTTCCAGCAGGTTCTATCACCCCAGGACCCTTTTCACATAAAAAAGCTACATGTAGTAAAAGCTGCACTTTTTTGTCAGAGTTATTGAGAGATGATGCAGGAAATCCAGCAGGAAGTTGAACTCGTGTCTCTCAAGCCTCAGTCATCATGGGGGTTATCCATACCCTCTTAACTGTGAACTTGGATGAATCTTGAAAAAGGTCTTTGAGCTGGAAGAAAACAACCTTGTTTCCCTGCAAGCAGGAAAAAATATGCTGATATAGGAAGTTTTGTAGTGGGATTTCAGGACAAGCTAAGAAGATCATATCATGTTGCAATCAAAATCCTTCTTTGTTACCTCCTGACTGAGACCCCCTCACCCTCCTGTTTGAACTCTCCAAATAAAATTATCAAAACTTGTGGAAAACTAATAGGAATAAATACAGCTCAGCCTAAAAGGGAGTTGCTGACTCATGGCTGCACTAGCAGGGTAAGTTATATTCCTAAAGCAGCAGCAATGGAGTCATCAAAACCATGAGCAGGGGTTGCAGCATCCATCTAAGAAGACTCTTCCACCACAGAAACTATCTCCAATTTTTCCTCACTCACACTATCCTGTCTCATTAGAGACAGGAATATTCCCCTATCAATTTTCCACTTACACTGTATTTCATTTTGTTATGGCAATCTTTTTTCAATTCTTAGCATTTGCTTTCCAGAATGTTTCATATCCTGAATAAAAAATGAAGGAATAATATAAATCAAACTAAAAATGACCTGCACTTTTCCTTTCCAGATGCATCTGTCTGTTGTAAGTTTAGTGTTAGTGATCTAGTAGTTATTTTAACTGCTGCTTGGCTTCAGCCCTGTTGATATATTGGTTATTTTTATATCTGGTAGGCCGTTTATGTGACTGATTTTGCAATTCATGCTGCCTGCTGAAGGACATCCCTTGAAACAGACCTCAGAGCTGTATTCTCAAAATGAAAGCAATTGGACAGAAGTACCTTTCTGAAAAGAGGGACCTCTATTACATTATATTATTTTTTTTTTTCTGAATTGCTTGCTCAAGCCAATTGGTTGGGTTATTGGAAGAAATGAAACAGGGAAAAATTGATAAGATTCAGGTGTCGGCGTGTGGCATTAAAGCCATTTCTTACCCTTAGCAAATGGTGACTGTTGGATCAAATTCCAGTATATGGCCAAAATATAGGACAAGGGAGAAAATGATTATGCTTATCATGCTAGCACAGGGTTAGGGGAGGTGAATACAAGTGCATCAAAAAAGCACAACCAAATTACCCAGGGTTGTTATTTTAGGCTGTCAGTTGCTCAGTCTCCCTGCCCGTGGAAGAAGGATGCTGCGATAACTGTAATTTCACAGATAAGTGGTATTTTAGGGGCATTTTAGGTGTCACTCTGAAAAATCAAGAGCCAGGCAAGAAAATATCAGAGGCTGGCAGCAGAAATAGACTTTACATTGGTAAGGAAGTTTGTTTAGCTTTTCAGTTAATACTCTTCTAAGGTATGAAGATGTGACCAAAAAGCATCTTAACTTCAGTGAAATAATCAATTTAAATACACATACCCTGTGTGTTAAGGATCCACAGTTATGATTCTTCAAGATGTGTGAGCAGGTGTGCAAGTGCTTACCAAAAATTATGCCATGAACATCCTGGGACTTGTACATCTTGCTGAACTTGGTCTGTGTGAAGTTTTGGGGATGATGGGACATGGTTCTATGTGATGTTGAACATTTCTGGCCTTCCTCATTGAATATGAATTGAAGAAGTGCTGCACTTCATCAGGGCAAAGTTTAGTGGTATTATCCCTTCTCTAGTAGGGATAGAAGAAGATGCATAGGGAAAAGCAGGACAATTTATAAAGAAATATTTCCAAATAATCCCAAAGCAGGAGGTCAGGGACTTAAGAGACTTCCTGAGCCAATCATAGAAATAATTATTTAAATGATCAAATGGTTGTTTTGGGTTTTTTTTTCCATTAATTAGTCCAATTACTTTTGGAACCTGGTCACACCATAAGCATCCACGTGGTGGCAAGGATTAACTATGCACTGAGTGAAAGAGTGTCCTCTTTTGCTTGGTTTAAACCTGCCTCTTGGCTTCATCAGGTTCTCCTCAGCTTCTGCACTCAGAGTGACCATGAACAAATCATTTCTTGTTCCCTTCCTCCATGCCACTCCTATTCCCTGGGTGATTTTCTAAGCAATCCTTTGTGAGATACTTGGGGTGATACACCCCATCCACAAGTGTCAACACATCTTACGCATCTGTTGAGCTGCATCTGGTTCTTACACATCTGGTTGAGCTGCACCTGATGGGTACCTTGGGCTGAGTCAACCTCCAGATTGACCTCAGTGAAGACTGAGGTACCACTGTGTGGTTATGGAGAAGAAGGCAGCAGTGCAGTATCTGTGTTGATGATGGAGAGAACATTGCTGGTGTTCTTAACAAGCAAGTTCAGCAACAGTGAGAGGTCATAAATCACAGACTGCTCTGTCATCCCAGGTGACATATGAATGCATTTTTTAGATTTCTGGTCAGTTCAGCAACTGCAACTGTTTCTGTCAGATATGGACCAGAGGAAACAAGCCCATAACAAATAAATATACAACACTTAGAAATTACAATTGTTTTCCAAATTAAACAAAAAAAGGTGGGGGGAGCTTTGTTTATAAAATCTCACTTTGTAGTAGAGTTCCATCTGGATGCACAAACAACATCTGTGTGCTCCAAGGGAAGCATATTGATTCTGAAAGGCAACCCAAGCAGATTTCTTTATTTTCTTTTCCTCATTTTCAAGCAGAGTTGATTCCAAAAACCAAGAGTGGTTATGGGGCTATTCAGATTGAAGATCCTGCACTGGACCCACCTCTGGCTCCAACATGCTAAAAGAGATTTCTTATGCCCAAATCAAATGTGAAAGCCTACCAGATTCCCAGCTTTTAGGATCAGTTCTCCACTACAGACAAGACACAGAGCATCCTAGAGCATCCTTCCAGTCACTCAAGCACGTTGGCAACTTCCCCAGGCAATCAAACCTGTTACAAAGCTTTTTGGGGATATGCTCTACTTTGCTTCAGTCATTTTGTGGCTGCTACTGTCATGCTCCTGCTTTCACCATCAGGATGTCTGGGTTTGACTTACAAACCTGAGCATGACATAAGACATTTTCATTAGTCATATATGAATAGAGATGCTAATCCATAAGGTTGTGAAACACCAACAGCTCAGTTACAAGCTCTGTCTGAACACTCACTGAATTCACAGGAAAACACCAAATAATGTCCATGGTCTGTGATTAGATCTAATGATCTGATACTCTGCAGTGTCTCAGGCTTTCTTTTGAAAATTTAATGTTTTGTGACTGCTGACTAAAAAAAACCTGCAAACAAAATCACGTGAAGAAACAATATACAAACTTTATTATTAATTACAGAATCAGTTTCCTCCATCCCAGGAAAAATATGTCACTGTGGGTCCAATACTCAGCATCAGTTCCTACTGAAATGAAAATTGATGTGATTGTCCCAGTGAACTGACTAGTTTATCAAACACCTACTTTAAGTGAAAGGCATTTTACACAGGAATTACTATACATTTTTGGCACTGTGCCATTTTTGTTCCATAATCTACCCTCACCCTTTTGACTGTGTTTCAGAAGAGGACATTTTCCTTCAAAATTCACCCTGACAAGAACTTAAGAACGTAGAGGATTAATTTATTTTGCATTTTACTGTGAAATCAGACTGACAGATGGATTCTTCTAGTTTGGGGCAGAGAAGACAAGAAGCAAGGATGGGCCAGTTCTTACACTGCATATATGATATTTTGCTTGAAAATTGCTGATAGTGAAAAACTCAAGCTAAGTTTCAAATATGCCATTTGCTTGTTTTCTTTATGCAAACCTGTTTTTTTCAGGCTCACACATCACTAGCCCACAGGATAGGGATCCCATTTGAAGTAGGCTGAACCAGATGGGGAAATCTCACGTACCGGCTGCAGCAGATGGGGAGAGAGATCCCACAGAGACCCTTTATCTCAAACTTCCCTTCCTTGCCAGAAGCTCTGGTTTTTTGAAGCCTGACCAGATGGTTTTGTAAAGCTTTTGGATAAAGAAGCTATAGGGGTTTGAGAAGAGATGAGCAAGAGCAAGTTAAAGTTAAAGGTGAGCTGCTTGGTGTGATGAGGGTATGTCCATTGCTCCAACACATTCCAGCCTTAAGAGCTCATCAAATGCTGGTGGCACATAAGAAATATTTCAAGTGCAGAATTAATCTTGTGTATTTCTTAAATATCTAACTCAAAATTCACTGCAATAATTAGGCATTCCTGAGTGTTTCCATGTGACTTGGATAGTTCATCCACACAATCATACCCCAGGTACCCTGTTCTCTGAGCCATAATTCCCTTTCACCTGGATAAAGCATCACTCTGCTGCAGCTTCACCTGTCTTACCAGGAATATAAGTTTACCAATATATTTAAAATGTTGGAAGTACTCTAAAAGGAAAGAATTATGAATTAAAGATTTAATGTAATTCATTTTTTCAGCTAAGTGAGGAAGAAATTGTATTTAAAAAAAAAAAAACTCAAACTCAAAAAAAAAACCAAAACCCAAACCCAAACAAACAAACAAAAAAACAACCAAACAAACAAACAAACAAGGGAAAAAAAACCCTGGAAACTTATTTATTCTTTATAAACCAAACCCACATTGGCATCCCCCACGCAGTGCTCTCTCCTGTCTCTAGAGGGCTGCCTTAAACCACTGAAAAAGTGTCAGAAAAGTGGTTTTCAACACTTTCCTTTTACCTCAGATCCCAATTTCTGCGTCATCATCGACCAGTTACCATCGCTGGATGAAATAGCTATTGTCAGGAGACAGAAGCAAATGTCCTTTGGAAGGAGACTCTTGTTTGTGGCTTTAATCTGTAGTTTATCCAGTGCTAAAGGGGTGAACCAACACTGCTCTGCTGAAGTCTGGGTGGATTTAGGCTCAGACCAGTGCAAAAGTGCAGGTTTATTATCTGACTGGTTTTCATTCCACGCTCACCTGACCAAGAAGGATTAAATCAGGAACTCTGATTTGACCCAGAAGCTGATACTTATGTTTGCAATACTCTGAACTCCAGATATGAACACTCAGAAAGAATTAAAATAAAGAATTCTTCCGCGTGTCCATGTCCAAATTAATACAACACTATGTACTATATGTCACTGCATAATAAAATACAAAACAAATGGATTGCATAATTGTGTATATTCAGTTTTGAACTGTCACACTTAAAACTTAAAAATATACCTATTAATTGCTCCTTTTTTTGAGAGAGAGACAGAGTATATCTATTGAGGAACCTAAGTTTCAAAATTGGAGTAGATATATTAAAAAGAAAACACAAAACCATCTCAACCAGTAAGGACCTTCACTCCTGAAGTGGTTTATGCTGTTAACAGTCTTGATTTGTAAATCTGATGACAACAAAGAACCACCTCAGTTTTAAAATAAAACAAATTCAACCCTTCCTCAATTATGGGAAAGGCTTACAAGAAACATACCAACTTTTTAATAATTAGCAGCAAACTCCAGTCTCTGTAGCCCCCAGAATCACAGGGAAAGCAAAATAAACTGTTGTACTTGTGTGAAAAACAAATCATTATTCAAAACTTTCATGATACTTGTAAGAGTCTTTTGAAATTTGGCCAAAGAAACTTTGCTAGAGCAAAATCCCTTCATGGTTGTTTCGTTACTCTTGAAAATGAGATTATATGTCCTTACCACTTCTAGTAACACTGTGTGGTGTAAAGACTGTCCTGGTTCTTCTGCTCATGTCACAGAGTGAAACACACAATGAACCTATCACAGAAATATGTAGATCTCACAGTCTTGATATTTGTGCTGTGAAGCTGAAATGTCTCTTTCTCACCCAAGCAAATGACAAAGGCACAGAGAAATAAATTATTTTCTTCATGTTTTAGGCAGCTGCATCTGCAGCTATGGATTGCTCTTCTGGAATTTTTCCTCTTGCAAAGTTATAAAAAGCTTTGAAAAAAAAAATAGGAAGCTGATGACTTGTATTTTTCTGCTGTAGATTAATTAATGCTGCTTAAGAGAGTTAAAATTAGCCTGAGCTGTTTGTAGTTGCTTGGTTATTCTTTTCTCCTGAATACATAATCTAGAATTTATTTTGACAAGGACTGGTGGGCGATGCACAAGGAGGCGGCTTTGGTTTGGGGTGGGGGCTCCTTTTTTGGCCTAAGGAGAAGAATATTTGGCTCAGAGGACTGGAAACTTTCTTCCAGTCCCACCTCTTCTCTTCCCTCTGAATGAATGGGTTTATTTTCATGCCTGTTTCTGGTGGACAGCAACCACTCCTTTTCTCTTGGGAATATTATGGTTTGCTGTTGACACTTCTAGCAGTACTGTATAGTGGGCATGGGGGTGGAGGGGAGGTGAAGAGACATTGGCCCCCTCAGCTGTGGTTTGTAGGCACTCAGGCAAGGTCACAGGCTGTGTGTACTCCTCAGCATCCAGTGCCATCTCCATTTAAACCAGGACCTCCAGTGTGATCCCAGAGTGTGATTCCCAGCTCCCTGCCCCCTCTTTCCCCACCTTCTCCCCCCAAGACATTGACCCCTCCAGGAGCCAAGGTGTTCTGGTTTTTACCTGGGCCAGAGCTGGTTTCTTTTTAGCAGCTAGAACAGCACTGGGGTTTGGTTTCAGCTGGGATTTGTTAGGAGAGAAATGCTGAGAACATCCCCATGTTGGCATTTGTGTCCCTGGCACTGAAGGACTTTGTGTTTGTCCCTCTGCAAGCGCAAGAGCTCAGGGGTGAGGAATATTGCAATGGATCAGCTCCATGGGCATTGGGCTCTGCCAAGGGGCTGTTCCATCTCCTGTCCCCCATGGGCAGGAGATCCATGAGGGGCTCTTCCTCTCTGGCTCTCTCTGGCTCTCGCTCGGGCTCTGGCTCTCCCGGGATTGCGGTTTCGGGTCGGGATTGTCGCTGCTCCGGGATCGTTCTCTGGGAACGGGCCGGGCTGGGTCGGCGGGTGGTGAGCAATGGCACTGGGTGTCACTCATTGGCATATTTTACTACTATTATTATCATAATTACTATTTTAATATCAGTATTATTTTAAGTTTTATTTTATTTCAGTTATTAAATCGTTCTTATCTCACTCTACGAGTCTCCTTACCCTTTCCACCCCGATTCTCTCCTCTATTCCCTGAGTGGGGGGAGTGATCGAGCAGCTGGGTTTGGCTGCCACCAAGTGCAACCACCACTCGAGGCCACCAGTTTGGCTACCTGAGCCCCTGCAAAACCAGAGTGGGCTCACACTCAAGTGGTGTGCTCAGGCCCAAAGCACAAAGCCACCCTAAAAGCTTGCCAGTAAGAAAAATGCCTTTGGAATTCCATGGCTCATGGCTGCATTCAAACTTCATAAGGACAAAAACCTGATTCCTCTTCTCTCCCCTGCTTATTTTGACTGTATGGCACTTTGTTTTCTCCTGGTTTAAGCATCCCCTGTTAGAGCATACTGAATTAAGGGCATTTTCTTCCCATGATTGCTCTACCAGCCTGCTGTGCTCCCTTGCCCCACCTGAGCCAAGCCCCTGAGACAGGATTAACCTCGGTGCCTGAATGTCCCCTTGTCCCTGCGTGCCACGCCCTGAGGATGGGGGGTGAATCTCACCTGCACTCCATCCCTGGGGGTCAGGTTTAATCTCAGAGTCATGAGGCACAAACAGTGGTCTAGAAACACTTTAAAGACTCCACCACCTTTATAAAAAAGGCAATGCCTGAATAGTAAATTCATATGTGCCAGGTGAATGTGTTATACAATATAGACACAAACACATTAAATTAACTTACAACTATTCCATTTATTATATAATATTAAACAAGTGCTGCCAGTGGGTGGTTTAAAAGGGTAAAGAAGTTTCCTTTGCTTAGTTACTGTGAAAATTATAGTAGAAGAATCAAATACATTTCCTGGCTTAACTGAACATAGGATATAATTTCTCTAAGTACTGTCACCAGTGTTAATATGTGATGGGATATATCAGTAAGAAACATCTTCAAAGAGGATTATAGGTTCAGATTCTTTTTCTTTCTTTTCCTTTTTTTTTTTTTTTGTTTGAGGCAATAATATATTGAATTCTTTCGGAGTAATTAAACTTGAAACTGATCCAGGTTGTTGGGGTTTTGGTAGTTTTTTTTTTCTTTTTGGGTACAATGCTTCTTACAGTTGATAGCTAATTGGCAGGTGAGCAAGATAAGTAGCACTGAACACCAGTTGATGCTGGTACTGCCTAAGGGAGAGCCGAGCAGGCTGTTTTACAGGAAGAAGCTGTTCAAAAACACATAGAAGATGAGCATAATGAATTTTCACCTGAGGAGATAATGCAATGACTTAACCTCCCACAAGAAATAAGACCTTGATGTTCCAGGAAATTTCTGATTGAGAAAGTGTTTCAAAGATGACAGCAAAGCTTCTTTGTGGCAACCTAAACACTAAAAACCCTGTAGGTTGCTTTGCTACTTGGTTGAAATTACAGAATCAGACCACTTGACTTGCATTCAGACTTTGCTAATCCCCGTTGAGCTTTATCCCCTGTTTGTCATTAGCTGACTGCATTGACAGACTCCCCTACTTGCCCTCCCTAACCAAAACAGCAACAAAAACTCCTTTGCATCAAAGAGAATTTTCTTTCAACTTTGATCACATTTCTTGCCGTGCTCAAGCCCGTTGCTAAGAGAAAATATGGTCGTGAGGAACAGGCGAATCATTATTATAATTACTCTTGTTACACCCCAGTGAGAACAAGCCTCTCCTCGCACTCAGCTGAATTAGACAGCGGTGAACGCTTTAATTGATAGAGTTAGTGACAGCCCTGCTGGGTTTGGAGCTACAAGAAAAGCCAGCCACAACATCAGCACGTGCTGCAGGAGCTGGTGGTGCCACTGTGATTGCTGCTAGTGAGGGTATCAAACATCTTCTGCCAGGCCAGGAGATGTGCATTGCACTGCCTGCCCACCGTGCAGGTGTTATTGCATCAGCTCACTTATCTCTGTGCACTCGGTACCAGGCAGCAAGGAGAGCAAAGGCTGAGAGCTCGTGTAATGCAGCCTGTGCCAAAGTATCTGCTCCTGCTGTGCCAGTGCTTCTCAGTCTGAACTGGCTGGACAGAATTGATGGTCAAGGAAGGATCAGAAAATCATACAGTGATAGATTGGTTTGGATTGGAAGGGACCTTGAAGCTCATCCAGTTCTAACCCACCTGCCAGCAGCAGGGACACCTTCCACTAGACCAGGTTGCTCAAAGCCTCATCCAACCTGGCCGAGAACACTTCCAGGGAGGAGCAGCCACAGCTTCTCTGGCCAACCTGGGCCAGTGTCTCACCACCCTCACAGCAAAGCATTTCTTCCTCACATCTCATCTCCATCTTCCCTCTTCCAGTTTCAAGTCATCACCCCTTGTTCTCTCACTCCCTGCCCTTGGCCAAAGTCCCTCCCCAGCCTTCCTGGAGCCCCTTCAGGTACTGGGAGGCCACTAGAATGTGTCCCCAGAGCCTTCTCTTCTCCAGGCTGAACAGCCCCAACTCTCTCAGCCTGTCCTCACAGCAGAGCTGCTCCAGCCCTGGCATCATCCTCGTGGCCTCCTCTGGACTTGTTCTAACTGGTCTATGTCCTTCTTGAGTTGGGAGCCCCAGAACACCCTACATCTATGAGATACCCAAGCAGGCTCCAAGCCTTCACATCAACATGGAAAATTAGAAGTGGTACAACCAAAATCCATTATTCAACACTGGGGCCACAAGTGTTGTTAAAATTTCTTAGATGTGCAGATGTTCTTTTATTTCTGTTCCACATGGATTTAGTCTTTCTGATCGCATAGCATTCAGATCTGAGCTTGGTTATGCTCCGAGAACCACCTGCATGAGTTTTGGAAAGAAAGGGAGGAACTTAATCTACTACCACTTTCATCTGGAAAAAGAATGACAAGATATAGTACATGATAAAATAAGAGACCTTTTTCTTACATTCCCAAGGAAAACTACAGCATATCATCTGCTGGAGACATCATGAAAAATATAAATACATCAGCTTCTGAGAGTGTAATGCAAGAGCTATAATAAATACATGAAGTGGTGTTGAGAATATCTGCACTCGTTTGAAAATATGCTTCTACATTTCCAAAGTGCCTCTGTATTTCATAAAGGTGCTTGTTCTGAAATAGTGGTGCTAAATAAAAGCTTTTTTAATTTTCCAGACAGTACAAATAGAGTGATTTATCTTTCAGGCAAAAGAAAGAAGTGAAAGGATTATCTTTTTCACGTCCTGTGTTTAAAAGGTATCACATCAAACTGGAGATGACATGACGTTTACATGGATCACTGCTTAGTCATTCGAGATTCAGCATGGCTGAAAGATGTCAAGTGTAGGGCAAACACCTGCACATGTCAAGACAGTACAAGTTGCACACTGCATTTCAGACTGGTAAAATGCAAAATGAAAGGGGGAGACTGAAATGAATTTGATGAATAAGATGGATCTGCAACATAATAAGGGGAAGGGAATATTAATTAATGTGGAATTAGAGCTTGTTCTGGCCTCAAATATTGAGGAATGGCAGAGAAATTTTGCAGAGAGCATGCACGGAGCAGTGTTCATGATGCTGAAAGTGACTTTGAGAAAGGATGTGCTCCTGTTTAAACAGCCCTGGCCATATTTCATGTTCCATGCAGCTGGCTCCTCACACCACTGCTGGTGGGTCTCGTGTGCATTAGTGGGCAATGAAGTTAGCAGAAGTCTATCTGCCGGTATCTATGATCTCCTGTTCAGACTTTGTCGTGGTTTGTCAGGGTCAGACACTGGAACAGGTTGACCAGAGAAGCTGTGGCTGCTCCTCCCTGGAAGTGTTCAAGACCAGGTTGGATGAGGCTTTGAGCAACCTGGTCTAGTGGAAGGTGTCCCTGCTGCTGGCAGGGGGGTTGGAACTGGATGAGCTTTAAGGTCCTTTCCCACCCAAACCTGTCTGTGATTCTATGATTCTAACCTGGCCAGCAGCCAAACACCACACAGCTGCTTGCTCGCTCTCCCCTGGTTGAGATAAGAACAATTTAATAGATGAAATAATATAAAGTTAAAATAATAATGGTAATAATAATGATAATAATTACTAATGGCATATGCAAATGAGTGATGCGCAGTGCAATTGCTCACCACCTGCCAACCAATGCCCAGCCTGTTCCTGGATAGCAATCCCAGAGGAAAGAAAATCCCAAAACCACAACCTCAGATGAGAGAGAAAGAGTCCTCATTTATACACTGAACGTGACATTATATAATATGGAATATCCCATCTGCCAATTTGGGTCCGTTGCTCTTGCTATGCTCCTGCCCAGCTTGTGCAAGTCCTTCTTGTGCACCTGCAGCCCAGCAAAACATGACAAGTTAAGAAGTTCTTGATTTCTTAGCAACAACTAAAAACATCAGTATATTATCAGCATTCGTCCCCTACCACATCCCATACTAAATCCAAAACTCAGCACTCTTCTAGCTACTGAGGAGAAAGTTAGGTCTGTCCCAGACAAAACCAGGACAAGCTTTGTCAGGTCCAACGCTGAAGGAGCAGCAGGGAGGAGGAGAAGTGTCATCCTCCTCCGTGGAACAAAAGAAAAAAGAAAGCTGATGTGTGCACTGGGATTTTTTTGAAGGTGCAGTGAAACTTTAGTGCTTTACTTCATCAGGTCTCCCAAACCTTTCAGAAATGCTGCTTGAGGGCTTCCTTTCACGTCAGGGAGGCTGCAGAGATGATGCAACCAAGGAAATTACAGCTAAGTGGAGTGTGCCCACGCAGACACGATGGTCTTTATCCATTTCTCTCTGCCTGCCGTCACTCGTAGCATGAGACTTTAAACCCTATCCCAGGCTAAAAAAAAAAACCTTCTCCTTGCTTTTAAAGATAAGGGATGACAGCTTTGTAGAACTGGAAGGCTTGGAGAACCTTTAAAATATAATTTACAGAAAAGCTTCTTTGGCTTTGCGGCACTTCTGAAGTCAATCAAAGCACTGGGCAGAGAAGACTGAAAGTCTGCATCCAGCTGTTTTCCTGGAGTTACAGCTATTGATTACAATTGCATTGACTACCAAACCATTTAATCTAATGAAATTGTTCTGGAATGATACAGCTGCAATTGAGATGAAAGTGTAGCCTACTTGGAAGGAAAGTTGAAAAGCTGTGGAAGAGGCAATAGTTAGATTTCATGGTACAGATGTGTTTGTTAGCACATACTCTTCACTGGATGTGTTGTATTTAGCTGTGTACCTGTAAAAATTCTGTTATTTCACCAAGAATAATGCAGGAGGAGACTCTTTAGTAGTCTTCCTACTACTTCTATTAGTGTTCTCTCCTACAATAAATTTATTAGGTCATAAAGCTGAGTCAATAATAAATTATCGATTAGGAGACAAATATAGCTCTCAAAGGTTCTTAGCTAATTCTGTTACTTGTGGCTTAATATGAAGACATTAATTAGTTATATTATACATAGGGTTCACTAAATGAGAGCTACAAGATTTGCAAGATGAGATGGAAGATGGAGTCACAAATTAATGCTTTGTAAAAATTGTTCTTTATTCAAAGCCCAACTAAAAGGTATTTGTGGGATGGAGCAACGATAGACATCACTGAAATTCAGCAGGTCAAACTGCTCCTGGAGAGCATCCCATCACAATGAGCTACTTACACAAAGGGTCTGGATTTCTTCATGCCCTTATACCACCCTAAATAGAACAGTATGTCTGGTTTTTGTCTCATTTCCAAACAAAAGTTATCAGAGTTGTAATTTGTCTGTTGAAAGACAAATGCACATGTGAAGACACCAGTCTGTCATGTCTGAACCTGACACAAAACTCAGAGTCATTGTATTACTGCTGTAGTTTTATTTTTAAATTAACATTTTCATTTCTTGACTCATTTTTACCTGCCTTTAGACCCAAAAAAAAGAGGGAGAATACTTGGTTCCACAAACTTTTTTTTAAGTCACCTTTCTAAATTGGATAATTTTGATTAATTGTTTCAGCTAGCAAGGGTCTTCAGAGCAAGCTTTAGAAAAAGAACCTTTCTGGCCAGGACAAAGGTGCAAGAGATAACGTGATTGCCCTCAACTAGCTCTTCATTGATTTTAAATTATGTTGTAATATTTCACTGCATTTACTAATAAAGGATCTCCTTAGGAGAGGATGAAGGCAGTTTTGCTACTGTGCTAGTCGGCAACTGGCCACCCCATACTCACTCTGAGCCCTGGGAAACACCTGCAAACTCCTTTCCTGCACCCACAGCAGCTTCAACTTCTAATTATTCCCGTTACTTCTCATATTTATTTCATCCTTTTCCCTATTTAAACCCTGAAATTCTGTCCCAGACGTCTTTTGTAACTGCAGCCAACCCATCTTCCTTCAAAGCTCTTGGGTTACCTATTGCCTCTGTTGCTCAGATCTTCAACCGCTTCACACTTTTGTTGCAGCACTTAACTGTAAGTGTTAATTGATGGACTACAACTGATGTGAGCGTTTGGCCTCATGGCTCGTGACAGAGAGAGTTTTGCTATTGTGCCAGACAAAAGAATTGAGGGAACTGCTGGCTCCTATCACCTTACATGTAAATAGTGCCCGAGCTCTGGGAGACGTAGGGGTGAATTATTAAGAGGGTGGTGGAGCACTTGAACAGGCTCCTCAGGGAGGTGCTCATGGCACCAAGCCTGACAAGATTCCAGCAGCATTTGGCCAAGGCCCTCAGACACATGGTCTGAATCTTGGGTTGGTCCTATGCAGGGACAGGAATTGGATTGGATGATCCTTGTGGGTCCCTCAACTCATTAAACATTTGATGATTCTATGATTCTAATGGGGAGGGGGCCTGCTAGGTCACCTACCTGACCTCAGTGGGTCTCAGCATCCAAGCTCAGATAGGAGACACTGGGAAGTAATTCAGGAATAAACAACCCTTTGAATAAATTACAGACAAAAATCTTTTTGGCCAAGGAAAGGTTAAATAACAGGGATAAGTGAGTCACTCCATCTCCCTTCCCCCCTCCCCATGCTGCAAGTTTAATAAGCCAAAATCAAAACCATCTAGGCCTGGAGCTTTCTAAGATTGAAGACTTTAAAATGTGAAGCACCTCATTATATCTGCCTATTTTCAATAAAAAAGGGGAGATAACTGGTGTCACGTCAACGTCTTATCAGTGATATTTGTTTGACTTCTATTTCAAAAGTGCACTGCTTGCTTTTTCTGGTGCTGGAATCAAACACTTCTGAACAGTACAGTAGAAGAAGCTGTATCAGTTTTCACCTGAGAACTTGAAAAAGAAGACCAGGCTGTGTTTCACTCTGTAGGAATAAAGAACTATTGTACAGTAGAGCGTATAACACTTGCAACATGGCCAATTGACTTCCTTCCTATTAATCAACTACTCTGTTTACCTTCTTAGACAAACCATTTCAAAACCATTAAAACTAAGAGGATTAGCATCGCATTTCTGGCAAAATGCACCTTAATTTCAGCAAATGCTACTTTCACTCTCTGAGGAGATTTAAAAAACCTTGAAAGAAATGGATTCTTTATTGTGGCAAATTCACTGAAACAGGTATAAATTGTGTCTCTCCTTAAAAAAAAAAAAGGAGGGGGAAGAGGAGAAAAAGAAGGGTAGAAGAATACAATTGTCTCAATCCAGTGAGAGAGGATTGCAAAAGAATTAAGTTACCAAGAAGGAAAAAATTTCAAAGCAATCCTGAAATGTGAGTTTAAATCCTGACAATGTGAAATAATTGTTCTGCCCTGGCAATGTACAAATAGTTCCTACTTTTGTAGCTTGTTTTTAGGAAATGGTTGGGAATGGTTGACTTGGTCTGCAAATAATACTGCAAGCCAAAATTTCAAGGCCTAAAACTCCCCTTTTCATATATTCCAGGAATTTATCTGGCACAGACAAGTAGAAGTGCTCATGTCATTTATTCTAACTTAATTTTATTTAGCTTCTAGTCTTGATGGTAAAAGTTTTGCATAGAATTAAATGGGTACCAAAAAAAATTATTCCCAATAAATTGATATCTACTCTAAGCACAAACACCATGTAGCACCAGTTC
The DNA here is from genome assembly GCA_907165065.1 of Caprimulgus europaeus. Next base: position 4,827,041 of record OU015529.1, read on the forward strand.
AAATGTTTGCCTTGTGTCAGTGTAGCCGTGCATCAGGCTTTGTGAAATATGAGATTTAAGAAATGTAACAACTAATCACATACCTGAGAAACAAGATGTACCATAAAAACCACAGTAAATGGATATAAGGGAGACCTAACACATAAAGGACACATACCTCAACATAAAGGCACAAGAAAATTATATATAAGCGAATATAACAGAAAAATTTGCCTCTGAGTGATGTTAAGAGAAATTTTCCATGAAGGGAGATAAAAAAAAGATAATTTAAATATTTCCAGGAACTTGTCATTGGGCATCCCATGGAATGAGAATACATGGTGAAGTCTTAATCCAGACAACCAATAAATCATGTTAAACTACAATAATTCCAGACATGATAAATAACGTTGCCAAGGTCACTGCAGAGCCTTCCACGCTGGGCTGGCAGATAGGGTTCAGGACAAGTAGGAGTTCCACTCCCGGCAGAAATATCATCAAGAGACACTTTGGGATGCCCCAGAACGACAAAAATGGCACACAAAGGTGGATTCAGGTGTCTAATCTGTGTGCAAAGTTACCAGAGATTAGGCATATTAGATAGATTATTTTTCTGTTCTACTGTAATAATTTCTAGCAGTGAATTTGCTATTTAATCACTGAACAAGTGTGTCCAGAGAAACACCTAAAATCCCTGTTGTGCATTAAAAAAGGTAATTTAGAGCCCTACATGTCACTATTTTCTCAATATTGTTACTAACTTCCATCTACATTTTTGTCATTTGCTCATTTTAATGAAAAATAGGTTCCCCCCCCCTTTTAATTACATAGTTTGAGCCTGCTGATTAAGTTAGAGAGTAAGAGGAACAATTCTGCCTTCTTCATTGCTGAAAAATAGAGATTGCCGAGGTGAAGGGAAGAATTCACAGAAAATATCTTTTTTTTTATTAATGAAGAGCATTAAAAGTAATTTTCAGGAGAAGAAATGTGTTGAAAACAAAATAATTTTTGAAAAGTTTTAATTTTTTTACCTTTTTTTTCTTTTTCATCTAACACTGCTTAAATCATGCTCAAAAAAAAAAAAAAAAAAAAAGGGAAAAAAGACAACAGTGGCTCCAAAGAAAAGTTGCAGTTTGATGATAGAAGACTCCAGTTAAAATACCACTGAAGTTCAAAGCCCACCCTACTGCCTGTCTTTCTACTTATCCATCCAGTGCAGCCTGGATAGTTAATATATGGGTATTGCTCCATGATTGCTGGCTTGGGATCAGGTTTTTTAAGGTGCATAATTTTTCAGACAGACCTTGAAGATCAGTCTCTGGGGTCTGATGGTGATGGCCCCGTCTGTCTGACAAGATAAATGATCCTTTATAACTCTCGTCATATCATATAGCTGGCATCAGGAAATTAAGATAAAACTTTTCTGCTGGCATTGCATTGTTCTAGGTCTGAATGACTAAACTCCTTGTTGCTGGAGAAAGACTAACTACACTGGGCTTTTTGGTTGAACAAAGGACACAACCTCACCAAATGATAGCTTGGAGGAGCTATCCTGTTGCTCTTGTAGCCTGAGGCAACAGACATTAAAAATGAACTTCTTATCTCCTATAGTTAAAAAAAAATCAGTGTCCTGGGCTTCTTGATCAAAGAGAAAAATTATGTTTAAAGACAGAACCTTAATTCCAGTTTAGTCTGAACAGTTTGGTCAAAGTGGAGAATTCCTATGCTGGAATTTCTTAATGAAAAAAAGTCCTTAAAATTACATTGTCTACCTCTGCTAGGGAAAAGGTTTCTGATGACAAATAATTTTTGTTATTATCAGAAAGTTTCCTCGTCAGTGGTGCACAAAACACACCGAGAGCATGGGAATAACTTTTTCACAGAGAGCAGGCTTAAATATTGTTTTCCCATTGCAATGATCATTACAGAAATTCTAGAAATACAACTGAGAAAAAAAAATAGTGCACTCAGGAGGATGTCAGCAAAAAAACCCCACAAAACACTGCAGCAATCTAAGCAGTGGTCCATGTCCTACTCCACTGCTCCACTCCATCCTGTAGGTCTCCTCTGGTATAACAATACCCAGGATTTTACAAGCCCCATCTTTTCCAAGCATCATCTTTTCCAAGTCCTAAATTTCTTTCTACAACTTTTGGAAATGTAAGCTTAGAGCTATAGCTTCTCCTTTTTGCACAACCACAAAGGAAAAAAAAAAAAATGGGAATTTCAGCATCATTTGTCACGTAGGTCCTTTCATAAATGTAACTCGATGGTTTTTTTCTGCAACAAAAAATAAACTCCAGTAATCCAGCACTGGGATGTATCTGATGGCCATGACACAGCTAATGCTGCCAAAACTGGAGGCTTAGCCTTGATCAGATGGACCTGGCTTAGCTGCTGTGGGAATCCAGCGTGAGCAGCCTTTCCCCCCAGCCTGAGCAGAGACAGCAGGGAGCTGCCTGCAGCCACCGCTCTGCGCCGTGCATGGCAAAGCCCTGACAGTGCAGCTGCGAGCTGGGTATGAAGAGGGGGAGGAAGGAAAAAGCCCTGCTTCAACTCTTGTTTTTGTCAGAAGAGTTAAAGGCTGTTAAGCTCAGTCTTTTAAGCTGGCTAAGAGAAAGCCACAATAGATTCAGCAAGATATACTGTATATTAAAAGGTTTCTGATTTTTTTCCAAATGATAACCTGCTGAAGGAAATGATGTCCTCTGTCACAGTACCTGGTTGTCTAATTGCAAACCATGCAACCTTATCCCCTCAGAGATTTACAGATAAAAAAACCCCACTGTCATCACCTCCACCCTCCCTGGCTCCTCTCTCTGTTGTACAGCAGGTAAGACAAGAAAAAGGGCCTGGAAGATTTAAATAGGCAGAGTACATTTGAGAAACTGGACAATTACAAACACCAGCATGGACACGCGTGCAGCAGGAGGGTAACAAGTTAGTGACAGGAGGCTTTTCAACTGAATACCAGTAAAATAAATAACAAATGTGACTTTGGAGGAACATGGTAGGTCTGACTACTTCAGTTCAGGCAATTGATGGAAGTATCTACCTGGATAAAGTTTAAAAAGTTATTTGTTAAAAAGAAATAATAATAAACAAGGTGCAAAATTCAATGTTTTCCTGGCAGGCTGGATGGCAATGCTCAACAGTGCGAGGATGAGGATGGGGATAACCTTCAGTGAGGCCACTTCTGCTTATACACTTCTTCTAAGACTGCAGGAGATTACGTTAACCGCTCAAAAGACTGAGTCAAATCCTGTCCTAGCACTGATGTTTCTCTCTACAAAGCAGATGTAGGGAGTTTAATGATGCTGTGCAGCTTCCCTGTGGGGAATGCAAACCTCAGAAATGGGTCTGCAAATGGTGGCTACTGATGGTACAGCGGTACTGTCACTGTCACCTTGTTAGCAATGACCACCACAGATCATGTCTCTGGTAATCCAGTCTAGCTGGAGAAATGACTGGGTAGAAGGGGGCAGGCAGCTGGTTTTGTGCTGAACTGATCATCTCCATAATTCTTTTGAAATCTCTTAGCATTTCTTAGTCCTCTCACTTCTTCTCAAACCCTCGTGGTCTTTTCCAGTTTGACTTTGCTGTTGTTTAAGCTTTCTTGGCCTTTGTGGTGAACCATGTCAACAGACAGATGGCCATAGGACATTTCCTTAGCTAGACTTGAACTTAGGTAAACCCAGACTGGTTTCAAGCTGTGTTGCAGCCCTAGACGATCAAAACCTGCAAACTTTAAGGGGAAAACCTCAGGCCCTTTCTAAATGCTGTAGATTATATGTTTGCATTAGGGCAGAATCCCCCTTCCCATTTCTTTTTCTGCATTTGCCCTCCTGCCCTCTGGGACTCCTGTCCTGGATAGGCAAAGGTTTATCTCCATTTGATCCATTCCCAAATCCTAAGAGAGAGAAAATCCTACATTAATTCTGTAGTTTTCTGCCTGGTTAATCCCACTGAGGTCGGTGCTGGGATTTGTCTATGGGATTTTGGTGATGCTGTAACCCCAGAGAGCAAAATGGGGAGGTTACTGTAGCTTCAGGCTTGAGCAAGAGGCATCAACTCTTCTAATTCTCAATCCTGTCAGAATTTGTAATAGAGATACAGCCTTATGAGGAAAAAAAAAGCAAACCAAACCAAAAACCCGAAGGTGTAGGCTTGCTCCCTTTATTTACTTGCCATAAATGACATTTTAGTGGATCACAACCTACAAGTTTCATGAACCAGAGGTGGAAAGCAATGTTGTACAAAGTACACATGATCTCCTCAGAGCTTTGGGAGGGCAATGAAAGATGGTGCCAGCAGACCAGCTTTTGACAGATCTTTTCTCTGCCCTTCTCTGGCTCACAGCACAGTACTTCTCTCTTGTCCCATCTCTCTGCAGGCCCAGGGCAGAGAAGGATAGAGGTGTTTGAGATAACACACCTTCATATATTTTCTTGGATTTCTCCCCCAGGTGTATCTGAGGAGCGTTACTTGGGGCAGTGCAATCACAAAGTGATGTGATGCTGCTCCCTGTCTGTCTGTCCTGCACCTCGGCCACTAATGGAGGAAATCCTGCTGTACACATTCAAAGTGAATCACTGCTGATATCTCACTCCACGGGATCCAGGCTGCCTGTGAAGATGTACAGCGTACCCCTGCAGAGAACTTCTTGCCTTGTCCATGTTATAAATGTGACTATATCCATAGGACTTGTTCCTGTGCTTGGCACTGTTATTGAACACATCATTTTGCTTTGTTACTGCCTCACAGAGCCAGGGTGACTTTGTATAAATATTTTCCCTGAGATTTTCCAGTTTTGAAAGGCAGAAGTGGAAAGCAGAGATTAATTGAGAAGGTGCTCAGAGACAGCAGTCTGTAGATACCTGCTGGAAGCACCCTTGATGTAAATCAGGACAGCCTGTGGGTTTATGTTAATTCCTGTGATGAGTTTCAGTCCAAGATTAGAAATTGGGATCTGTTGCTTGCATCGCCAGCACTCCCCTCAGGTAGGAAGGTTTATCTCCACAGTCTAATATCTGAAGAGATCTACCACTACTCGGGTGCTCTCAATGCCAGCATCTGCTCCACCTTTATGTGGGAAGGGAATGGCTTTACTCTGGAGCTCACCTTTGCTGCAATGGGTGGTTGATATCCTCAGCTGCTCCAAAGATCAGCTCATAATTACACCCAACTCTTTAACGGCCTTAGGGATTGCTGAGCACAGAGGTCTCTGCCTCCTGTCCCTCTCAGCCCTGGATAAGTTCCATGGCTGCACCATCAGAGCAGTTTTACATTCATTCCCTGCTCCAGGAGGAAGGATGGAGGAGGTGTAATAAGGGGTGAAGATCTAGCTGTCTGATGCAGGAGTGTATTAATTGAACAAATTTTTATGGCTGTGGAAGTCTAAATGACTTTTCTGCCCCTAGGCTTTCTGTGCAGGATTGTATATTCAGGTGAATGAAATATCTCAGTTAAGCTAAGGGAACATTTAGCAAAACTAAAAATCTTTAGCTAAATTTGCCACCCCTGACCTCTATGTGCATTTGTTTGGTCTCGTTTTAGAAAACCATCATTTTGCATCAGGTTAGGATGAGAGAGGGCAGAGAAAACTGGATGAGGGAAAAATGTCAAATCACCTTTCTGCTGCTTCTTCCTCTCCACCCTCCATCCTGAAAAACACTTTTCTGTGCAAGAGGACCAGGGACTTGGCAGGGTTGGTAAATACACTTTCCCTAAGCATCAGCTGTGCAGATGTGGAAAATTAAACCTTTCCTGCAAATGCAGATTGTGAGGAAGTTGTTTGCAGGCACAGGCAGTGGGAAGGTGGCTAACAGGGTCGGTTGTGACCTTGCACAAGCCACTTTGTCCCTTTTTCCTATTTTTAGGGAAAAAAATAGTTTGGGACAGGGTTGTCTGTTACCCTATGACTAAAAATAATATAAAAAGAGGCCCTGATGCCAGATATGCAAATACTGGCACCCAGCTTGTGAGCTTTTCTTCTTTAGATTTGCATGGGGAAAACACTCATCTAATTCCTAAAGCTTCAGCAGTTCATTTCAGTTTTCTCTATATCACAAGAAATCAGGTTCTCAGCAACCCATAGATGTTATCCTGCCCCCAATAAATAAATAAATAAATAAATAAATAAATAAATAAATAAAATAAATAAAGCTGAGATCTGATCTGAGATCCGACCCATTTGCTGGCGAAAGAAGCAAGATTGAATATAGACAATTTCTCTGTGTGCTGCCCAAGAGGGCTACAAGCTCTAACTTCCCAGGCAAAGGGCTAGAGGGGGAAGCTATTAACATTTGCAAACGTACACCTCCCTCGTTATCTTACAGTCAGGCTCACACAGTCTATTTAGTATCATTCCAGAGTTCACTGAGATGAAAATAATGACAAAAAATAGTGTGACAAGATAAAGTACAGTGCTATAAAAATTCTCTACAGTGCTATAAAAATTAGATTCTTAGCAGAAAAGAGAATGAAGAGGTAATTTAGTAAAAGTGATGGATGAACCTCTGAAGGTTCAGAATTTTAGTTCAGTGCAGTCACTTATTCAAACCTGGGAAATTCAGGGGAATGGTCACCCACCATGATACCCAGTTTCCTCTGTTTCTCACCCATCTTCAAGCTGGGAACGAGAAGAACATGAGAAACAAAAGGCAATTACAGTCTTTAATCTAGTTTGCTTCCTACTGGTAGTTAAACCAACTCTTATTTGACCTAAGCTGGTTCTCACATTTCCTGCAGGCAGAGTGCATATATTTCTGTCAGGAAAAATGGAGACACTTGCTGCAACGTGTAGCAGGACTTGCACAGTGTCTGAGGTTGTCACCTTTAGTGTATGTCACATTTTATGCAGTAGCTTATGTGATAAAAATCCCTTTTTCACTGGTTAGCAGGTTAGTAGCAAAAACAGGGAATACTTTAGTAGTGGTATGATGGTATGGCATTGATAAATAGAGTATTGGCTGGCATTTCACTGGTACTGTTGATCCTCAGATGCTAAAGATACAAAGAACTAAATATCTTTATTACTTTTGTGACCGGATAAAAGTGAGTCCTAGTGAAATGAAATAATGAACTGTGGTCACAATGGGACTGGTTGTTACAAACAGGAATAAAACTCAGATTTACCAAACCCAGGATGTCATTTTCATAAGGAAAGCTATGTCTATTTTGTTTAATGACAGGCAATGTTTTCAACGTGTGGCCATAGTCTCCGTAGACATTTTGCATGAGCAGGAGAGTATGAAGTATAGACCTTGGAGTTGCATGAGTGCCAGCATCAGTTGGCTGAACTACTCAGGCTAAAAATCTACACAAATTCAGTAAAATAAAACTGCTTCAATACTTCATTGAGCTTTAACCCAACTAAGGATCTTTGCTGCTAAGCAGCTAAAATCTTACACCTGTCTCCATGAGGGCAAATTTTCAGTGATAGTTTTGCTTAGAATTCCTTACTACTTAAAAAAAAAAAACCATACATATATATAAATATATATATAAAATATATATTAAAATATATATAATATGTATAATATTTATATATAATATATATATATATACACATCTCAGTCCGGTAATGTAGAAGCCGAAGTGTTCAGCTGGGTATTTATTGTACACACCTGGCCACTGAGAGGTTTTACAGCTTCACAATGAATATAAAAGGTAGGTTTTGAACTGTTCAGATTGTTACATGCAACAGAGCTGAACGTGCAACCACAACAGTCTTTACATAGGATGGTTGCAGTTTAATGTAAAGACCCAGCAACATCCATGAAAAGCCTTTTTTTTTTTTTTTTAAATATACACTTTGTGCTCTGTCCAGTTGGTTGTACCTGCAAAAGAATACCTTTCTATTTCTCACAGTAAAAAAAACAGTGTCAGTAAATGATAACTGAAATGAGTTTTATTTGTTGCAGTGTTTAAAACATGACCCTTGGTAATTTGGCTTAACTGTAGTTGGTATTACCTTGATTTAGCTTAAAGAAATCTTACATACATTTAATCAAATATGTTAATGTTTCATTACCTGCGATGGAAATAAATAAGGCAGCACCTGGACAAGACTTTCTTGCATTAAAAAAAACATTATTAATTCAAGCCTCGAGTCTTACCCAGCTGGCAGAAATGAGAGGCAGCTGCCTTGAATGTAGGAGGAATGTAAAAAACCAATCACAAGCTGACACAGGGCATTTCACCCCAGCTATGCCCAGAGAGTGGCTGGGCTGGGTCAGAGTGGAGGTGCCAGTGGTCCAAGTCTCTCTCCCCAGCTGAGGAGCATGCACAGAGCATGTAGACATGATGTTCCCCATGATGCTATCTGAATTTTTTCCACCTGGAGATGTCCCAAACCAAGTATGGTCATATATATTCTTAGAATCATAGACTGGTTTGGGTTGGAAAGGACCTTAGAGCTCATCTAGTCCCAACCCCGCTGCCATCAGCAGGGACACCTTCCACTAGACCAGGTTGCTCAAAGCCTCATCCAACCTGGCCTTCAACACTTCCAGGGAGGAGCAGCCACAGCTTCTCTGGGCAACCTGGGACGGTGTCTCACCACCCTTACACAGAAGAATTTCTTCCTAATATCTAATCTAAACCTCCCCTCTTCCAGTTTAAAGCCATTTTTCCTTGTTCTATCATTAAGTGCCCTTCTGAGAAGTCATATTCATGCCTACTCTGTGCAGAAGAACTGGTTGTTCTTTAACCCTGCTCTGGGTGTGCAGTGAGGGATAGATTGTCATTTGTCCATAGGCAAGAACAGAGGGTGGCAGTGACCTTCCTTCTCTGGGGATCTGGCTGAGTAAAGTCAGACACATTATTCTAGCAAGCTGTCCTCCTCCAAAGGGCAGGTGTGCTCCTTGCACCCTCCCCACCTCCTGGCTGACCCCTTGGGAGAACGTTCTTTCCTTTTGTCATTTTCCCCTCACACTTTTCTGATTGGACATGTTATTTATGGACTGTGATATACTGTATTTCTGAATTGATTCTGTGTTCAGCTATTGTAAAGCATTTTTGTGGACCAGTACCTCAGGGTGATATATATTTTTTTCTTTACTGATGTCCTAGCTTACCTTTTTCTCCCTGAGTTTCCTACCCTTTCCCTCTTGTTTTCCTGTTTCTTCCATAGTGCACTAGAATATGCAGCTAACATCTCCAGGAAATAAAACCTCATTAGAAAATGATAAGAACTAAATTGCACTCATATTAATGAGACAATTATATTAATTTGCTTATGACCTGGAATAGGGATTGAGAAAACCTTTTCATTTTATGTTTCTTCTCTCTTTTTTTCTCCCTTTTGGTCCCACAGCTGTGTAGTCTCTTTCCAAAGCCCTCTGCTAAGAGCTGATAGAGTTTCTGTGGACATGCTGGTGGCAGCCAGCAGAAGGCCAAGAAGGTGGAGACAGACATCCCTCCATCTGCACTTCCACTCTTCTCACCAGGAAAAGCCTCCCGTGAGAAATAGATGTGGGTGAGCAGGTTGGCGATATAAAGTCACACAGATTGCAGGGCTTGTGTGGAAACTGAATCCTAGAGTAAGGAGAAGACATAAGGATGGATTTGAACAGAAGGACAGACCTGTGAGAAGGAGTGAATGAGGTAATGGGGAACCATCCACCACTGGATGCATGTCTGAAGCAAACAGTAAGGTGAATACACCAGCATCATTGCCCTAGTACAAATAAAACTTTCTTCAGTGTGTGCAATATTGTTGACAGCCTGACATGAGTAGACTGTGGAAGAGCTGGACTTAGATAAAATATTCTTATCATATCAATAATTAAATTAGAAGAATCATCAAGGGATGACTATGAGCTTATAATGATCTTTTGGGCTTGGTGGTCTTCCAAAGCACGACTCAATCACTCTCCTGCAAGAAGAATAAGTCCCTCCCACAAATAAGGCAGGTGGCAGCACTTTAAGGACATACAATGTAAAAATCAGGTTGTATAACGTGTTAGAGAGATTGTCTTGCTGCATTCCTGGTGGTCAGAACTGGGGCTGCCTTCACCTGTTACTCAAAAGGTGAAAAGCATTTATTAAGAAGGTTTATGGGCAAACTCATAGGGATTGTAGCTGTTGCTGGATTCAGGAGACAGGGATATATTTCAGGAATCTGATAATCTGCTTTAAGAAACATGAGCACAGGAGTGACAGGAGGAGAGGTTGTTTCTACAGTACTATTTCAGCACCAGCATTAGTTCCTCTTCACACCTTGCATTTCTCATTAAAAACATCATTAAAGACACTGAAAATGTACACTTTGCTCTAGCCAAGAGGTAAAAATTCAGAGATTTGCTGTTAGTGTCCTTTATTAATAGGGAATGGCAACAGTAAGTGGCTCATTCAGCAGCCAGGATGAAGATGGGGAACTCTACTGTTTCTGCCTCATAACAAGGGCTTCTGGGAGGTGTCACCTGTTCCATGACCTGTCAACAAGCATGAACTAAGATGTGGAAAATAAAAAAGGAAAGATTTAGACAGTCTTCTAGATGGATCAAATATTCAAGAAGCAGAATATATCTACGTACTGATGCTCTCCAGAAAGGATCACAGGCTGTCATGGTTGTATTTCTCTGACATTTGGTCTGCCTGACTCAGAGCTAGTTGGGGTGACTCTCCACCACCATGCATGGACCCATGCAGACAAATATATAAATGTCTAATCTCTACCTCACGTGTCCTTTAAGTGCCACATGTCTCTTTTTGATCCTGAATTACTCCTGCGAACAGACCCAACAGGTCCATGTCACACCTAGGAGCTGACCTCTGAGTCTGGGCTGACTGTTGTAATCCTTGTCTCCAAAGTCCCATAACCTCATCCACGCAGACAATGGAGCTGATGTTGTAAAGTCTGTCTGTTCTCAGCCATCTGAAGATGAAGATTAGTAGTTAACCCAAACAGATAATGTGGATAACCTGATCTAGTTGAAGATGTCCGTGCTCACTGCAGCTGGGGTAGACTAGATGGCCTTCAAAGGTCCCTTCCAACCCAAACCTTTTGATGATGGGATGATTTGATGATTCAGTGATTCTATAGTTCTATGATTCTATGATTTAATGACTCTTGTGGCTGCATGTTGCTATTACTGAATGGGCAGTTCTGTACAGTCCTTGGAGAGATCTATCAACTGCAGCGATAGTTCCAGTTCGGGCTCAGTGTGCAGTAAGTGTGGTGAACAGAGACCATCCTTTTTATCCCAGGATTGTTATCATTTTACCAGGTCCTATTTATTTTCAAGCATCTGCTCAACCTTTCATGCAAGATGAAAACAATAGCTTCATCTGCTTTCTACCTGAGCACTGGAGGAGCTCAGGCTGATATTCACATCAAAGCCCTCCGCATATTTATCATTCCTGGTGTTGTAATAAGCAGCAGCATCTGACAGATGCACAAAAGCACCACAGTTTCCTCTTGGACTTTACAATGACTTCAAACTAGGATTAAAGACTTACTCAGGAAATACTGAGCATTTTCCTTGCTGAATAATTACCATCTCCTCGCAACTTGCGTTGCTGGCAGCGCTGGCTGTTGCCACCAGAGCGGTGTTCACTGTTGGTTTTAGTGGGAACAGGAATACACCTATAATTCTTCTCCAGCACTTTATCAAGTGACACATAATCAGTTTGGTTTAGAATTTTTCAGACATGATAAAGATGTATTTCCTTACGGGCAACCCTAGTCTTGTTCTGAGGAATAAGTCACTTTTTTCATTTACTAGAAAGCAAATCTTGCTCTGCAGTTAAAGCTTATGCTTAAGAGAAAAAAAAACAACAAACCATACCATAAATAAAGAAAAAAATCAGAATTCAGCTATCAGGGTGCAATTCCTCAGCCACTTGTCTCAGGAATAACTTGTATCAGTGACAGCGCCAAAAGTAAGGAAGTGAGAATATGTAACAACTTGACATTATTTAATACATAGAAAAAGCTGTTAAAAGAACATTATCCAGCCTGCAGAGAGAGGCACCTAATCACCCTTACAAGTGTGTCAGATGCCATTATTTTTTTTTTCCTTACAATTTTTGAACCGTCGCATACATTTTTTATTGAATATACTGCTTTATGCTATGTGAGAGAAACCAAGAGCATTGGCCACAAGCTCTAAACACATTCAGTAACAAGAAAATTCAATTTCAATTCCATTATGGAAGCTTTGCACCTGTGCAGAGACAATATCTACTTTATTCAAGGTAACAGATTATATACTGATTTTAAAAGACAATTAAAACCGATTTAATTAAAATTTACTAAGTTTTTTGTTATTTTAGTAAGTAAGAATTTTGTTTAAGATTATCAGATTTAGGCATAGATGGTTTATAAAAAAATAGGTTGTTTAAAATGTGTTTTTCATGATTATGGGATTTGGCTGAAAAAAAAAAAATTGAAATATTTAAAGCATCTTTAAAAGCAAATAGCAGTCTCTTCACCAGTACCCAGTAGTTGCTTGCTTTGGATTGTAGTGTGAATGCATCTGCAAATCAGTAAAACTGTACAACAGAGTCTTTAAATTGATCTTTTTAAGCCATAATTTGCATTATGGGCTCACACCTGGTGAAATTTATCTCAAACAATAGCATATCAGTATTAGCATGCTCAATTACAGATCTTCCTACAATGCAATAGTTAGCATGAGTCCCTAAAGGCTAAAATGGTTCTTTTCCAGAAAGCCATATATTTTTATGTTTAAATAATCCATAAAGACCGTCTCCCTGTTGAGAAGTTCAAAAAGACTGTTCTTAATGCTTCAGCGCAGGGTTTTGGGCTGTGTGATATAATGCAGATCCTGGCACTCATGGGGTAGGTCCTTGCTTCAGCTCTGGGTGGCTTTTTTTGTGCTTCATGTTGACTGCCAGAATGGGATTCTGATTTATAGAACCCCAGAATTGCCTGGATTGGAAAAGATCATCGAGTCGAATCATGAACCCAACACTGACCAGTCCCCGACTAACCCATGTCCCTCAGCACTGTGTCTACATGACTCTTCAATCCCTCCAGGGATGGGGACTCCACCACTGCCCTGGGCAACCCCTTCCAATGCCTCAGAACCCTTTCAGCAAAGAAATTCTTCCTCACATCCCATCTCAACTGCCCTTGGTGTAACTTGAGGCCATTTCCCCTATTCCTGTCCCTTGTTCCTTGGTTGAACAGACCCACCCCCACCTCTCTGCACCCTCCTTGCAGGGACTTGGACAGAGCCAGAAGGTCTCCCCTCAGCCTCCTTTTCTCCAGGCTCAGCACCCCCAGTTCCCTCAGCTGGGAACTCAGCACACTTGTGCTCCAGACCCTTCCCCAGCTCCGTTCCCTTCTCTGGACACGCTCCAGCACCTCCAGGTCCTTCTTGGAGTGAGGGGCCCAACACTGAACCCAGCACTCAAGGTGCAGCCTCACCAATGCACAGTACAGGGGGACAATCACTGCCCTGGTCCTACTGGCCACAGTATTTCTGATACTGGCCAGCATGCTCTTGGCCTTCTTGGCCACCTGTGTACTCTGCTGACTTATGTTCAGCCGCTGTCAACACCTCAATTTTTCTTTCCAATTTTACCTTTTATTTTAGAATAAAGCCTAGAGTCACTTAGATTAATGTTAGCAAAGGACTTAAATTTACTCCAGAAGCAGTGCTCAGGAAGACCTTTAAAGCAAAGGCTGGAATGTGTCAGTGACCAGAGCTGGGACAAACATCTCCAGCAGACACCAGCACACTTTCATTACACTGATATGCAGATACTGGTCAAATGGTTGTGCAGGATGCTCTACCTAATGCTGCAAAAATGGGGTTGGAGCAAGAGTGGACAGCACACACACATGGACAGAAGTTACCCCATCAAAGTCTTACTAGATATATAGTTAAAATTAAAGCACATAGTTAAAATTAAAGCATAAAATTAAAATTAAGCACATACATAATAAAACTTATGGGGCAGCTTGTGTCCATATGCTTAAAATGTGTCCATATCCTTGTGTCCTATATGCTTAAAATTCAGCTTAAATTAAGCACATGCTGAAGTTCTCACTGGGTTGGGCCATCCTGATTTGCTCAAGGTCAAAGAGCAGTTTGGTATCAGGACTCAACAAGACCCAAACCTTGAGAACCAGCTGCAGACCCTGATCCCTTGGTCACTCTCTTCCTCCAACATGAGGCAACTGGAAAAAGACATTCATCTGCTGCATTCAGTAAATATTGTCCCCAGGTTTGGGTGTTTTTCTGATAGATTTAAACAGAAACTGAAGAACTCATAGCATTTTGATAACTGTTGTTGTTTGTTTTCTTTTGCAGACCTTCTTCCTACCTTGCTTAAATTTGCAATTCGAAACAATTCTCTATCACTCTTCCAAATTCCAACCCGATATTAAATTATTAAGGACGTGTTTTTGAAATATCTTATCTTGACATGTATCTCCTGAGCCAAATGACCTCAGGCACTGTTCCTAATTAATTTCATAAAGAAAAAAACCAAAAAAATAGCTGGCAAGAGGTACTGGCAGTGACCCTTCCCAAAGTCCTCCAGACTGTGCTGGGCTGCTCCCTGCTTGGAGATGCATGAGAGGGAGGGCAGGCAGAACATTACCCCATGGTTTCATCTCCTCATGCCACCAATCACCACGACAGTGGTGGAGCATGGATGCTTCACTCCATCTTCTGATGCCAGGGCCAGAGGCAGCACAACCATTCCCAAACACCCACCAAGTCAATAACCAAAAGTGAAATAAAAAAGCTCCTTTTTCTTAACATTAAAAGCTGATGAAACAAAGGGTCTTTTTTTTCTTTTTTTTTTTTTCTTTTTAAACAATATATACTGAGAGAATGAGAGATTAAGTTTGAAGGAGTCACTTCCAATCAGAAAGCCACCATTTAATTACAACACACAGGAAATTACAGAGTGAATGGCCGGGACAGTGATAAGAGACTGACACCGGAGGATGACAGGTACTGAAATCCGACCACTTCATCACAAAGCTACTTATCACAAGAGCCTGTCTGGAAGGCTGACAATCTGATTGTACTGTCAACTCAATTCATAATTAATATATTTATCAAATTAATTACTGAAAAAATCTCACTGGCGCTCGCCATAAAACAGTGGCTAAATTCATTGCCTGTTGGCTTCGTTTACTGCTAATAACTGTGCTGTCAATTTAATGAGGGCAGTGAGTGGGCCCTGTTTTAGCTGCATGACAGACAAATTGCCCTCTTATATAGAATGATACAGAGAATTTAAGAGAAGAAAAGAAATATGTCATTGTTTGGTGACAGCCACAATCGGAGCCTTGTCTCGGAAACTTAGCATCAGCTCTAACATACATTAAAGGGAGGTTGGGAATTCCTTTGTCAGCTAAATAAATACTTTATGAAATCCTGACTGATCCCTTCGTCTGAAATGACCTCGCGGCACCGCGTCGAGCTCTCAATAATTCCTTGTTTATTCCAAAGACCTGACAGGAGGTCGTTGTTCGACAGGAGGTAGGAATTTCCATGCACGCCTTGTGCCGGTGCGAACACCGCACCGATTCCCAACTGTCTCGGGAAGCAGGAGACCTGAGGAATGACAGGGATGGAGCTGTAGGTCTCATAACAGCCAGGTGAACTTGAAGAGAAGACTCATCTATTACGCTTGATTAACTAACGTAAGCTAATTGAGGTGCTGCATCTGAGCGTGTCGTGCTGGGTTGTGCAACCCAACTCTGGTGAACAGCTAAAAGCTGCTCCATCCTCTTGCCAAGTGGGACTTTGATAATATCCCCCCTCATCTCTCCAGCTTTTTACCTGACTCTCCATCCCCAATGTCTGACTCCCTCCTGACTTCACCTTGAGAGTGGTCCCTGCCTCCAAGAAAGATGCTGCTTCCCTGGGCAAGGAGTATCAGGGCTAAGCAGCACCTCAGCAACATCTGCAGAATTTCCAGTTGTTGGAGCAGGTCCTAGGCACTGGTTTGAATGGAATTTAATGGGATTTCACATGCATCACTTCAATTTCTTCAGCTCAGCCTGTGGAAGTTGTGCTGAAATGTAACAGGACAAATCCACCAAGAAATGAATGTTTAATCACAAAAGAAGAAAGTTGGGTTGTTTTTTTTTCTCTAATGTCTATTAAATCAAGGTGTCAGTTCTGCAAGGCCAGAAAATCCAACTTAATCTGGGCTGATCCCCTCTACGTAGTGAAGAAAGGAGCCACCACGGAGTGTGTGCATTTACCCTATAAATCAAAATCCTATGCTGTAAGCCTCACCCCGAAAAGTATTTTATTGGCCTAACACCTTGATAATTTTTTTTTAATTACAATATATAAGCAGCATTAAACAAAAGCCCAGATAATTTAGGCAGTGTTTAAGTAGGTTTTTAAAACTTAGTGTTTCTTGTTTAATGAAGGAGATTTAATAAAGTGTGAACAAGTGGTAACACAGAGTGATTATACTTCACAAAGGTTAAGTGATAAAATTAATTCTGTGAATAATCTCTGTAGTAAACATTCAGATTAAGATATAATATGTGTTATAAAGAATATAAACACCAATGATCACTGGGAAAAAAATGTTTGAGGAAGAAAATCCTTTCAGGTTACTGATCGTACCAGGTATATTCCAATCTTTATCCCTTGCTCCTACCAAAAGTATTACAATCCCTAAATCTAAAGAGAAGGAGCCTGAGATGATTGAAGGGTGATTTTATAGTGGGAGAATTTCAGATCCTTTCCTGGCAATGTCCTAGTTGTGTGTGATTGGTTCAGTCTAATAGCAATAAAGCAATGAAACTAGTTGGCAACTGTGACAAAGAGAGTTAAAAAAAATATTCAGTATTAAAAACATGTTCCCTTCATGCACGTGCATGCATGTATATGTGCATGTATATATTTTGTCCTTATTTGCATGTGTCATCCTCCCATTCTGCAATGCCCTCCTTTCTGTTGTCACCAGCAGCTTGTATTTTCTAGCTGGTTTCTGACTTGACTTGACTTCAGATACTCCAGTGAGGACACGGCTACAAACCCACAACCAGCAAAACCACCCCTGTGAGCAGTCTGTGAGAAATACTACAGCACAGAATTCAGACCTGTTTGTTTTCTTTCACCTAGGTCATACTTAGATCACAGACTGAGATTATAACTGCTGGCTGCTGCCCTATCTGATCCCCCCTCATCTCTCCAGCTTTTTACCTGACTCTCTGTCCCCGATATCTGACTCCCTCCTGACTTCACCTTGCCCAACTTCTTCAATGCCCAACTTTGTCTGCTGGTGGCAGCCGCAGCAGGATGGCAAACACAGCCAAGTAATTACAGAGCTGTTCTCTGGTCTGCTTGACAGAAAGAGGATTTCATGCTTGAGCTCCAAGGAGCTGCTACCATTGACTGCTGAGAGCATGGGCAGCTTGGGCTCGCTGGTGTGCCGGGTTGGGAGACACAACTCCAACCTTGTGTCTTGTGTGTGGCCACCTCTGTCACTTCTGGGACAAGTCTCACCTTGTTTTTCACACAGAATCCCAGAATTACCTCAATTGGAAAAGATCTTTAAGAACATTGAGTCCAATCATGAACCCAACACTGACAAGTCCCCGACTAACCCATGTTCCTCGGCACTGTGTCTACACAACTCTTCAATCCCTCCAGGGATGGGGACTCCACCACTGCCCTGGGCAACCCCTTCCAATGCCTGAGAACCCTTTCAGCAAAGAAATTCTTCCTCACATCCCATCTCAACTGCCCCTGGGGCAACTTGAGGCCATTTCCTCTTGTCCTGTCACTTGTCAGTTTGCCCACTTGTAAAAAGAAAATCACCCTCTTTCCTAGCCCTGGAGCTGATGTCATGTGTCTTGCTTGAATTAATGTTTGCAAAGTGTTAGGAAGTGTTGGCAGAAACAGACACTTTCATTTCATTTTAGGACCTTATTTATCAGGGTAACTAGCCACCATCTGAATTAATAAAGATAAAAGTGCAATCGTATCAGTATCAGGCAACGCTTGAAAAATAAAAGGAGAGGCTCAGTTTGCACCATCCATCCCTAAGGGATAAGAGTATGTCTGCAGAGAATGAACTCAGCTAGAAAGGTTGTCCACAAATAATAAAAATGAACTACTCCTTAGAGTTATCTTATCCAGTCATCTCCTGTGAAAAATTTGGATCAGATATCCCTTACCTGAGTCATTTTATTTGGCATATAGCACTTTAGGCAAGATTTTCAGGAGGCAAATAGGAAATGAGAGTTGGAAAACATTAATTAAATGCGAATACAACAGCTTAATGGGTTTTATCTTCAGATGAACTGGAGATGACTCTTTGCCATTCACTTCTTAAAACTGCAAGCAGAGATAAAGGAAATGTAGCAAGAAAAGGCGACCAGTGAAAAGATGAAAGATTCGGTAGACTGACAAGACCAAAGTAATTTTATTTGTAATCAGGATGGACCAGTTCACTAAATTTTCCATATTGTTGCTGTGTGGCTGCAGATCAAAGATGCGTGAAATACTTGATTCTTGCAACTTTTAAAACTAAAAGTATCCTCTTTAAATGCCCTTTTACAAGTAGATTTTTACTACTGGCTTTCTAGAGTCCCCTCTTCAGCTACAGGGTTTCTTCGTGGCCCATTGAAATGGCCACCGTTGGTTCACACTGATGTTGGTTTGGAATAGTTTGTCCTGAAGGTTGCCAGGTATATCCATAAGGCTAAGAGAGTTTTCCTAGAAAACTTCAAGAGAGTAAAAGCAAAGGTCATTGATTTTTAAGTAACAGGTTGTTCAAAACATATTGCACTTGAAATGTACTTTTGTTTTTTGGGGTTTTTTTCTCTTTCTAGTTCAAGCAGTACTTGTCACTCCCTGCCAGCTTTTCCATAGCTTAGCATCCTTGGGAAAATCTTGTACTTCTCAAAACTTGTAGGAAATATTTCCACTCTATGCAAGTAAATGGTCAAGCTGATGAGAAACAAGCAGCCTTTATTTCAGTCACAACGTTCTTTTAAAATAGCAAATAGCCATTTTTTGCTGGGTGCATGTGTGTGCACAGATATTCACTCTCACCATATTTGTGTGTAGATTTAACTACGTTGCTTTCCTTTTTCTTTTGCCCATCAGTGTTTTCTCCTTGTATACACAGAACAATGTATCTTTGGTCTATTGTTATTTCTGCCTGAGGATTATGCCTACGTGCCATCTAAGGCCCAATTACATTCTTAACATTTGGGGTTTTGTTCTGTAAATTGGACATGCCTGAGATGAACCATGGATTTTTTTTGTTGTTGTTTGGGGGCTTTTTTTACATTTTTTACACAAAAATAAAACACAAGTAAATGGTAAGTAATTGCAGAAAGTGTTTGCAGGTTTGTGGAAATATTCCTGGATTGGCAACAATTAATGTCAGTAGTTTTTTATAACAAGCACAACAGAAAAAAGTTACCTTTAAACTGCCACATTTGTACCACGTTTTATTTTGAATTAGAAGTTATGGACATGAAGGAACAGTCCATTTTCCCGCAGACCCACATCCCACCCTAGGACTGCACACCACCATCTCCCCCCAACCTTCTTTCTCCCCTGTTGATGCAAGGACGTGCAGTTGGGGGTAGTTATCTATAGATGGCAATCTTCTTCTTAGCACAGAGCTGAGGTGGGAACAGTCAGCTGCTCCTCCAGAAGAAAAATAAAACACATCTATAAGCATATATTTACAAGTACTGAAAAGCAGTTTTTTACCCTGGGATTACATAAAGTACATTGCAACAGGGCTTCAGGCTTGATTTCAGTCTGGAGGGGCTGCTTTACAATCAACTAGTCTTGTATCACAGTAGGAATTTATTACCTGCTAAGCTGCTCAGTTATAATATCATGTGAAAATCTGCACTGAGTTCTGTGAGGTGAGATGAGGAATTAAAATGATGTGCTGGCATTCACTCTACCTCCTCTTGGGCTAAATCTGTTTGACAGAAGATAGAGGGAAAGGATACAGAACTCCCCTCCCTAATTTTGTGCTTTTCTTTGTTGGACAAAGGAAAAGCCACCATGGGATGGACAGTGAGCATCCCACACACCTTCCCCAGAGACTTGAGAAAAGTGCCTGAACATAGGAACATGTCTACATCAAGAGAAAAAGTGGTTGTTAATAATGAGCATAAGGTTCATTATGGAACTGGTGGCCAAATGTGGTTTTCTCTGTATCTAAGACATCTCTCCCCTGGTGGTTGTCCACAGACAGGTACATTGAGAAGACAGTTAAAGGTTGGGGTTTTTTATATTGAGTATGCTACAGTGCATAATATGCTTAATAGACACGTCATATACACCTCAAAGAGATTTTGATATGCATTTGAGATTGTTATGGCCTTCATTTAGCTCTGGACCTGTGCTAATACTGATAGATATCAAACAACCAGCACTGACAATAGAACCACGTTATTGCTGGAAGTGCTGTTAAATGAAATCCCCTTCAGTTGGGGATACAAAATATTGATAGAGCCCATTACCCAAAACCTGGGTAACTAAATCCACAAAATATCTTGGCAGATATGAAGTTTTCACACAACTAAAAGACTTTAAAGCTGACAGTGAAAATATTCTCAAAAATACATTTTTTTTTAAAAAAACCCCACCTTTGATATAAGACTGCACAACAGTTTAGACTCATTTAACACACACTGAGGAGCTGCTGTGCTGCCTGTTTTAAAACAAGCCCCAGAGTAGCCCATTTATTTAGAATTCACAAGCTAACACTTTCAGGGCCCACTTCTGATAACTTGCAAAATCTAAAACTCCTCATTAAATGCCAGATAAATTGAGTGGCCTAAGGGCAGGATGGGTGAATGGGATACGTGAGCATGAGTCCAGTTTCCTGTAATTAATGAGATCTGAATAAGCAGAACCAATCCAGCCTGAGCGTGAATAAAATTACTGCACCTAGCAAAGTTCAAATAAGAAATATGTGAACCTGAAAGTAGTTGAACACAAATCAAGACGTTGAGTTTTTACAAAAACCTTTATAAGTTCTGAAATCTGGAGCTCAATATGTCTTTTTTTTTCATGGGCTGGCAATTTAAGATTTAGAGAATACTATATTTCAGGGGTCTCAATTCAGAAAGGGTCTTGAAATGTTTAATTTTGGGCAAGTAAATAGTTCTGTATCTGTTCATCAAACATTTAAACACAAATTCTTGCCCCACTCTGCTCAGACAGATTTAAGAATGCATTTCAGTTTAACTCTAAGGTAAAACATTTTGTTTCATCCAGATCTACTTTGCTTGAAAATAATGTTTTTGAGAATTTGGGCATCTGAATCAAACCAGTGGGGTTTTTTTTATTTTCACAGAAATTTTCTATGCAAATAAAATTTATAATTTCATATCAATTTTCATAAAGTTTTTACACTGAAGTCAAGAAAATCTTACAAAGATCACTGTGATATTGCATTGTCCAGAATGCCTGAGAAATATTCCTCTGCTGCATTATCCTCTTCTGGGAAACAACCAGGAAAGTCTCATTTGTATAAGAGGAAGGGAAATCAGATGCAAGAATAAACACTTTAGTAACAATTAACCATCTTAGCCTGGCCAGGACAGCTTGGAAACTGAAAATCATGGCCAGTTTCCCTGTCTCTAGAACAAAATTTGCTGCTCTCTCTGCCCTCCTGCTCAAGCAGGAGCAGGGGACCCTGAACATGGGTTAAAACATGGTAGAAGTGGACTTTTCTCCAGGAAAACCCAAATTGAGGTATAAGCAGTGGTTTAGCATCCCCTGACGTGGCTCTCATGGGCTGTTTGGTTTCAAACATCAGTGCTGTAAAAGCTGCAGGTCCAGGCAATGGAGAACAACTGCTCTGAAATCAGAAATGGAGCTTCCTTATCCTCTGCTTTTATGATGAGTTTTCCAGAATTACCTATAATGGCTTGCTCTTTAATAACATTCATTAAAATTTGCATTTGCTAGAAAGAACAGATCAAGTATCCATCTTTTTAAAAAGGCAGATAAGTGCCCTTCTGTCATAAAATACTAAAAATCAGAACCTGGGTGCTTCTTGCAACTTTTTGTCAGAAGGCTTCAGTTTTGCCATTCAGTTGAAGAACAGCAAAAGGAACTGAAGTTCAGACAGGAGCTATTTTATCACCTTGCCTCAGTTTCTTCATCCCTAAAATAATGATTGCAGCACATATCTGCTTCACCAGCAGGGAATGTGTGATTTTTAAATTTCAAGCTCTTTTGCAAGAAAAGTTTTCAAAATATTGTACCTTTTCACCTAGAGAGACAGTTGTATGAAACTCAGCCATTTTAGGCTAAAACACCTAGTGTTTATATTTTTTATATATTGGTCAAGTTAAATTGCACTTCTTACAGCTTTTTATTTTTCTTCTTGATACTTAAGCACTGCCATAAAGGATAATTGCAGCTCAGAGGAAATTATAGAGTGGAATAGAGGATTTAAAAGAGTTCTTCTTTTTAAGTAGCAGTGAAATTCGTGTGTTGGCAGATAACAGAAATATTGTCCGAGACCTTACCCAGGGGAAAATCCAAAAGTAACATAAATACAACTTTAAAGAAATCACATTTTCACTGAAAAGCACTTTCTCAAAAGACTATGGTCAACTTCAAGGGTGCCTTTATCAGACATTCCAGTGGGAAAAAACAGGAAGAAGAGCTGAACGCCAAAGGTAACACAATAGGAGTCTGCAACAGTCACAGGAGTATCGATTACGAATAAACCAAGCTGTGCAACAAGGAGATTAAGATGTGGATTACCCACCACTTACTATGTGTCATAAAGAAAAGAATAGTTTCAGATGCCAGCTTAACTTAATCTGGTACCGGCAGTCTTTCCTTTAAAGGATTAATGGGCACTTTTTTTCTACCTAGGCATTTTTAAAGGGTTTGTCATAATAAAGATTGAGAAGAGCAACAAGTAATGACAGAAACTTCAACGTGAACTATTAAAGGATTTGATAACCAGTTATCCATTTCTGAGTCAAACCAAATCACCCTTAGCTGCATGCCTTGCTTAATTAAGGAAAAATTGTATTCTGATTGAAATTAGCTGTGGTGGTGATACAATCAGCTTCTGTAAATGTAAAATCATCTCAAAATGCACATTGATTTGAAATGTGGGTCTAAGAGAGTATTTTTCTCTTTACACAGGTTTTTGATGCCATCATCTTTTTTTTAGGCTCTAAAAAATCACCTTTTTCTTTTCCCTCTATTGTTTTCCAAACTTTTCTTGTGTCACAGTCTTGCTGCAGATGCAAGAAGCAACTGAACACCCTAAAGCAATCTCCTGCTTTCCCTGCTCTTTGTTTTTTATAGTTTGCATTAATTTGAAGGAAAATTTTGACTATCCAAAAATTACAGTGCAAAAACAGAACTTTAGTAAAATGAAGGAGAAAAAAAAAGAATTGCCCAAGAGTGAGTGCTGCAGATGGCATTTTCCAACAGAGACTAAAGAGCACAAAGACGTAGGCACGGGGAAAGGGGAAGAGAAGAGACTCTCACAAGGTTACAATCAAAATGTAGGGTGGCACTCAGAGCAGTTTACTACACAGCTGACATGGAGGGAGGCATCTCTGATACGAATCAGAGCAGCAGTCGCAGTAGAAATGCTTGTCCCTTAGAAAATGATGTCCCATTCCCATGTGTCTTCCTTTCGAGCCGTCTAGTTATTTCCTCTCAATAAGTGAAAGATGCTACCTTTCTCTAAATTGAACTCTTTCTGCTCAGTTCAATATTACACTTCAATATACTTTTAAGTAAGTTAAATTAAATATTAAATTTTGACCTCTGGAAGGATTTCCTGTTGGATATGGACCTCCATCACAACACATGGGTCACCTTAACCCACCCCTGCAGCCACGTGTTTTCTGCTTAAAATGCAAGCTTTTACTTTCCTAACACTGACAACTTCTACAGCTCAAAATTTTTCTGTTGTTAAAAGTTTGTATTTATCACACAGAAATTCAGACTGTTCTGCTTAACATGATCCTGGGGTTCAGATTTGATTCCTGAAAACACCAGAAATTAGGAGTTCTGCCTCCACTTTTTACCTGTGCATTACACCAGAAAGACCCAAAGGCTTCCTGCCCCATTTGCTGATGGTGATTTCTAATACATCCTACTCCAGCAGGCCAGCAATACTGGAATTATCAAAACAATATTAGCTATGATAATACACAGATTCTGGGTTTTTATGTTCCTACAGCTGACAGAAATAGAGATATGAATAAAATAGTATTTTTTCCATTTTTCACTGACAAGCCAAAAAAAGTGAGGGGAAAGATATAATGAAAAGTTCCCTCTGTTTTGAAATCAACAATAACTAAACCTTATAAATCTTACCAAAAGGCTTATTTTCACAATCTTAAATTGTGAAAGACATTTGAATGAACCTTTATTGTACTTTCTTTACACACATAGAGTTGATTTACTAATATGTTGTCTACAGAGTAAATTTTTAAAGTTATCAAAATTTCAAATCTCTACATTATATTTTAATTTTTCCTCCTAAAATCATGCAGACTATCTTTAAAGGAATAACTTTTTAAACCCATATTTTTAGTCAGTCCACTATCAGGAGTTGTTTTGCCCGTTCATTGTGACATTGGATATTTGACTGAGAATTTCTTACTTACTACCTACTTGCTTCAAGAGCTTCCTAAGCACTCAACAGTCCCATTTCAGGACCAGTTCACTGGCTCTGTCTCTGTACCTAGTATTTCTCAAAGAAAACCTCAGCTTGAAAATATTATGTCAGATCAAAGATACATTTTGCTGGTCAGGAAGACCCATCAGTGCTGGTCAGGTTGCAGGTGAAGCTATGCATGACCAGCCTGGGTCTAACAGGATCAATTGAAAGAGAATCATCAGCTTCCACCAGTTTTGATTAGTCACCAGATAAGATGAGAATAGCACTTGCCTTGCCTAATGCAATCCCAGAGATATTTTCTGTCAGTCTGTTCTCCATTATTTCTTTTATAATTGAAAATTATTTTTTGTCAGAAAAGCAGAAACATGAAAAATTCTAAAAAATGTTTATTTTGAGACACTAAAAAATGTCTTTCATCATTTTCTATAATGCATAAATAGCTCTCTTTTCAGATCTTTCCTACAATTTGGGTCTATACACTCATAGATTAAGTGTCATATATTTCATAATTGTTTAAATATGAAATAGAACCAAATTGTATTTTGTTCTGAATATCAGAAATATTCTCAACATGTAGGCAAGTCACAGAAAGACTCTTCTGCAAAGCAGATTTTAACTGTGGACATTTATGGCTCAGCTAAGGATTTTAGTATCTTCTCAGAAACCAAATTTTTACAAATATACCCAGCCATAAACACACAAAGAGTCCCATTGCCTGAAATTCTGGTCTTAAAAGAAAAGGATAGCTCTTAATTGCTAAACACTATCATTCACTTCCTTGGGTGGGTATGATCTCTATGGTCATGATTCACCATTTAAAATGTCTTTGTGCATGGGTCAAGAGATTGCAGGGCAAATCTTTAGCAATGATGAGCTCAAAGAGGCTATGAAGGCTTATGTTACTTAAAGATCATGCCTAACAAATATGTACTGGTGTTAATGGATAACAGAATAAACATATTTTCCTTTCTGAAAGCATGGGGAACAGTTACACACTCATACTGAAGCACGTGTGGTCTTGAGGAGTAATGTTTCCATTTCTTTTGTAGCACACACATGTTTTAAAACCATTTCCCAGGCAGCCACCTGATGTTTAGTAAAGGGTACAAGAGATTAACTTTATTCAGTTATAATTGGCATCCCTTAATTTTAACAAACCAAAACTGTCATAATTATGGCACTGGTTACCATGATACCAAATTTTAGGAGCAGAGGCATTGATCACCTTTTTCAACATAGATTTTGTGCATTTGTGCAGGTTTGTATCAACAGTGAGCTTGATGTAGCATCTGTACACAGCTGCACATGCACTAATGTCAGAGTTTATCTACCCTAGGCCATTTACACAAAGAAACTGAGAGAATAAACCAGGCAAAGTTTGGAGAGCATCAGTAAAGTGATGTATATATGCACCTACATCATGTATATGTACATATGGCCATTTAGGTACTCACTACAGCATCAATTCAACAAAACAGATGAACTGCTCGTGTGTTGATGACTGAGGGTGTTTTACCTGATGGGAGCTGATGGAGGTGGAAGTAGCTGGAGCAGCTGTTGCTCACCTTGCTAAAGTTAGAATCAAGACTATACTGTGAGAGATCTGCCATGCACAGTTATACCCTGATAAGATTAGAAAATAGCATAAATAAATGCTGGATTTTTTTTTTTTCCTTCATCAGCTAGGCAGTTGGTTGGATTTTCTCCAGCCCATTTATGACCAAAATTAAAACCTTCTATTTGGTCAGTCCATAAATATGCTCTAACACACTCCACTCCGACCTTTAGAAATGCCAATGTTAACTGGAGCACTCAGGGACATCTGAAGGATATTTGTTTTCATGGGTTGACTTGCAAAAGAGCTCGCCTTCGTTTTTAGCAGTTTTCCCAATATACACATGCAAACTAGCCCAGATCTCATCACATGTCATTTAAAAAGTACAGTTTTGTGCTTCCCTACTAAAGTGAACAAGCAAAACAACAAGCTCCTTTTTCAGAGCTGCTTCAGAAGCCAGCTCTGCCGTGTCTCACTGGCTGCTCTCTGACAAGCCCTTCATTCATTGCGGTTTCATGCAGCTGAGCTGTTTCTACCTGAGCCAGCGTTACAGACCTTTAATCAAACAAATGTACAAGGAAGCTCGACTACTTAACTGCCCTGCTTGTTCTGCTGACTGAGATAGCCAAATACAACACAAAGAATTTTATCCCGCTCAAGACGAGTACATTTCCTTGCCGTTGTTCCCAACAAAGGGCAGCAGGTACAAATGGCCCCACTATCTGTGTCACTGAGAAGTGGAGAGCAATTTGTTTCTATTAAACAGGATGGTTCTATTTTTTATTTTGTTGGCTTAGCCTCTCGTCAGCCTGTGCCAATCATGGTCTTTAATCTGAACTGCCCTTGACCATTTCTGCTATGCCACAGAAGAATTCTCTCTTTTTTTTTTTTTTTTTTTTTTTTTTTTTTTATTTCCCCCTTCTTCTTGCACAGGTAATTGTGAGAAAGCAAGCGAAAGCCCTGGGGTATTGGATTCAAAACACAATCCTGCCATTCTCAGAACTATACAAAGAATAAACTTGAATGAGACATTGAGTCCTTCCAGACTGCACCTGCTGATGGTCTCCTATCCCCTCCAGTTCATGGTGGGGTCACCACAGGCTCTGCTTTACTCTGGTGGCAGGAGAGCTACTATGTTTTCAGTTCACAGCGAGATTAGATCTACAATGTTTGACCCGTCTAATTTATTTTTTGTTTGATGAAGCGAGGAGAGCCGGGCACTCGGTTAAATGCCTACCGACTTGTTCCCCTGGAGAATGCTGTTGGTGTCTTTCAAGGACCGTTGACGTGGTGGCATTTTGAAAGGTTGTAGATTGAGGCTGGTATAATTTAACGTGACCTCAGTGTACAAGACTAAATTTTCCTAGACTGGCCTGGATCTTGTCTTCCCAGTGGTCTAAGAGGAAATCCTGATATAACCTATCCCAGGTGCAAGTTCTGATTTACGTGGTGTTTTGTTTTCCTTTTTTGATGCAGATTCCTTTGGATTTGAAATCTGTCCTGAAAGTGCTGCTAAGAGTCATTTTGCTCACTGTCTGAATGTCACTGTTTGGTTTCTTTGATTTGGTATGGCAAGGTAAGGTTGCCTGGTGGACAGAAGGCAGAAGAACACAAGCTCGAACTAGCTCTTACTGCACCAGCCTTCTTACATGAAATATTACTGCACAGTGAGCCATGCCATACTGCAAAGATTCATCTTGAATAGTCAGGGTGGAATCCCAAATACTTCCTATTTCTGTAACTTTTTGATATACCAACATAAGCCTATCAGATGTCTCAATTTTCCAACATCTGCCTACTTCTGGAAAGAACCTCTATTCCTTCTTGTACAGAAAAGACTTTTCTTAAGTATTTTTCCTCTTTCTTATTTTATAGCAGAGAAAAAAACATTGTTGATTTGGATCAATACCCAGTATAAAAGCCATTTCTCCTCAACTCCTTCAGAGGTGTTTTTTCTGTCCTTGTTATTGCTAGCAGGAATTACTTAAGCTGATGTCCCTCTAATAACATTTTTGCTGTCTTCTCCAGTTTCCTTTTCTGAGTACAAATCTTGAAAATCCGTAGGACATGCACCAATTTGGCACAGAAAATTTGCAGATCCATCTCTTATTAATTGGCTTACCTGCATTTACAACCATCAAATAAACCTCCTAAGCTATTTTGCAGACTTCTACAGTGATGCAAAGCATTCAAACGCTCAGGATTTGCAGACTTGAGATAGCCACAGCTCTGTTTGGAGACAGAACACATACCAGAAGAAAATCAGAATTTTGAGCAGTCATCTGAAGAGTTCCATAATTTTTAATTTTGTTCTGGACATCTTGCAGTAAACCAAGTCTGCTGGCAGGTACTGCTGCAACCCCTGGGGACCTGGAATTAGATCTACCCTTTCTTGACCGTATTAGCTCTGATTTGGAGATAAAAATCAGAAGTCTCTGACATAAAATCAGGTTTCTGTGGAGAGGGAATAAAAGCTGCAGTTGAATAAGCTTCTTCCCTTTAAAAATACTGCAGAAGGAGATGTTCCAGTTTGAATTTTTTAGGGAAAAATTCAGGTTAGTTATAATTTTTTCTGAGTATTTTTATCTACCCCTAAGGCAAGAGACAAATGAAGTGTGATAGTACTTTGGAGAGCTTAGGAACTATTTGTGGTGAATAATTTATTCGACAAATTTTGCCCTTATTTCAGTTCATGAATTATCTGTGAACTGACTGGTACTTTTACGAATTTATTCATAATTCAAAATTATTCAAGAAATGTTTCTGTCCAAACACATTTTGCTGTACAGTTTGCCTATGAACAGATTATTGATTTAACTATTTATTATCTGCAATGTATTATGTGGGGGGTGAGGGGAAATGGTTCCTTTTGAAAAGCCCTGTAACTCATCCTTAAACTGCATTTCAAAGGTTTCAGGAGAGCTAAGCTTTCTGTTTGCTGCCTTCATGGGGTCTGAATTCACCTCTGCTAATTCTTGTCATGGTTAGCCATGCAGGTTGCTCTCTAATTGGGTGTTTGAAATTGTTTTAAATATTTTAGTACATAATTTGTGACTCTAATCAAAATAAATATCAAATTTATAAAAGAAAACCTAGTATTCTGTTGATATGAAAAAGACAACCAACAGAATAGGTATTGTCCTATGTCTAGGTATGATTTACATATGATTTACATGATTTACATACTTACACATAGGGCAGTTAAAATCTCTTCTTGACCTACAGCGTTGTCCATACATTTGAGCTTGTTTTAAGGAGAAAAATGAATTAAAAAGGAAAACAAAAAGAAAAGTGCAACTACCTTCCTCTAACTTCACCTTAGTTTTCTGTGGATCTAGTGCCCTGATTTAATTTGATACAATTACAATAAAAGCCACAATCTTAGGCGAGCAAATGAATTTTGTGTCAAGAGTGAAATACAATCTGTTAAAATTGGTTTGAAAATACAATTTTAGGTCTAGTACAGCAAGTCCTGACATTTCAGATTAATCTGTCCTATAACAAAATTAATGACACTCAAAGTTGTTTAAGAATGGCTGTTAACTATACTTACCCTATTCATCACCAGCTCTATCAGTCTAATCCAAGAAGTCACCAGGCTATTAAGTACAGTACATCAGTGCACTTTAGGGACATTTGGATAGTGATTGTTCGAGGGATCAAATTGCCTATGGACAGAAACACAAGGTACCACAGTAAATAACAAAATAAATACTCCAAGAAGGTTGTCCAGGTAAAGTTTGTGCATAGATGTCACTATATTAGATGTTCTGCTAAAAAAATATGTTAAAAAAGAGAGGTCATTTCTGGTAGGGACATCTAGATTATCTTATCTCGATGATCTAACCTTTAGGACTTCGCATGGGGCACTATATCCCATGAGAGCCGCTTGTCCTGCATCACAGCTTGAAATTCCTGCCTCTGACCATGCAAAAGCCATGTCCAAGTGAGATTTCTGCTGCTGCTGTCCCACCTCTGTCCCAGTTGGAGCCTGGAAGGTGACAAGCTCAGGTTCCATCCTGTATATCAGATGGGAGAGATGAAGGGCTGCCCATTACTCTTTGATTTGCTCCTCATTAGCCTCAAGCATCCAGCAGTAATTGCAATTTGGGGTCCATTTGGGGTCCAAACTGACCATAAAAATCTTTGCAAGCAATTAAAGCAGTGCAGATGGTGAGTGTGTAGGGGTTGATTTGCAGGACTAGAACTGAGAAGAGCCAGACCAAGGCTTGTTCTCTCCATTCTACTCTTTCTTTTTTTTTTCCTAACTAAAAATAAGGACAAAACAATATTCCATTTTATGTAAAGTGAAACAGTTTCCTTGAGCCACAATGATTTTGATGTACCTTTCTGATAGACTGCTTTTTTTTCTTTTTTAAGGAAAAACTAAAACTAGACTTTTTCACTGAAGATGCAGGGCTTAATATTGTCCTTTGGAAACTATTGAAGATCTGGGACACCAAGACGCAGCTCCTTCTTCTGCCTAATTGAATCTGAACCCCAGTCCCCTGTTTCACTGGAACTGTTCTTACCAGCAGATTTGCGAGAGTGTCACTGGCTGTGGGGCTCAGCACGTGCCCAAATAATGTCATGCAGAAAGGAACAGCTCCAAAGTTATGGTCAGTGAAGACATTGTCTCCAGTACAGATTCACTAGGACATGGACCAGTTAGAATGAGTCCAGAGGAGGCCACGAGGATGATGCGAGGGCTGGAGCAGCTCTGCTGTGAGGACAGGCTGAGAGAGTTGGGGCTGTTCAGCCTGGAGAAGAGAAGGCTCCAGGGAGACCTTGTAGTGGCCTCCCAGTACCTGAAGGTGCTACAAGGAAGCTGGGGAGGGACTTTTTATAAGGGCAGTTAGTGATAGAACAAAGGGTGATGGCTTTAGGCTGAAAGAGGGCAGGTTTAGATGAGATATTAGGAAGAAATTCTTCACTGTGAGGGTGGTGAGACACTGGCCCAGGTTGCCCAAAGAAGCTGTGGCTGCTCCTCCCTGGAGGTGTTGGAGGCCAGGTTGGATGAGGCTTTGAGCAACCTGGTCTAGTGGAAGGTGTCCCTGCTGCTGGCAGGGGGCTTGGGACTGGATGATCTTTAAGGTCCCTTCCCACCCAAACCAGTCTGTGATTCTATGATTCTATGTCTATAAAGGTGAAAGATGTTGGTTCAAAGACTAGAATATTAATTTTCCCTCTACAGGGGAGACTAGAGGCAGCTCATTTACATTCTCCAGGGGTGCCTTGGGATAAAAAAAGATGTTGTTCTTACTCCAGCCACAATGTCCTTGCCATCCCATTTGACAAAAGCTACCTGAATCTGTTAATTTTTGTAGATTAACTGAAGCTGTTTTCTTCAGGAAGTGGAGTATTCACTTCACCCAAAGAGACACTCAGTGCTATGAATATTAAAATTCCTATTATTGATCTAAAGAACCAGCTTGTTATGAAACATACCTTTCATCTAGTGATGAAAATGGCACCCATCTTTCATTTGCCTTTGTATTTCTTCTGATCTGAATTACTTGGGTTTGAATAAATTATAGATTCTCTTTTCCTGCTGTTGGGAATCTGGAATAACTTCACCGAGGTGGTTGGAATTGATAGAAACTGCTGTCTCTGAGAGTGCATTTTGTGCTGAGCACGTGCCACACTCAGACACCATCTTCTCTTCCCCTCCCCTTGGAGTGAGACCATTCTAGGAAAAGTTTCATAGCTCACATTGCTGAATTGATTCTTCTTTACTTTTGACACTGAAAGTGATATCCATTCCTCCAGGATAAAGTGCTACATTTGCTCACGTAATAGCCATACTTTTTGCCCAAATGTTGCCATTAAAAACTCAGGTATGGCCATTAGGCTCTCCCTAGAGTAAGGCTGAAGAAAATTCAGGGCTAAACCTAAGCTGTAATTACCTTACTGAATGTTCATCCACTCACACATTTTTCATCCACTTAGAAATTGCATTCCCCTATACGTTTCCTGTATTCTAATGCCTCTCCTGCAGCTTTTAGTTCGAATCACCAGAGTAATCGGTGTCCTTCGGCTGCAGTCCAGCCAAGACTAAATGCAGAGCTAACATCCCACACTGAAGTGATGTGAATCATATCACCACAAAAAGCCTGACATCTGGTTTACCACATAGGCGTGTGGAAACGAAAAATTGCTTTTGATGCCTTTTTCTCTGTTATTTTTGTAAAAAAAAAAAAAAAAAAAAGCATAGAAAAAAATAGAGTATGACCACTGCACTTTTAAAACCTAGAGGGATGAAGTGAAGAAAAGCCAGCATGGTACCTGCCTGCGTGTTACACACAGAAGCAAATGCAAGCTTTCAAATGACAAATGTGAGTTTTGATGCTATGGAAAACATGTAGAAATTATAACACCTCCTTTCTAAATGGATGGTGTAATTGCCCTTGAAATACCACAGCCCAGGCAATCCAGAGCACATGGGGTCCAGTTTGAGTGTTTTTTCTTCTGTTTTCATAAGTACAAAATACAAATAAGCATCTATTATTCAGACATAGGAGGAAGAAGGTGAGCAGGAGTTACATGCTCAAATATCTTCCGTGCTCTGCCAGGAGGGAAGAAAGGAGTAGTTAAGATCCAAAATTGATGTGCACCACTGATGGGTATGAATTACTGGTATGAATTTGCCTTTCCACATGATAGTCACGATAGTTACCTCTACTGTATCAATGAGTCTTACCTTACTGAGTTAATTTCTGTCCCCTGCAAAACAAGCAGGAGCTAGGGAAGGATGTATCCCCGATGCTCCTGCTACAGTACAAGCTAGAGGACACCTCTGAAGCTAAGTAGGTTAAATAAACACAAACCAGCTCATAACAAATGAATATTTGTTTCTACTTAGATAATCCATCCGTCAACAGTTTTAAGATGACAGTAGGGGCAATTTAAATGGTAGAAAATAAATAAATCCCATTTATTAGCGGCTGAATTTTTCATGACTATATTGGTATTAAATATTAACCATATAGAATGTTTCTAGATCAGTTTCTAAAAGAGCATGGAAATTGGTTTGCAAGAAAATTGTCTTAGTTAGACACACTCCTAAGTCACAGAGACTTCAGGATCTTTTATTACCATTTTAAGGTACAAAGATGCATGGAGATAAATTTACATCGAAGGCAAGCATGGATCAAAGGAAAGGGTGAACAATAATATTTGTTAGCATAGTAAAATTCTATTTTCTGTTACTGAACCCTGTGTCAAACAAAATAGACATTTGCAATTTTTTTGTTTCATTTTAATCTATTATTTTAAAAGAAGTAAACACGATTAACTGACATGTGGTAGAGGAAGAGGTGCATTCAATCACATCAAACTATAGATGTAGATATAATAATATCTCTCTGCCAAAGAGGTTGTTCTGAAGAACTTGGAAGACATGTTGGATATTTTGAAACTTGTGAAAATTTGAGTGTGTGACGTGTAATGCTTTCCATGGAAAATTTTGAAGATGGATTGTGAGAAGCTACTGGTGCTGTCAGGAAAAACTTAGCCTTTTAGTTGTGATGCTGATTTGCTGTTCTACTTCTTGAATGGAGATGGGGCACTTGGCAACTCATGGAGAGAAAGTAGTTCTGTCTGAAATCAGTGAAAATAAACATAACAGTTTGGTCATGCCAGTCACAGAGAGAGAAAGGACATCAGGAAGGGGGAAAATGCCAGCAGACAGGGTGAGGAGCCCAGCCAGGGAGGAGAGGGCTAACTGGTACCCCTAGGTGCTTGAAAACAAACATGAATAAAGGGATACCTTGCATCACAAATGGTCAGTTCAACTGCTAAAACCCCAAGTTACGGGGCAAAATCAGTTTCTGAGGATGGATATAAGCAATCTTGAGGCAATTCCTGTTGTTTTTCCCATTCATAAGATGTAACCAAAGTGATTGCACATGTCAAGAAACACCCAGTATCAAGGCTGGGCCACTTACTTCCACAGGAGCTTCTCAAACCTCTGTAGCTGCTGCAGTACTGCAAATGTGACATTAAATTATGCAGAAGATGAAGACTGGTGTTACATTAAGCATAACAGTACAATCCAAAAGAAGCAGGATGATCATAAAACACCTGATGACAACCCTCAGTGCCAGCCATCATTGGGTCAGTTCTCTGGGCCAAAGGAACTCTCCTCTGCAGAAATTTGAATAATTCAGTAACTGTTCTCCCTTCTCCTGCAAGTTCCCATCAAGATTTTTCATTAGATGGTACATGAACATTGCAAGCTGTAAATTAAGCAGGAAAAAAACTCAGCTGGCAATGAGCAGTGATCTTGGGACAGTCAGGGCCTGGGCTGTGCCCTCAAATAAAACCAGATGTAATTTCTCTACTGTCACGACACTTGTGCCTTTGTTTTCCTCTCAGTGGAAATTGCACCTCTCTGCTTGCTCATCCTTTTACAATCCTCAGTCACTGGATGGACTTGCATTTTCAGCTTTCCTTCAACAGAAGAGACCAAAAGAGCTGCTGATTTCAGTTTTGATAACTCCCTTCACTTTGATGAAATTCAGTTTCCCTTCACTTTAATGATTCCACAATATTTTCCATGATGCAAATACATTCCCCAAAGAAAAAAAAAGTGTAGAAGTAATGAAATATTGTGTCTCTTTTCTGAAAGTCCATGGTATTTGTGGCTGTGACCACAAGGCTGCAGGTACTACAGGCAAGTACTTTAGTGGCTTTCACATGAGTTTATTGATGCTAAGAAGTTCTGCCAGCAACCACCATTTCAGAAGAAACCTTTGGACTTAATTCATGATCCATTACACCAGCTTCACACCAGTC
The DNA here is from genome assembly GCA_907165065.1 of Caprimulgus europaeus. The sequence goes on from OU015529.1 coordinate 4,861,986, forward strand.
TGACTGCACCCATGCAAGTGTGGCAGTGCCAGGGAACCAGGCAGCCTCCCCTGTACCCAGCACTGGTGAGGCCGCAGCTCGAATGTTTGGTTCAGTTTTGGGTACCTCACTCAAAGAAGGACATGGAGGTGCTGGAGCGTGTCCAGAGAAGGGCACCGGAGCTGGGGAAGGGTCTGGAGCACAAGTGTGCTGAGTTCCTGGCTGAGGGAACTGGGGGTGTTGAGCCTGGAGAAAAGGAGGCTGAGGGGAGACCTTCTGGCTCTCTACAACTCCCTGAAAGGAGATTATTGCAAGGTGGGTCGTGGTGTCTTCTGTCAAGTAACGAGAAATAGGTCAAGAGGAAATGGCCTCAGGTTGTGCCAGGGGAAGTTTAGATTGGATATTAGGAAAAAATTATTCACTGAAAGAAGCAAGCACTGGAACAGGCTGCCCAGGGCAGTGGTGGAGTCACTATCCCTGGAGGTATTTAAAAGATGTGTAGATGTGGTGGTTAGGGACATGGTTTAGAGATGGACTTGACAATGTTAGGTTTTTGGCTGGACTCGATGTTCTTAAAGGTCTTTTCCAACCAAAACAATTCTATGATTCTATAAGAACAGCAAATTAAGCTTTCTGAATGAGGCAGTGCTGTTTTATACAATTTTATCCTTAACCTAAAATTTTTGCTTCTAGCTCTTCGTGCTAAATTTTGAAATTTGAGCAGTAGCCAGGCTGAATACTTTAAGAGGAAATAATGATAAACTAGTTTTCTTAAAAGTGGCCAAGCATAAAATGTTTTGTGTAGTTGTAATTTGGGCACAGCTGCTGTACTGGATTGCCTGCTGCATCTCTATCAGATAACGTAAAGAAAGCTTAAATCTATTTCACTAAAATCTTAAACTGCTTAAATGAAGCCTTGTGAAATATCCTATACTAATTTAAACAGCTACGAGGATAGTCAAAAAAGCTGACCCCCATATCAGAAGAAATGGGAGCTCCATGGAAATCTGTTTTCATTAAAGCTCATATCAATGTAGTGAATATTGAGAACATTGGAAATCTATCTGCGTGATCACCTCGGTCACAGGGTTCCTTTCAAAATAATTTAAATCAGATCTCAATTTGAAAACACCAAATCCAATAAAAACACAACATAAAATCTTGAAATTAATTCAAGGAATCACAGTTACAATGTCTGAGCCCAGATTTTAAGATGCAAGTATTGATGTAAGCCATATGGAAAAGGCACTGGGCTATTGTTAACACATCAGAACAATACATTTTAAGTCAGGCTTAAAATAGTCTCATTTTAACAGTATTCTTATTGTAATATCAGGTTTCACTATGAATTACTTTGATGTGTCATTTTTTTTTTCTCCACAGAAATGTTCTGTTCCTTGAAGAGGAAACAAAGGCCTCTGCTTTTCCAAGTTGTCCATGTCAAAAATATCCAAACTTTATAAAACATCTGTTTTGCAGGATTCTTATTTGGTCACTGACTGAACTCTTATGGTCCAATTAATTAAATTAATGGCTATCTCATAAATTTAAAAAATATATATCCCATGTCCTTAAATCTCTGAATCCCAGCTGGGAACCTGAAAGGCGTGAAATACACAGTAATCATCTCACATCAACAGAAACTGATCTTAAAGCTGTAATTACATGATAAATGTCTTTATGACACATGCCCACTATTTGGTCATGCCCTAGAGACAAATGCTAAGAGCCAGGAGAATGGGGAGGGGGGAGGAAAGGTAGCTGATATCCAATCCCTTCAGCCTGTTTGCAATTTCATTGGCTTTCTTTCAATGACCTGAGACTTCCAAGAGCATGATAGATATTTCCTAAATATTTTACATTCAGGTAATTACAGTAGTATATGGATTTGCTAGTCAGCTTAGAGGAGACCAATTAATTGCTGCAAATCATGGTATAAGGGATGAGCTTGCAGCAGGAGAAGGGTCACATCTTAATAAAAAAGACAGAGCTGGATGCATATGACTAAAGTCAGTCTCATACAAGTTTACCACAGACTGGTAATCTCTACAACCTTTGTTTAAGCAAAATCTTCATTTATTTGTTGTTGTGCCTGAGTTAGGACCATAGACTTGGGCTTTAAATTTCTGCAGCTTACTGCTAGCCAAGCACCAGAGTAATCATTTTAAATCAACTTTTATTTCAGCACACCATCCTTTATCTCAATATTTTTTACACAGCATGACTCACCTTTGGTTTTTTTGTTTGGTTAGTTGGTAGTTTTGGGTTTTTTTAATCAGTCTGTTGTGGGCTTTTCTGTCCTCAGACACTAAGTTGACACATCCCTTTAAAAACACCAAGCAAGGCATATTTGGGGCCATATTTTCAATATGTCTCTTAATGTATATAATATGCAAAAAGAGAACCAATAAAACCTGTGTGATGATCTGAAATGCACTTGGCTTACTTAATTGCAGGTCCCTAATATTTGAGTCTATTGAAACTCACTAGGACAGACCATGCTCTGCAAAATGTTACTACATGCTTGGGAAAAAGATGGGAAAAATATCCAAAGAGGTTTCTTTTATTTCTAACTTCTTTGTTTCCGATGTCTCTGATGAAGGCAATGTAAAGTAGGCCAGATAGATAGATACTTATTTAATCTTGGCAAGCCTTAAACTGAGTGGCAGCACAGTTCCCTTTGTTAAAAATGCATTATCGTGTATAATATATATTGAGAACATTGAAAGAAAGGCAGTTCTGCTGGTTAAAGTTTAAACATGCAGGTCCTTGATGGTGCAGAGGCTCTGAATGCAGAATCCCCCACAGAAGCCAGTTTTACATATTCCAAACACTTATTCAAAAATACTGGAGTTACTGGTGTTTTACCTACTGGAGAAATAGCATCAATAGTTTTATGAACTGCTGTTGATACAAGCAGCTGAGGTTATCAAAGCTTGAAAAGCCTTTTCTAACCAAAAAGTAGGATGGAAAGCTCTTTGGAAGCATGTCTTGACATCTCCCAAGCCCACAGAAAACACACGTGTGTGTGTTTTGCCCTGTCAGGTTGTTAGCATGTGGTCATATTTTTAAATACACCTGAGTTACAAAGGAGCTTAAGTGAACTGTGCAGCAGAGTAGTGATGACTTTGATGATTAAAATAATCTTGCTAGAGCATCAGCATTGCACTCACATGGCTCTCTACTTCTATTAATTTCTGCATCATGGGCAGATGCTAATTTTGACTGGAAAACAAGGCAACAAGGTGATTTTTGCCTTCTTTAGCATACCTGTAAAGCTAGTTGAACTACATTACAAAGCTATTCTGAGCTAGCTGTACCAAATCATATCAATGACATATTTTTGCAGCTTCATCTAACTCATTGTCAAGTCTGAATTGTGTTTGAAGCAGTTGTTTCTCTAAAACCATTAGATCTTACTTACTGCCAGTAATCGATGATGCTTCTCAAGGTTAATGACAAAGATAACTTCCATATTTTGATGTACACATGACTTCTCCTATTGACTTCAAAGGCAATCTATCTGAAAACTGAAGCTGGCATTCAGAAAGGAATACTAAAGAGTCAGGTTAATCATTAATCAGCATAGAGATGTAATTATTTTGATGTGAAATGCTATTCCATATAAAACTCCATTAAGAGCTCCTGCCTACTGTGTAACTTGAATCTTAGCTCCTTTTTCACTTGGCTCGCTTAAAAATAAATCAGCTACCTGTTTAAAAGAAACATGTGCTTGTATAGCTTCTCAGATTAAGGTTTTAAAGACAATTGGTTTTTGCATCATGCTTATTCACACCAAGCAGACAATAAAAAATGGGAGAACCTTGGTGCACTGATCCTACTTTATAGTTTTATTGTGTGTCAAATGCAGAAATGATAGAAATAAAAAAGCATGCAAAGTATCCCGGAATGATCATCCTGTTTTTCAATAAGCTCTTGGGCATTTGCATCCTACCATGTAAGGAAAGTGTGGACAAAACAATTGTAATGGGTGCTGCCCATGCTGTGCAGGTGGGACCCCATTTTGTCTCTGCTGGGTGTAACCCTGGTGTAAAATGTGCTCCTGGGAGTTATTGCCCACCCTGCCCTTCCAAAAAGTTAAAGCATGACTATGAGTTTCCCAGACTTGAGCAAATAATAGTAATTTATTCAGTAAAATGTATCTGCCTCTGTTTTTTCACTTCTAAAAGGAATCTTGTGACAGTAGGAATGGCAACAAAAGGCTTTGCTGGGGCCAAAGAGCAAGGAGGGTACCGGAGATTACGCACAAGAGCTTCAGGTAGTCAGGCAAGATTGACTGAATGCTTGAAACAGCACTTCATGTAAGCTCTCAATTTTAAGCCTGTGAGGAGTTTTGCATGCTCAAGGTTAAAATAAGTGACAAATAGCTTTGTAGAACAGGAGCTGGAATTCAGGAAAGAAACCGAGTGTGACAATGGGATCTATAATACAGTTATAAAAATACATAGGTGCAATAAAATGCAAATCTGAGGTGTACAACAAACCGGGTATCCGTTCCGTTCATCTCAGCTTGGTATTCTTTGTGGAAAGATGAGTAGGTAGAATGGAATCAGTTTTTATACAGCCTTAATCTCAAAGAGCTTTGCTAATATTAAATGAGGGGGTTTTTTTCACTAACGGTCTCTGGAAATGCTGCAGTTTTAATGCAAATGAGTCCCAAAGAGACAAAGAGAAAATAAATATTTGTTTTTCATTCAATAATCCTGTTAGGTTTTATCTGCTGTGACCCTCCCCTAGCCTTACCATCAGATATCCATGCAAACAGGGCCATTAGAAACGGGCAGCTTTCTTTGAAATTAAATATAGATTTGCCTGAAAAATTTCCTTATCTCTTTACATTTACATTTCTAACAATACCCGTGTATTATTGCTAGGCTCACTAGTAAAATTCAAAAAGGTCATTAATAAAAGCTTGTTCACATATAAAGGATTTTAGTGACTTGTTTTTCAAAGCAAAGTCTGCTTGTTTAGTACACAACGTAATTGCTTCCTTTGGCCATCTGCTAAGCAGAGAGTAACCTTGAGTTCACGAGGGTATTTTTTCACTTACAAGCTGCTGCAAACACTAAAAGTGTATCCATACCTTCTATACATTATCTGTGCCATCCTGGGAGGTGAATATGCAATATGTGCTTATCTTCATTTTAATGGCATTACCCTGAATAATGAAGCATCCAAGTCTACTTCTCTGGGCCTGTCCCTGAAGATGTTTGTGTGTGACCATCGATCTCTGCACCTTCCTCAAACCTGTTCTGCTATACATCCTCTTTGCCCTGCCTCTGTTGAACAGCAGGGACACAAATCCTCCTGACTTCCTACTAGTCCTTTCAGGTGACACAAGATATGGGGTTTATCAAGGATGGGGTGTTTCAAGCAAAGAGGAAATTTGATGTCACCTTCAAGTAACTGCATTCCTGCAAATATTTATATATTTTTGAACGTATGTTTAAATACAAATGTGATTGAGATCAGATATGAAGTCCCATTAATACAGCTTTTGTCTGGGTGTATGCATGAATGTGAGATAAAGGTGTACTTGCAACTGTGAATACTAATTAAGAGTAAGGGGATGGTGAAAATCTTTCCAGGAATGTTGCAATGAGTCAAGCAGTACAAACACCTGAAATGCAGAACTAGGATTGAAAAGTACAAGAAATAATATTTTTTAAATTTTAGAAATAGTCTAATCAAGGCAACAATGTAACAGCTAATATTTTTCCATAAATGATTTTTTAAATCATCTGTGCACAAGATTCCAGTGAGTTTTAACCATCTGGAAAGTTAGAAAAATTATAATGGTTACAGGTAGGAGCTATTGGAGTGACTAAAAAGATCTGACAACATGTACAGAAATGATTTAAGACCCAATTTTATGTTAAACTAGATCATATACTAATGTATGATACATGTATTTGTTTTAGGCTCAAGGAGAATATCATTTCAAAGATGACCCACTGCATCTTTTCACACATGCAGTGGCTGAATCACAGCATTCTCAGAGGAAGTTAGAAAGCACTAAAGATTTCACTGCACTTATGCTTCCCCCTCATATGTGGTGTAGAGCTTTGTGTCAGCGGAGTTGCAGCAAAAGAGGCATCTGCCAAAGACTCCCCTGCTTTGAAGGGCTCTGCCATCTTCAGAGCAATTTTCCATTGGAAGCCTGATAACATTAAATGAAAGATTACCATTTCTTTTAGCAGGTTTTGGATGGCCCACAGAAGGAACAAAACATTTGCAAATCCCTGCCAACATTTAAAAGTATCCTTTCTGAGCACAAGGCAAGCGCTGATGAAAGGGCTGCAGACTATTCTAGGACTTGACCTTTCATTGCGAGGAGAAATTTGGCTTGCTGCAGCAAAGCCCAGAAGCATCTTTTTTGTTGAGCACTAGCTAGGCTGCCTGTGTGCTAGTCACCTTGCAAGCTCAAGCCTTTCATGAGTAAAGCATCCGTTGGGTTTTACATCTACCTCCTGAAACGTGAAGGAAGTGGAGCCTGCTCCTGTCCCTATTGAAGCCAATGAGAGACAACTCCTTGACTTGATTGGGAACACGTTCAAGTAATGAATCAGGTGGTTTTGGTGGAAATTTGCAATTCAAAAGCTGCCATTAGAAAAGTAGCATTTGAAACTGTGTTGCTGTGTTATGCCTCATGTAGATCAGTATCAAATTAAATTTCCCTATTGTACCTCTTATGTTGTTAACACAATGCAGGGAGTGTTGTTTGCCTCATCTCCATCCTTCTAACTGCAACATCCTTTTCAGTTTAAACTATACAGAAGTGAATAATTATTGAGGCCTTCTGTTTACCATCTTCAGAAGATTTAATTTATCCCAATAAACATTGTGAAGCAGACCTTTTGCATTTGCAATGACATATAATTTACTCGGAACAAATGCTTTGGGTTCAGTATAAAGACCATTCATCAGGCAAATCTGAATCAGAGGCAGCTTAGAAAAAGAATCCTTTGTCTAATTGTTTTCCATCACAAACAACATGTGGGAAAGAGATTTAGGCAATATTTTCAAACATTATAAGCTACATAATTATTGTCCTCTGCAAACGTGGTGATAGTTTTTGCAATCACAACTCCACTTTATCTGTGTAATCACCTATTCACTGCGACCAATTACAGACTTGGCATTGATGAGGAGGCATTTAATAATATTAAATACAAAACCCTAGATCTGAATAATGTTGAGTTTATGACACAAACTAACAAAAGCCAGGAAATTCAAAGGCAAGGTTTACGCTCCATCCTTAATTCATGGCATTCTGCCTAAGCATAAGAGCACGTAGGAGCTCTGCAGAGATCTCCCCTACACAAAGATCACTGCAGTGCTGAGTTACAAAGGAATACTAAAGTCTTGAGATTAATTTTTAATGTTTAGGTCTTTTGCAGATTTACCATGTAACTGCAACAATATTCTTGTCATGTGTTATGTTTGCAGCACTTTTTTTTACTGTACAGACCTTTGAGGAAAAGGAGTGAGAGCTTGGTATTTTCTACACCCATTCAATACCACTGTCCTGGTACAAAAGAAAAGGTCAAAAAAACTTGTGAGTCTCCTAATTTTTCCCTGGTTGCTTCTATTGATGCACACTTTTCTCTGCAAATGTGTAGTGAGCATTGCTGTCAAAGAAAAGAATGAAACTGATGCAAAGTCCTGCTCACTGGCATCTATTTGAGGAATTATGAGGCTGCTTTAAATTTAAGCAAGCTGAAATTAATTTCTGGGTACCCTGAACAAAGAGTGATGGAAGGAAAGGGTAGAGCAGCATCTCCTCTCCATCCTCCTGTTACAGATTCAATCCAGTTTGACTACACCTGAAAACAGGTCACAATATAATTCCAAGTTTTCCTAGATCACTATTGAATACAATATACCAAATTAATGTAGAATTATTTTTTTTTTCTCAGTAAAGGTGCATCTTATTCGTAGTTACATAGTGTACACAGACTGCTCTTTTTCTAAGTTTTCAGTTTAATTCAAAGCAATACAGTGGATCTCAGGGAGATATTTTGAGGAATCAAGTAAATGACTTATCATGATAATATTATTAATTTTGATGCCATATTTTGTTATGCTGTAACCTTGAATAGCAGCTTCACAGGCAACAACACCTCTCACATAAATACATATATTACCATAGTTTTAAAACTAGATTTTGCCTTGATAAAATATAATGGCTCCAAAACAACCTTTCTGGTCTATCATGTAAATCCTTCTTAGTTTGTGGATTATTGACCCAATGGACTCTAAGGGGAGTTCTTTGGGGATGTCCAATCTATTGTATACATCCAGCTGCATCTGATGCGCTTGTTATTTGCCCTTTGCAGCTTTAGGGTTATTATGTGAGTCCAGCTGCTGACAATACATGCAAAAAAATTCTCATAAACTGGAGGAAAGTTAACCCTTCATTTGCTTTTAAACATGTATTTTTGTGACTTTTTCCTGTAGACACAATAATTATTGTTTTGAGAGACAATTTGGCAGAAAAGAGAGGGAAAAAAAGGCAAGAGTAGTTATTGATTTTTCTGAGCCTTCAGCTTGGGAAGCATGAAATGAGAGGAGCCTCCTGTAGAGAAGGAGGTGGATGAAGCCACAGAGAAGCCTGTCCTTGTCTATCCCTTGCAGCTCTTCTGGGAATGGCAGCAAAAGGGAGTCACTTTTCTTGTTCAGTGACATTACAAAAGTGGTTCAGTTATTTCAGAAATGGAGGCAGATGGGTCAGCGAAAAGTGTCCAGAAGTAACTCGAGTGATGGAAATAAAGTTGCTGGCCTACACCAAAGAAGCTGGGGGCTACCAAATGCCTGGAGAACTGGCTAAAGGAGCTCCAGGAGCAGCAGAGGCAGCACAGCCTGTCCCTTTTATTGCTCCTATTCCTATTTTAGTCCTAAAACATAAGAAAAAGCATGAATCACTGCCCTACAAAAAAGCTACTAGCATGCTCAGGTCTTCTGGCAGGGAAAAAAATAGTTGAAAGCTGCATAAAGTAAGAAACTTCAGTAGCAGCGTTTCAGTGGGAAAGAGGAGAGAGTCACCTCTGGGTTCATGATGGGAAGTAATCATCATTTTTATATCCAGAAAATAAATGTATATACATTTTAAAGAATAATTACTGGGAATAACTCTCACTAAAATATTGTTTTTTCTCGATGTCATTTATAGAGGCTCCTCTATATTTGATACAGCCTAAATTCTACATGCCAACAGAGCTTAAATTTCATAAATATGCATATTTTGGTATGGTGTGTATTTATGCCACAATATATTAAAGAAGCCTTTATTTTCTTCTGAGTATTATGCTCATTTTAAAGACAGATCAAAAAAAAAAAAACCCAAGAGAAATCACAGATGACTTCTCATTCATGAGGCATGATTTACCATGGCTGTAATTCTTGACCTACAATTTCTGCAGACATTTTAGAGCTATCAAACAACAGAAAAAGCGCTCCTGCACTTCTGGTGCATCAGTAGCAAAAAGGGAGAATTTTGCTTCCTCAAGAAAGAAAGATGGAAACACAAATCACCCCATTGCATAAGAAACACAATTAAATTAACAAATATAATCTATCTTAAAAAAAAAATACATTCAAACATTTAATTTGCATAGAAACAGGCAGTGCTATTCATTTTGAGACGAGAAAAATCAAAAGTCATAGCTAGCAGCCACTCTTCTAAACCAGATTTTGAGCACAACCCCCCCAGGGCTGTTTCTACCAATTTTCCAATAAATCATGTAATGACTTTTAGAAAAGACAGATATTTAATTCTTGAATTAGAACTATAGGACCATAACCAAAGACTGACAGCCCTCTTATTCTGCCATACTCCCATACAAACCCTTTGAGCTGATTGGCTGTGAAATAATGCAATAATTAGGCAATTAGATATTTGGGAGACTGTAGAATGAGGCACTGAGCACTGACCTTTATTACATAGATCAAAGTACATTGGAAAAATGGCCAAATATATCTTGTTTACAAGCCCTTATCATTTTTTTTTCACCATTTCAAAATTAAGAATTAGGGGTCGTACCTCCACAGCTATGCATGCGTTTGCAGTTGATATTACATACAAAGGAGAAAAAGTCACATTCTTTGTGTATAGAAAGCACCAGATCTTTAATTACTAGTTCTTTAGGTACACATATTGACTTAAATCTATAATATATAATGAGTAGCAACAAGATAAACATTACAAACTAACTGTTTCCAAATAATTTTTGCATTACCATTAATGGTGTTTACTTGGAAGAGTGAGGAAAAAAATTAAAATTAATTATAAATGAAACCAGCCAGTTCTGAAGATCCTCTCTTCTCTGAGTCTTTGCTAAACAACAGAGAGAAGTATCTCTGGACACCCAAACTTACAAAGGAGCTTTAATTATTTTTTTACTCTTAACAGTGAAAAATATGAGCATTACATGAGGCTGCTAAGGTGGGCTTGGATTTAACAAAGTCCACTCAGAAATTGGAATAAATCCATTGAAATAAGACTGTAGGAACAAGCCAGCATTCAGGAAGAAGGAAGGACAGCTTGACAGGTAAAATATCTGAAATTCAGATATTTCAGCTGTAGAGAGAGTCAAGGAACAGATCTGTTGACCAAAACCTCAACCCTATCCCAGAGCAGGAGTTTTTTTAGAGGAATTCAGATATGTGTTTGATTGCTGAGAGATGCTTCTGGTACATCAGCTGAGGTACATGGACTGTACAATGGGTGGCTCATGTTTGCATGAGCTTACCTGTGCTATGGAACACATGGATTTGGAAAATGAGTTTGGGCAGAATGTCTCTATAGTCTCTATATTGGCATCAAAGCAGGGGAGCAGTTATTTGTAGTAAATCATAGTTACTGGATGTAAAAAAGCCAAGGAAACCTTCAGGTGGCGGAGATCTGAGCTGTCAAAGGGGGAAAGAAAAGCACACCACTGCAAAACTCTTGTTTTCTTCACTTCTATGGCTGTTGGGACTTTTTTATTTAACTTTTATCCTGACTGGAAGGAGAAGAATTTGTAAATTTTTCAATTAGTTGGTCAGAAGTCTCAAACTTTTCCCCTTGGTGGCACCATGCTTGTCATTGGGGACAAAGAGCTAATTAGAAGGTGCTAGAGCTCACCCTTTCATGGCAGCTCCTTTGAACCAGTCCAATTGTGGAGTAAGTCCTTTTCAGTCTGTAAAAGTTACAGCATAAAATTTTTTATACCTTGCACAGCTGGAATCTGCGAACGTGGAAGTTCTCTCTGAGCAAGGCGTATAGTGAGATACTACGTCTCTCTAATGCATAATTTTTGAGTGAAGATAATTTTCTACCTTAAGTTGCATATTGCCTCTTTGGGGTTTTAAAAGAGTCTTCTGTCTCTAAAAGCAAGGAATGTGATTATCTGTGTGTACACCTGTGGAAGTTGAGGAGAAAGACTAGAAGCAGCAGATGCACTTAAAATACAACTATTTAAAATAAGAACCTGTTGTCAGAAATTACTCACAGCCCATTCTATCTCCTTCCCCCATCCTCAGATAAAAATACAGTTACATTTGCAATTACAAAACGTTTTCTTACTCAAAGCTAGTGTTACTGGAACTCCCACAGTGCTGCTGCAGACCTGGGAAAATTAAACCCCTTTTGCAGATGAGAATTTTCATAGGTTTACATTAGTTAGATATCATTTTGGATTTAAATAAAAATATTGATACCTAATTTGTTTATATTTGTATAGTATACTGCTTTTTTTCTGATATTTAATAAGGAGCTGAAAACAACCAGTGGCATTCATGTGGCCAATTACAATTTGAGAATCTCATTTAGAAATGTCACATTCTACAGCTTGTCCATCAAGGCTTTGAAAATTAATACACTCTAGCATTTAAACACATAAGAATACACATCTACGTGTCTACACATTTTTAGATATTGATATTTGTATGAATATATTACAAGCATATTTTGTATATGATATAAATCACAACTCAAAATAAACCTTCTACAATCTCCATGCTGATCACAAGATACTAATGCCAAGGGGAACTTCTGAATTAACTTCACTGTCATTTGAGTTGGGTTGTTTAATGTTTTTAAGGAGAATTTGAGGTATGAACAGCTCTGTGTGATTATTAAAACTTTTACAAATAAAACTTTGGTGCTTTCATGTACATGTTAGCTGCATCCCTCTCTCCTTTGCATGTAACTCATTGAGATATCAAAGGACTTTTGTGAGTATCCCTTGTTTTCATGCTTTCATATCACAGATGTGGCTTTTTAAAAAAATATACACCTCCAGAGAACTCATTTGAAAATAACGTATTAAGATTGAGCAGTTTTGTTCTCAGTGAACAAAAATTCATATTAGAGGGCAAAATGAGTGAAAAATATAGATGCAAAAATATTGACTTGTAAAAGTTGAGTGAATAGCACAGAGGATTCTTCTTTCCAGAGATCTGGGGTACCTAATTAGCTATCCCAGGTCTATAGCTATGGTTACACGTCACAGTTAATAATATTGACTTTCCAGGACGCTTCTTTTTGCTGTCCTGTCACTCCACCACTGGGTTTGGCAATTCCACAATACCACCACAGCCAGGTCAGCTCACTGATCCCCAGGACACCACCTATTTATTGCTGATTTTCTAAAAAGCTTGTTTTCTACTTTGTCCATTGACATTTTCCACTGGGTCTGACCAAGTGATCTATCTCATGGTTTCAGACCTGATGTGGTGGAAACGACTGAGGATTGGGAGAGAACAGGACTGTCGCTTTGGGACAGACCATCCCTGGAGGTATTTAAAAGACATGTAGATGTGGTACTTAGGCACATGGTTTAGTGGTGGACTTGGCAGTGTTAGATTTTCAGTGGAACTTGATGAAATTTAAGTTGAAAGAGGGTAGGTTTAGATTAGATATTAGGAAGAAATTCTTCACTGTGAGGGTGGTGAGACACTGGAACAGGTTGCCCAAGGAAGTTGTGGTTGTCCCCTCCCTGGAAGTATTTAAGGCCAGGCTGGATGAGGCTTTGAGCAACCTGGTCTGGAAGGTGTCCCTGCTGCTGGCAGGGGGGTTGGAACTTTAAGGAGCTTTAAGGTTCCTTCCAACCCAGACCATTCTATGATTCTATGATAAATCTGGGGCTGGCATGAAGTCATAAAGACCTAGGGTAAAATTTTACTCTACACCTAATGATCCAGAGCTTTGCATAAGTCGACGTCTTCAAAATTTGTACCTGGATTTGCAGGTAGGTCAGCTCTGAAAGGTCAGTAGTTCTGCAGGGAAAAATATACTGTCACCTTCCCAGCCCCACAGACACAGGGGCCTGCTCATGTAAGGAGGTCAGTGAGTCAACATGCATTTTTGGGGCTGAAATTATTATTTATCCCTTGATGCTCAGTAGAACTTCTAATAATGAGACCAGGGCTTTAGGAGGCTTTGCCTTCAAGTGTGTTGGTTTAGAGTAAATTCTGTAAGTAAATTCTTAGGAGGAGCAGCTGAGGGAACTGGGGTTGTTGAGCCTGGAGAAAAGGAGGCTGAGGGGAGACCTTCTGTCTCTGTCCAAGTCTCTGAAAGGAGGGTGGAGAGAGGTGGGGGTGGGTCTGTTCAACCAAGGAACAAGGGACAGGACAAGAGGAAGTGGCCTCAAGTTGCACCAAGGGAAATTTAGATTGGATATGAGGAACAATTCATTCACTGAAAAGGTTGTCAAATATTAGAACAGGCTGCCCAGGTTGATGGTGGAGTCACCTTCCCTGGAGGTGTTTAAAAGATGTGTAAATGAGGTGCTTAGGGACGTGGTTTAGAGGTGGACTTGGTAGTGTTGTTTTTTCAGTTGAACCTGATGTTCTTAAAGCTCTTTTCCAACCAAAACAATTCTATGATTCTATTCCAGTTGTAGATTAAATGCATACAGTTTTTCTTGTCTTGATATCTTGTCAAGGAACTTTAAAAAATCTAAACTAAATAAAAGAATACTCCTTATCAGTTTTTTGGTTGTAGACAGAATAGAAATCTCTAAGAAGAGTCATTTTTGTGGAGTTTCACTTTATAGGATCTGGAGCTTATGCCCAAATATAGATATATAGTAGAAACTTGAGAAGCTGCTTTAAAAAGTTAAAATATATCTCTGTATCAGGTGCAGGCAGAGACTGTGTTACCAAAATATCCTTCACTTTCATTTTTAATTACTATCAGGAACACAATAAAATTAAATAAATCAAATGAACAATTCAGGAGAACGTATGCCCAGTTTAAGCTAAACCTACCATAAAAGTCCTTTTCCAGTATAGTACAAACAGCAAAATTATTGATTAACTTGTATTACTCCACAAGAAGAACAAATTATTGCTGATTAAAGCCATGCAGGTGATAAAGGAACTTAACCAACAAAAGCTGCCAGCTTTAGGTTAGGAAACAGCTGTGTCCCTAATTATGCAGTCTGATTTATACTCTATTAAATCAGTATATAAGTAACCCATTTCTCTGAAAGCATTTAAACCTCTTATATTCCACCAAACACAGCAATTTTATTTGAAATAAATGTATCCAGCTCTTTTGGGAACATATGGTATATTTCTTTCTTATTAATAATTCAGTTCAAATGAGCAAAAATTAGTTGGTGCAGTTACAGCTGATTTTGTCCTGAAAAGATCTGCATTAATTTTAGACGTTTTGTAAATTGGGCTATTAAATAAAAGCATTATATGTGAATTACCCTTTAAATTTTAAGCAAGTTGGTAGTTTAATGGTATTTTCTAGTCAGATTCATTTTCGATCTCTAAAAAATTATAGTCATTATAGTAAGACAAATTTTTGAAACCTGCTACTTCCATCCAATTACACATTGTGCTAATAAGTAAACTAGAAAACTTTTATACTTCATTTTCTTTATTTTGTTTTTTCTTTCCGTCAGATGAAAATTTCTCTTTTCATTATCTCTTGTGCAAATATGAAGCTGACCTCAAACCTCCTCGTTGGTGAGGTCTACCTCAAAATGTCTCTGTGGCTTCTGCTTCTCATCAGTACAGCTTGTGCCAGTCGCTGTTTCCACACATCATTTCTGGTACGTGCGCCTGTGTTTCTGGGCTGGCAGTGATATGCATCAGGGAATTCAGAGGAAAGCGAGTCCATATTTTGTGTGAGAGAAATTTCAGTATGCTGCTGTGTTAGTCTAAGATGATCATCAGCTCTTGGTGATATATTCTCCTCTCAATACAAGTGCATAACTTCTATTAGCGTTAATGGGAGTTATGTTCATGAATCAAGAATGCCCCCGTTAAGTTTAAGTTCTGCTTCTATTGCAATGACCAAATTGGTTTAAAAATGTGTGGGTAAAGTGAAATATGATGTGATGTAATGATGTTCCCACTTACCTACTTACTAAGCAGTAAGTCTTTTAACTTTTCAAAGGACATAGAGAATCATAAACATATATATAAGGTACAATTAATTCAGAACTGTGAAACCTGCGTAGATTTCCAGGCAGCTACTTTTAGTGTAGTTTTTTGATTCCTTCAGACAATTTGTGGTCTATGACATGCTGCCACACATAAGTTCATGGCTAAACATTTTTATATTCATGTTTTGCATATGTCCTAGAACAAAGAAGCTTAACTCTTTGATTTTATTAACAAATTTGGATCTTTGAGCCAACGGCATTTTCCACTATATTGTAGAGTATCAAAGATGTAGTCTTTCCTTTCCTGTTGTCCTGGGTTTATTTTTGTAGCTTGGGTTTGTTTATCTACTGAGTGCCCCACAATTAGCAGTTACATCTGCAAATTAAAGAGTACAGCCACTTAGATTTCCATATGTAGGAGATGTCAGAATATTAGAGCATAAATCTTTCTAATTTTAATAACTGCTTTGCTCACATATCTTCATTCATGTCTGTACCTTTTTTGTTATATTATCTACCATTTTAGAAAGCTATCTAGCTTACTTACAGAGTTAAATTCAAATAGTCTAAAGGTTAATGTGAAACACTGGCAAGACATTATGAGCACAGCAGTATATTTTAAAGGCACTCAGCTGTTAGAATTACTGAGAGTGAATGCTCAGTGTAAGTCCCCACTTCTGCACCCACGAGGCTTACCAAAAAAATCCCATCTCCAGCATGCTGGTGAGTTTCTGCACGCCTTGACTCATTGGCACTAGGGCTGCAAGATATAATGGTCATCTATCTCAAATATAAATCTGTTGTACTCTTTGTTTCATAAGAACTCCATTTAAATCAGGTTTGCATCTCATTTGATCCCAAAGAGTAAGCTGGTGGGGGTATCCCATAGCTTTCATTTAAGCCCAGATCAAGGAGTCTCAGGTGGCTTTGACTTGACACCACTGGATCCTGGATCCTGACACCCCAGTCTAGATGTGCTTCCAGCAGCAGAGGACAGACTTGGAAGGGGCTGATCGGGAGCAAGTGTCACTTTTAGAGGGTGAAGGGATAATGAAGGAGGTAGACGAGGAAAAGTTAGCTGGAGTAAGAAGAACTTGTAACAGATATGTCCATGCCCCAGCGGTCTCCTGTCATAGGGCATGGCTCCATCTTGGTCCCATCCAGCAGCCATCCCCATATAGTCTGCATATAGATAAGGAGCAGGAAGACACACACCATGGAGTGGGAGGAGACATCACAGCCACTACTGGCAGGAATGGTCACATGCTTCTGGTGTTTTAAAGATCATCCATTCTCCATCCCCCGAGCTCTTTAGGATGATGTTGTCTGTTGAGCTGCTTGGAGGCCACCACAGTCTTACATTTTGTGTACTCTGGTGAAAGACCAAGAGACAATCTTGGCAGGAGCTGGTAAGAAAATACTCCAGGCACCAGATTCTAATTAAATTGTCCCTGACACTAAATTATGGAGAGAGATAACCACTCAGTAGCAGTAGTCAGTTAAGAGACGGAGTCTGATCTTCTGTGAGGTTTATGCTGTTTTATCTGCACTTGATTCCATTGAACAAGTCCCAGTTTTACAGCACTCTGAATAAAACAAGAATAAAAATTATCTTTGCTGGATGTTTACATTCATTAAGCAACCAATAAAAAAAAAAATCATAAATTTTTAGGGACTACAATGAAGAAAATCCTTATATTAGACAAGAACAAGAGTTTTACCTGTACTGCCAAGTTCATAGATCAAGGGGAATAATTCTAAGTGCCACTTAAGAAGTTACTTTTTTTTCTGAAAAAAAAAACCAAAACAGAAAGACTTTCAGAAAATGCAGAGAGAACATACATATTTATCTTATTCCAGAAAATTTACAACCATTGATGAGAAAAGACATGTGGCATGGGTGGGTGTTTAAATCCATCAATGAGTACCTTTATTTTTTCCCCCTTCAATTGAGGAGGTAATATTTTCCCATTAGACATTAAAAGCTCTTTGCAGTGTTCCTGACCTATCTTCCATTGCATAGTCCATCCTCATGGTGGAAGGCAAAGGCAAGTGGATGGATAACATCAGACTGTGCTGGTTCTTTCACACACTCTCAGGTCAGGTCACACCCAGTGCCAGTGGTTGTGCAGATCCCCAGCTTGGTAGTGTTTGCTGTTTTTTCTTGAAACAGGACTTTTTATGATGTAACTTTTATCAGGATATTTCTGTGAGCACCTGTAATGTGGATATGTGAAAGGGAAAAGTGCATCATCTTATCTCTTCCCCACCTTGCCTGTTCTCCTCCTGCCACTGCTTCCCCCTGATATCCCCTGCCTCTACAGCCCACTCAGACAGAAATCCTCAGGTTAATAATGGTAAGTACTGATAAGATCCAAAAGGCAATAAAGTGTGTTCAAAAGGACACTCTTTGATCTTTCAGCAATATTCTACTTCCACCGATCTTGAACACTGTCAATACTTTAATGACATAAACAACCTGGCCCAGAGGGTGCAAAGCCAATAGAATTACGTCACTTTATGCTATCTCTCAGCCTGACCATTGCAAACAACAACCAAAGGAACACGGTAGTTTTCCTTCTACCAGGTTTCATGAGCAATAGATCAGGATTCATGGTCCTTTTCAGTGAAATGGATTATTTGGTCCTATTCACATATCCTCACCCTTTTGCTAGACCTTCAGTAGAAAGATTGTATTTAAATAATATTTTAGGGCTTTTTAATTTTTTAACCATGAGATAAATAAGTAAATAGTGAGTAGGTCATATCAGAGTGTGCAGCTGGGCACACCTTTCCCTCTGTTAAGCTATTGCTCAAAGATCCTACAAGTGCTTAGGAGTGTGGAGTTTTTTGTAGGGCCTCATGTAAGATCTCTGTAGGACAGGCACTGGAGTGTGTCCATGGAAACACAACAAAGCTGGTGAAGTGCCTGGAGAACAAGTCTTGTAAAGACTGGCTGAAGCAACTGGGGTTGTTTAATCTGGAGAAAAGGAGGCTGAGAAGAGATCTTCTCACTCTCTACAATTACCTGAAAGGAGAGTATAGAGACGTGGGGGATCAGTCTCTTCTCCCAAGTAACAAGTGGTAGGACAAGAAGAAACAGCCTCAAGTTGCACCAGGGGAGATTTAGGTTGGATATCAGGAAAAATTTCTTCACCAAAGGGTTGTCAAGCACTGGAACAGGCTGCCCAAGGAAGTGGTGGCATCACCATCCCTGAATGTATTTAAAAGATGTGTAGATGTGGCACTTAGGGTTTAGTGGTGGACTTGGCAGTGTTTGGTTTACAGTTGGACTCAATGATCTTAAAGGTCTTTTCCAACCAAAACAATTTTATGGTTCCATGACAGACTCCAAGGTGGTGGTAGCCCTGAGCAGAGCTATCACCTTTAGACTGCACCCATGCTGAGAAGTTTCTGACTCCAAGCAAAGTGCTAGAAAGAAGAAGCAGAGGTTGCTCCTGGACTGGTTTGGTAGCTCTCTTCAGGTCACTCAGAGGGTCAGGTGCTGCTGACAGCAGTACTTGGCCGGGGAACCTCTCACCTGCACCTCCATCCTCACCCATATGTGTGCACAACCACTGCTGGGAACTTCTCATGAGGGTTTCCACTATCTCTTTCTTTACTTTCCACATCAGCAGGTTTCAGGATAATCTGGCTTTGAGGACAAAGAGGGAGAGCTTGTAACAGACAATTCTTTGGGCTTCAGACACTTTCCCAGGGAGAAATTTTTGTGTAACTGCACGTTTTCCATTGTAAGAATGTGTCAAGACTGGTGAGAATCTAATTGCCTCATTCATAATTAGACTATCTTCATCCCATCCCTCTGCCAGCTGCTGACAGTAGTGCAAATCCATGTGAAGTGGGTGAAAAAGAGAGGAGAGCAGGATTTTCCCCATCAATATAATTTTTTTCTTCTGAGATAGAGGTATAAACACACACTTCCATAGGAGTTAGATTAAGATCACTACATCACTAAGATTTTGAAATATTACATCCTCAGAAACTTTGATACGCATGAGAAGTAACCTTCTTTCCTCATATTTCCCATCATGCCCTGAAACTGGCTGTATTATTCCCTTAAAAGTTACTTTTTCCATAGCCTTTCTATTATTCACTTTGCAAGGCCTCAGCTTGGGGGAGCACAGTTGTTTCATCTGACTCACCACCTCATTAATGCAAATTCATTGTGGAAATATAAATAAATTTGTGAACAGTCCAACGCTAGCCTGTCTCTGACAGAGGAAATTCCATGTTTAAAAACATGGCTGCTGGTCTAGGAAAACAAGAATATGTACATCTTCACCTCAGAGTCAGCATCATGATTTATATCTAAATTTAATGTAATAATTGAGAAAATAAAAAAGATATTTTTTAAAATGGGGCAACAATTAAAAGCAAAATGTTGCTCATGGTAGTTAACTAGTGGATATGTCCCCAGTATTTTATATATAAGAATGAATTGCCTTAAATGTAACTTAAGCTAATTAACAATAAGATATTTGAAATACTGTTTAGGAAGATTTAAAACCAAGTTAGAAGAGTATCAGTAAACAATTAAAGTGCAGTTTTATGATGACACAGAATTTAGTAATGAGGCTTCATATTTGTCTCCAACATGCAATAGATTTGAAATAAACCCCATTCCATGTCACAAAAAAAGCAAAGCCTGAATTGACAGTGCAGCAGAGAATTTATTTTTTCCCTTTTCTCCTTAGCTGAAGTTATTATCACAACTGCTAGAGAATTTGTGAGATTGGGAGATAAGAATCATTATGATCCATTGGGGACTCGTCAATCACAGCAAACTGCTACCAGAATCGAAATTGCATCTGCATTTGAATTAGCAACATTACTCGCCAATTTAGTTCAGAGTGAACATTTTTCCATTGAAGATGGAATTAAATTAGAAAATGAGTGAGTCTTTAATTTCCAGATTATAAATCACTGAAAATAATTCAACTCCTGTACCTTAAGGCCAATTACATTATCCTAAGCGACATTTTATCTCACAACCTTCCAAGTGATTTCATGATGGGGAACCATCACACAAATCAGTTTTGCTCTAGTAGCAAGAAATATATCTACCCACAGAGTTACACATAAAATACTAGGAACAGTTTTAATGCTGGAGCTTATTTTACATGAAATTTGATTGTCTGTTTGATAGCGTATTTTCATGTATTAATGAACTGATGCATATACCAGAAATGGTCAACTTAGATGTCCAAATCAAATAGAAAATGAATAAAGTTAGTAGTTGATTTAATGTTTACCACTATCATGTCATGAACCTCAAAAAGAGCATACCATGGTACTTTGGGCACAAATAACTTAAAGTCACAGGGTCAAAAAAGTCTTTTATTTTTTCCCAAAGATATCAATACCACAACAACTTGATGAAAATAACTATTATTTAGTTTTGGCAAAGAAGAGACAGGTTGTTAATTGTTCTTATAGGAGAAATAAATTATTCCTAAGTGCAGATATTTTTCTGTTCTTTGATAAGTGAAGAAGATGGGACACCTGCCTGCCACTTTCTCCATTAAAAAGGATACAGGATTAAATTACAGTGATTATGGAGGTAAATGGGCATGCCTGGGTGTGCATTTGCTGAGCCCACACCTACTCTGAACTCCCTCTCCCTATATTTGCAACTTGGCCCTGACAAACCCAGCAAATTCCTTTTCATAATGTAAAGATCTTGTTTTCGTGTCCTTGGGACATCAAAAAAAACCTCCTGATGGGGTTGTGGTGTCTTCTCATTTCAATTATTTTAATCTTGGTCAGTCTTCTCCATGTCAACACAACTCTAGCAGGACCCTTGCAATCAGTACTTTGTCATCATTCATGAGGCCAACAGGCGTCCATGGGGCTTATCATGCAAAAGATCTCACCTTAGTGACAGACCATATTTGCTACTGAGCTGACCAAGTAGCCCACCTCCATAAACAACCTATTTCCTTGATCATCCCAGTAGACCTTTTCTGCACCTGAAGCAGTATATTTCATCTCTTTTGACCAGTTATCATTCAAGGCTGTTTAGACTGTGCAGGATTGAGAATGAGCAATTACATTTGTTTTCTAGACAGAAACCTATTGGCAGGTGATATCTCTTCCAAGAGCAGATTTCTTCTGGCTACTGAACATCTTATAGTCCCAGAAAAATGTCTTGTGTACTTACATAGGTTAAAACTACTCCTTTATGTGTTGTGTGGGCCAGAGGAAAACTCAGTCATAATCTTGCTCATAGAAATGTCCTTCCTTTTAATCTGAAGGCTCTGACATCAAAGACTTCATTTTCTTGCCACTGTCCTCCTCCTTGATCTGAAAAACTTCTGCATCACCCATTACTGGCTTTTGCCATCTTGGTCACTGTTCATTCTTCTTTTTCATTTGTTCTTTCTTCTGTGTCATCTTCAGTGGACCACTTCATCTCATCCTGCCATGCTTGGTCATTTTCTTCTGCCCATGCCTTTTTGTATTCTCATTTCATTTTTGCTATGCTGCCAGAGTGAACCAACTTAAACAGTAGTCAGTGAACAGTCATTAATAAAACATATGATACTTGTTTTATGTATATAATATAAAATATATTTTATGCAGGCTTATATTATATCTAAAATAGCAAATTCATTTTTGATAATTAGCCATCTGAGTGAAATTTAGCTTATTCTCATTGCTAATTACTAAATCTTAATTAGATTTATTAATTCCATCTAATTGCCTACTTCATTGACTTGTTGCATTTTATTTTTATTAAGCTCTGTTCCAAATAGATGAATCTATCTTTAAACTTCTTACAGCATTAAATCATTATGCATACCATAAAATATGTGCTGTAGTTGGAGAATATCTTTTTTCTCATTGAATGCCAACTGACCACTCCTGACTTGTCACATTTTCCCACAATTTGTATTGTAAAATCACCACCAAGCAATACAGAAATGCTGCTCTCTTTTTCCTATATATAACTCATATTACTCTATATAACTTGTATTTTTGTCATATTTAATAAATG
The DNA here is from genome assembly GCA_907165065.1 of Caprimulgus europaeus. The sequence continues at coordinate 4,884,390 of OU015529.1, forward strand.
GAGCTCACTTATTAATATTTTATGTCTACAGACAGACCCCTATTCAGGACCTATGAAATAACCTCTTAGTTAGCTAACCTGGATATTTAACCAACTAAATCTAGGCTGTGAATGATGATAAATCGATTGCAGATGACAGACTGCACTGTCTATTTGATCTAGGTTAGGTAGAGCCAGTATCAGACTTCATGATATTAAATGGATAAATATCCCATGTTAGTCATTTTTCAGTTCATGTCAGCTATCACCAGGTCACTATTGATGTTCAAAGTATTCAAAAAGAACTGTTAAGGAGCCCATCTGCAAGAGCTTTCTGATATCCTGCCATCAAAAGGAACCTAGGGCTGTGCATGAGGCATCCAAACAAGCTTTCTGTGCAATATGAAAACCTTCATCTGACCAGGTCCTACAAAAACAACCTGCAGAATAGGAAGGTCAGCAAGTAGGACACACAAAGGCTCATTCCTTATCCACCCTATAGATTTATGTTCTTTCCCTTATTCATGATCCACGATCATGAGCTCAGTCCTGCAATTAGACATCTGAGCAAGCTGCTTCCCACAAGGCATGAGAGAAAAGAGACAGTTAATTGGCATCCTGTCTGCAGGATGCCCTAATTCAGACACATCTTCTTCCTAAAACAACTTGAACTCCTGTTCCAAGATGTTGCCCTCAATGTCAACATTCACAGCTGGGTCCTCCTAAACAGCTCTGCCAGTGGATAAAGAAGATGTCTCTGTTATTCAGGGAGATACAGATTGGTGTCTTCTCAGTAATGAGATGGCCTTTCACATGATTTGAGGTGAATGTGTCTCTATCATCACCATTAATTTGTTGTTTTCAATGTTTGTACAAAACTTCTCACATAAAACATGTCCAGGTCATGCCAGCAGACTCCCATATCATGTATAAATTCAGTGGGATACCGCCTAGTTTATTGAACTTCTCCTCCCACGGAGCTTAAAGGCAACACCAGGCTTTTAGTAATGTTGGGTGTTCAGTTCTGGCCAGTTGGGTGCCTGAAGAAAGCAAGAGTTTTCAGAGTGAGCCAAGTACTAAGAAACAGTTTGATTATCCATATTTTGGAACTGGGATTGTGAAAATTTTGTGTGTTTGCCATTTTCTCATACCTCTTCCCTTTGAGTCTAGAGTCTTTGAAGGCTATTTAAGCTCTGTCCTGATGCTCTGAAAAGCAGACCCCTACAATTTGAACCCCAGAGTCCCATGGTGAAGAAAGAAGTCCATCCACTTGATGGATTAAGCTTTTTCCTTGTAAATGAAGATATCGTCCCTTGGACAGATAATTTTCTATCAAAATTAATTGAACCATCTTTCTGTTATATTTAGCCTCTAATTCTCTGCAAATGCATTTTTGACCAATCTTCTTTTCATTTTTTCTCATATTCTACAGATTGTACCTAGAATTCAGCAATGCCTCAGTAATTGAAAACTGAATAAAATTCTCATCTAGATTTATTTGAGTTTTGTTCTGCAATGCCATTCTATTATTCTATTCATTTAACTTCTGGAAGGTAGTGAAATAACGATAAATATGGAATTGTTGCATTTAATTGAACATATAACACAAAGTTGCTGTTTCTCAAGGTATTTTGTACCCTTTGCTACCAGCACATTTAATTATGTATGAACTCTTCAAAAAAGAAAAAAAAACCCCTCTCAAATAATGTGAGTCGTCTACTAGGAGAGAAGATTTAAAGATGATAAATGTTATTTAGAATCACTATGATATGATTCATATTGTGATGCGATTGGAAACAATATTAAAACCCACCAAGGCTATTATACCTAAATTTTTGTTTCAATTCATGCAATATTGCTGCTGCTTAATATGATTTCTATTTACTTCTTTCCATTGTTAGTGTTTTATTGAGGTTGTGTCGGCTTTATCAAGCTAATCTCTGCTGCAAATGGAGGTCAGCAGAGCCAAAGCACTGGCAAAAAGCCTGTCTCCATTATATTCTCCTTGGTATGAATTTACTCAAAAATCCTCTCTCTGATATAAACTCTTCACCATTCTTCGATTATAATATTTCTACCTGCACAAACCCTGACAGCTTGATATTTAAAAGCTATATAAACTCTCATAATATAATTTTATGTATTTTTTTTATAAAGAGGTACTGTGCCTCATTTAAAGTAACAATGAATGTGTTCATCACAAGGTTTAAAATCAAGCAATCTTGGCCATCAGTAAAAGCTTGAATTTCAGGTCATTTAAATTATAACTTTAAAACATGCACGTCGACTCCTAATGACACTGACAGCGAGTCGTTAATTTGTGTTCTTCTGGTGTCGAGGGTGAGGTAAGTAATCCTGTCATGCCCTTGCTAGAATACAATTTGGCAAAACAGGATATTGTAGGAGCTTTATAAATCTTATATCTCTATTTCTCCTTGTACTGGTCTAGGGAATAATGAAAAAGAGCGACACATAAATTTACCTACCAAATGGGGTATGCTCTCTCTCTTGAATACCCACACATAACTTCCATTAACATTAGTATAAAATATACATGCACACCAAGAGGAAGGATAGCCTACCAGATATCCAGAGGTGTAGAATATGAGCAGAACTATATTCCCTTTAGTAGCTGCAAATCCATCCCAGATCACAGGGATTTTTTTAATTTTTTTTTCAGTTTGAGTTAAACATTGAACCTGAAAAAAAATTTGCATAAAAATAACTACAGCTAAACAGCAAAAGGATAAACTGTACATCAGAGACAGTCTTAAATCTCTTTTTTTTTTGTTGTTTAAGATGTGAAGTTTGCGTAGTCCTAGTTGCAGTTTAAAATCAAAGAAACCCAATAAAATCAAACAAAAAGCCTCAAAGATGATTTTATATTTTTTTTAGGTCTCTGCAGCAAGTTTCTAAATATGTTATTGGATAGGTGATTGAAATCTGACAAAAACCACAGCGGTTTATAATAATGTCCTGCAGCAAAAGTATGGCACCAATAACTAAACAATACTTTATCACCTTTGCCACTCTCAACAGCTCCCATTAATACCGAGATCATAGTGTTAGGCCTTCTATTCCCCAGCTGACCATGTTAGTGACAGCCAGGGCTTAGGCAATGACATTGAAAAATATTTGCGGTGACACAGCCACAAATCACTATGAGACAAGTTTAAAACTCAATATTCGCTAAACTTGCATCTCTTCTCTTCTTGTTAGAACATCTACAACACATTTATTATGGGCTGAATTCCTCAAAGAATCAAAACATTGATGGAAAGTGATAAAAATTATTGGTTGATGAAACTGGATGCACAAAGGGGTCTTTGTCAAGTCATGTATTCATATGAGGTCATTGTCTGAGATGGGATCAGCTAGGACACCTGATGAAGAGAGATTTTCCTAAGATTAGTGTTTGTTTACGTAAAGCGTACCCAGTGAATGGACCCAAGTACCTGTAAGTCTAATTTTCTTGATGGTCTCATCATACATGTGTTGATTTTTGTTTTAATCTCACCCAGGGAACCTAAGCAGCCATTGGACTACTTAGCAATGTCCACAGGACATTCTCTCTTCCACACGGTTCAGATCCTCTCTAAATGAGCTGGTTCTGTAGCTTCCTGTTTTCTGAGCATGGTGGTTGGCAGATGTCCTAGATACACGTCCATTCCCATATTTCAGCTTAAGATCTCATGCTTATTTTTGAGACTGTGCAGGACACTATTTTTCCTGGGGTTTTTTTCACAGAGCTGTGTTACTAAACCGCTGCAGCAGGACATAGAAGCTCCTGAAGGCTAGGAATGAGCAACTGCACATCTCCCACTCCTTCAGGAGAAGGGACAAGTAGACTTGTTATGACAAAATCACTACATCACCAGGTCAACCCTCACTCCCTGTCCTTATTCACTATGTTGCCTGTTTTTGTCCTGCCTCACACAGAAAGAGATGGCCATACCAGAACGTTACCAGAGCTTCTACACCAGGTCTGTCCACTTACTTTTTTAAAACATCCACTTAGGCTAATCCCCATGCATCAAATACCCTGTAGGACATGTGGAAGGAGAGGGCAATGTAAGAGGGGAAAAAGGGAGATACCTATTATGTTTGTAAGGATCACTGAAGTTTGCAAAATCATGAAGGCAATGGGTAAGGTGAGTGGACAACTGATTGTTACCAAATCTTGCAGCAACGGAAGGGGGAATTCTTTGAAACTAATAGATCTGTTTAAATGGAATATAAGACAGGCTACAGCAGGTAGAGAACTTCTGGAATTCTTCCCTATAGGAGATTGTGGAGAAAGAGAGCACCAGCAGGATCAAAAAGGCATTAGGCAAATTGATGGACAACAAACTCATATATAGATGCTAAAAAAAGAGTTGGTAGTGGTGTGACATCACCTCGTGACATCTCTGATCCAATGGGTATAAAAGCAGGGTAAATAGGAGGGCAGTGGATTGCAGATAGTGGCCCACCTTCATACCCTCCTCTGAGGAGCATCCTCTATTGCTCCTGTGTGACTACTGGGCAAAGTGGACACACCAGTCTGATGCAGCAAGGACTCTCCAAGGTTGTTAAGGGGCAAAAATTGTTTATAAGGAATGCTGAACTCTGTATTAAAATTCTGTAATTAGTTTTCTTCTGATCCACACCCTACTAGAGTAGATGATTTTCCTGACAGGGATTATTTTCAGGAATGGCAACTTTTTGGAGTACTTTGAAGAGACTGCTCAAGAAAAGGAATGATTAATTCTTAATAGCAAGTTTTGCAGCATATTGAATGACACATTCTTACATTATATATTGATATATAACACACTGTTCCTATGCCATGCTGACTAGTAGTTCATTTCCGACAAGGCATAGTTTATAGATAATGCAATAGGTAAGGGACAGAGCCATAAAATTCTGGCTCTTCCAGTTGTACCAAAATCTTTTGGAACTTTTTGGTTTGAATGATGACTGTCTCAGATGTTGATATTAAGCAGAAGCAGCAATAAATGTATGCAATGCCAATCCTCTCCCTGCTTCCCTGAGGCAAGAGGCACAGCCCAATAGACTTAAATTTAGATGAACCACAGAAAGTCAGGCACTTGTCTGAGGATTAATCAAACTTCTTTGTTCAGAACTTTCTTACTGTTTGGTGTGCCTGACTTTTGCTTAAATTTCTAGTATGTAACAGGTGTATTTTTGCATTTACCAATCTGTATAAGGCCTCATAACTGAAGTTTAAAAATCCAAGGATTGCAGTTTCCATGCCAAACCTGTACAGGTGCTTCAAAAACACACTTTCACAGAATACCTAAAATTTTGATGTTGTCTTGCTCGTTTTCCTCTCACCAGTATTTGTCTTTTTCTTTTTATAATCTGTCTTCTTCAAAACCTGGACTGTTTGGACAGGCTGGGTAAGTACATTTCCCTCTTACTCTATTTCCACTATGTCTCTTCATTTGTGTGGTGCTGAGCTTTTCCTGATATCTCCATGATTTTTTCACATAATTCTTCCAGTCATAGTTTGGAACCGGAGTAAATCAAATGTTGCAGTATAATAATGCATTGTAATTATGAATGAAATATTTGTAAATATATATGAAGTATTTCTAAATGCCAGTGATGATCCCATGTTGTTCATATTTTAGTTTGTCTATTCGGGCATCTCAGCTATGTCCTCACTGGTGCTCCCTAAGTGAGATATCCTGCTATAGGGTAATGCCAAAGACAGAGTATGCTCCAGTGAGACTCCTTTGACCACAGGGATGAAGGACACACTTCTGAAGAGTATTAGGAAGAGCAGTTAATTTTATTTTCTACCCTTTGAGCTCTTTCGTCAAGATAGGCAGCCCAAAAAGTGGAAATGGAAGAAGACATATAGATATTCTGTTAGAAGCAATGTTTGTATGAAGCCTTGGTTGAAAACCAAAGCTGCAAAGGTGCTACATCTTCTATTCTAGCTGGCTCCCTACATTGGAACAGCTGGGTCTTCCAAACATGTCCCCAGCTCCAGTGGTTGGAGGAGGACTGGGGCTCTACTCCCATTGCTCTCCTTCATCATGCCGCTCTCAGGGGATCAGAGAGAAGTTTGAGGTAGATAACAGATTAGTGCAGAAAAAAGCTGTGTATTAAAGTGATTTTGTTTCCTTTTTGTGCCAAAACTATAACCAGTAAGTTCTATACAATGGTTTGATATGTACATATGTTAATATGTACATATCAAATACATATAATATTTACATATGTAAATAAAATTATTTCCATGCTTCTTAGTCCCTTGGCTAAGGTCAAGTGTAGTGTTATTTTCAAACTGGAAACTATATCTTGCTTTGCCAGTGGGGTGACCCAGAGATCTAATCAGCATTTCCACCAATTTTACAAATGTTTCCAACCCTTCAAAGCCTCTGTGAAATTTCTAAAGGAAATACCTGAAAAGTTCAGCCTTCTATGAGCTTTGCAATGAAATAGCTTAAATATTTTCAGTTTTGAGGAACAAATCTTTCTCAGTTAGGTAATAAAATATTTTGTTCCTTTGGTTTTCATCTAAAATCAAGACAAAAGATACATTTTTAGATCGTATGAAATGAAATTGAAATGAGAGAGTACTTGGGAGAAAAGAAACCTTCAGTGTTAGAAATGCTTTGTTACGACTGAATAAACTAAATATGCTTAATATGAAAGGTAATGATGCGACTGATTGAATAGTTTGACATTACTGCACATGAAATATCATTAACAGGTTCATGATGGTTTTATATCAATACCACATCTCAGAATAAAATAAATGGAAATATGAGACTACAATGATTTGTCACTGAAGCCTTTCAGTGTCATTTAAGAAAATATTTTCAGTGAAAGACTAGTCAGCATGAGCTGGAGGAGCAGAAGGAATTACAGCCTTGTGTAAATTTGAGAATAAACCCAGTTAAACAATTTAGAGGAGCTGCAACACACCTATACCTGTGAGAGGACAAGTATGTGCCTGTCAGCCCTGGTATCTTTGACTTCACCAGGCATCACCAGTTCATACAGATCTCAGGGTATGAGTAACTCCACAAGAGATGCCTGCGTTGATGTTGTCTCTCAAGCACACCTTGGCAGTGCCAGGCTCATTGTATTGTTTGCAGGGTGGACATAAGAGCAAAATATTGTACCTCAAATTCATTTAAAGATCCAATTTGCATAGCCTATGTCAGCATCTCATGGCAAAGTGGTTTATGGATAGTCACTAAAATCATAGAATCATAGGTTTATTTGAGTTGGAAAAGACATTTAAGATCATCAAGTCCAACTGAAAATCTAATACTGTCAAGTCCACCACTAAACTATGTCCCTAAGCACCTCATCTACATGGCTTTTAAATACCTTCAGGGATGGTGACTCAATGACTGTGCTGGGCAGCCTGTTCCGATGCTTGAAAGCCCTTTTGGTGAATATTTTTTTCTCATACCCAAATTAAACCTCCCCTGGCACAACCTGAGGCCATTTCCTCTTGTCCTGTCCCTTGTTCCTTGGTTGAACAGACCCACCCCCACCTCTCTCCACCCTCCTTGCAGGGACTTGGACAGAGCCAGAAGGTCTCCCCTCAGCCTCCTTTTCTCCAGGCTCAGCACCCCCAGTTCCCTCAGCCGGGAACTCAGCACACTTGTGCTCCAGACCCTTCCCCAGCTCCACTGCCCTTCTCTGGACACGCTCCAGTGCCTCCATGTCCTTCTTAGAGTGAGGGGATGAAAACTGAGGTTGAGGGGCAGCCTACTCAGGGTACAGCCTCACCAGTGCCAAGCACAGGGGAAGGATCACCTCCTTAGTCCTCTGGCCATACTGTTTTTGTGAGGATTAACCCTTGGATTTTGGCATAGGTGTGGTTCTCCCTTTCACCTTACAGAGATGTCAGAGGCAGAACTTCTGTATTCACCCGGGGGACACAGATGCTCATAGCCATCTCCATCAGCATAAGGCCATTGCCTTGCACACAATACTGAAGGTTAGCAAGCTGTAAATCAGGACAGTAAATCTGACCTGGCATTTCATGGCTGCTATATTAGCTACAGTTGTGCAGCCATCCCGTTGATGACAATAAGAGAGGTCACACCAAGTCTTCCTATACATTACAATGTACAACCTCAAGATGCTAATCACCATTTCTGCATCTTTTCCATTAGGAAATGTCCTGACAGCTCTGTGTCAGATGATGAGTATTTATGTGCCTTATATCTAAATTCCAGGTTCTTGTTACACCTTGTGTGTGCTCAACTCATCCTTCACAGGGGTTTGGTCTCAAAGTAAAACCAAATATGGGATTATGTTTTATAATATTGTAAGACATCACCTCCATCTTCTGCTTAAATTTAACTACCCAGACACAGTTGTTGCCTACCATGGTTCCACTATCACAATTTTCTTACTACCTTCAAATTTACACTATGCAGAAATAACTACTGAAACTCAGTGTTTTTCCCATTGAGGAAACCATTGGTAAAAACTGGGGCTGACAAAAAGACAGATAATAGGAAGATAGCTCTCCAAGTTTTTAATTTGGGAAGTTAATTTTCTTTGATCTCATTGTAACTGAAGTATATTTTCATTTTACCCATGTAGTTTGGAAGTGACCACCTTTGGGAGCATTAGAGTACTGGATTTCACTTGCTCTTTTCAGAAATCAAAATAAAAAATAAAATAAAAAAGTAAATACAATAATACATATATAAACTGAAATAAATGAACTGTTGAGCAATGAAGGATGGTTTTACAAGCATTGGGAAAAATATACTCTAGTTATCTGCATTTTTAAAAAAATTCAGTATATAACACTGTTTTTCATATTTGCATTTTTCTGACATTTGTGGTGATGAAAAAGAACAAGAATTAGAACCAACATCTTAAAATCCCAATGCCCTACACATTCTTAGATTCTTCTGCAAGTATCCAAATGGAAGAGTCCATTTTTTCACATTTTAAAGTAATATCACAGATTTGCATGAAAATAGGAGAGAAAAGAGAAAGTGATAGATAAGCTATTGATGTTCATAATATTGTATTTAATACAGCAACATATTGCCAAGTATATTTGACAGTCAAAGCTTCTTTTTTTGGTAGGAAGTTGCAGAACATTGAGTGTAATGTTAATGTCAAGCCATAATAAGTTCACAATAATATCAAGATTTGGAGGGACAAAATCAACATCAAGTTTTACAATTAGTTTCAACCTCTCTCCCCAAATTACAGATTTTTTTATAAAAATGTTTCATTCTTATGTTTTCCAATTCAAAATTTTTAATTTCAAAATGGCATATTCCTTAATTGGAGTTATAAAGTGATGAAGATTTAAAATAAAAATTTAAATTTATTCCTTGCTCCTTATTTATATTTTATTCTTTGTCTTACTGAAAACTTGGAGACCAAAGAGTTTGTCTTTTCTTCTTCCAAAGCAAAATTTACTATTTTCCCCAGCATACGTTATTTTTAGGCAATTTAAAGGTACTTCTTTTTGCTAAGTCATGAGAAATTGTAATTTTTGCTTAATTAAAAATGAGAAATCCTAATGTCATTCCACTGGGGGAGGAAATGTAACAAGTTGTCATGCATCCATAGGATTAATGTGGAAAAGTTGTTAACTCTCTGTTTATTTTTTTTACTGTTGTGTCCTTCTTTTCTTCGCTTTCTTTGGCAATCCTTAAAACTTTCTAAGCTGCATTTACGTTAAGCTGTTCCTGATATGCTCCAATAAGTGTGCTTTAGACACATTGTTAACATAAGGCCAAATCTGTAATACAGCATGGACAATTAAGTGCACAATTTTTGTATAAATGCAAAATCCCTCACTGTGAATTATTTAATTAATGCTCTACAGTTCATTTAATAGCGCTCTTTCAAAGGCCATTTCACTCACAGAAAACTAATTTCATTCTTCGGGTTGATTTAATTAGATTGTATGATATATGGTATTGCTAATTCAGTGGCTCTCTTTGCAGTGTCTAGCCCGTTGCTCCTATTGTCACCAATCTGTCAGCCCCATTTTTAACAGTATTGAAAAATTCAAGCTTTATTATTGCTCGCTCACTCTTTCTCTCCCATCAGGAGGAAAGTAATGAGCTTTTCTTCTTATGAGAGCAAGCAGAGAGTGTGGTGCCCTTAGCGCTTCAGGCACCGAGCAGTATTAACAGCCTGATTCATGAGTTAAGTTTCTAACTGCCCGTGGCTATTAGCACTCAGTCCTTTGGCTGTCATTTAGTTAAAAAGACTCTTCGGTTAATTCACTCTTTTAATGAGACTCTGCTATTCAACTAATGTATTTTACTGTATGAAAGGTCACACCAGGAAGCAAAACAGATTGGAGGGAATGTAGCGGGAAGCCTGGCTGTCAAGAAACAGTTCAAGCCTCGCAGGCATTTCGCCGTCGCGGCGCCCGTAATAGGCTATGGAACGGATGGGCCAACGCTCACCTCAACAGTTGAGCGCCATAAATCACTGCTAAATAGAAAGCAGATTAATCAGAGCCACAGACAAAAAGAGCACGTGTTTCATTACCCATATAATCACTAACATGATTGCCAGACAAGCCGGGGGAACTGTACACGGGGCTGACAAAACGCAGCGCGGCGGCGAGCAGGGAACTCGGCTCCGTGGAGCTGCGACCACTAAATCTTTTCACTAAGGATCTTTCAACTGGAGACCCTCTTGTTGGAGGGCAGCTTGCTTGGAGGGCGGTGCCGGGGGGGAAAGGGCATAAAACAGGAATATAAAGGGCTGCGTTTGAGTGAGGAGGGTCAGAGGAGGTGGTGGTAGCGGTGAGGTTTTCCTCCCCATAGCTCTGTTTCCTCATGGTCCCCTGCGTCACCACGGCTGGGAGAAGCACGTGGGAGATGGGATGAGCCGCTCCGCTTCCTCCCATCTTTATACAAACCCACAGTGAGCCAGACTCAGTCTGTTCCCCACTGTTTTCTGGTTTGATGTGCTATCCCCTTAGCTATGAAACATGTGCCAAGTCTTAATATATGAGAAGACATCTCATTTGAATTTATTCTGTGCTTCTCCAACGTCATTTCCTTATTGCACCCCTGCTTCAACGCTCACACTCATTACGTCATCGGGAATTGTGTGCAATGCACATCCCACAGCTTCTCCCTGCTGAGCTTCAGAAGAAAGGTATGGTTGAAAATCTGGTTTACTTCAGCATCTCTGCTTGGGACATCCAGTTGAAAATGTTTTCTTGAATATTGTTCATTAATTTACAAAAGGAGAAAATGAGAAGAACCTCTGCTTTTAATAGCTTCGCATCTGTCTACTAAGGCATTAAACATCTGAATTATTGTGAGGATGTGTGTGTGTTTTGCTCATTTTTAATTAGTGTCACTAGGGGGAAAACTCCAGCACTTTAGAGGCAAAAGTATATTATTTTTTAGAAATTGTAATTCCCTCAAACTATGGTAAACAAATCATTCTGATTTAAATTTCCTGAGCAACTTCCAAACAGGGAAACCGTATGTTTAATTACTAAACATCTGTTGCAAAGCATACCCCTAGCTTTTGCAGCACTAATATCGCTGTATGAATTTTAAAATCTGTCAGCAAGGGATCACGAAAGCTTTGGGAGCAAAAAGCTGCTCACTTTAACCCCTGAACCAGATAATCTAACAGTAATCCATTCAAAACTAATCAAACATTTACAGAAACGCACCAGCACTGAGGAAAACAATTCATCATCTTCATATGCTCATTACGCTTCCAACATCTCAATCTACCTATGTAAATGAGACCGGGGATCTGACATCAGGTCCATGTACAGAAATTATAAACAAATATTCATCCATTATGCTGCTGAAATTTAACAGCTGGAGCACTAACAGTAGCTGAACTCCAAGCCCTGAGTATCAATTATTTATGAACCTAAAACTGACAAGACTGTCTAGGTGAATTAGCTGCATATGTCAAGCTTTGTTATAAATCCCAGCCTACTGTAAAACTCATTTTCATAGAATGTATGTACAAGGCTGACAATATATCAACAGTACGGCATTAATAATGTAGAAGAATGGTACCATAAGGGAGCACCTAGAAACTCTGCTCTGCAATATAGTTGATATTACAAATAAAAAAGTCAAATAAAATGAATTTCCCATAAACAGAGAATCAAATAAAGCATTTCTCTATGATTTTATATTCAATTTTCAAAAAACTTACCAGTTGATACTTGCATTTTTAGGAATCGTAAGCGTCACCTGAAGTTGTTTACATTTTTTTTCCATTGCTAAAAATGCCTTTGATTTTTTAGGCCCATTAATGTACACTGCATTGCATTTATGTTATTTTTACGAAGTGAGAATGAAAAGTGAGGTAAGAGGAGGAAGGAAAGCATTGTTTGCAGCAAGCACTACTGCCCGCTATGGTTCAAGACCCTGAAGTAAAGTATAAGGCTGCCTGCAAATAAATGTAGTTAATTACAGGCTAAAATCCACCCTTTGATATATGCATGTGACACAAATTGAGGTAAAGACTACTCTGCTCTGATAGTAGAATTTGGTTACATGCCTTAACCATTGATCCCATTAGAGACATCATGAAATGTCTTTGATGTACCTTTGTGTAAGAAGTCAATACAAAAGCTGTTGGACACTCTACGTGTGACCACCTACGTGGCACAAAACCAAACAAAAAGGACAAGGTCTAACTGGGAACATTTCTAAGTTTAATGGAAATTCTGATCTGAATGTCTGCAGTGAGATCTGAAAAGAAGGACACATCAAAACTTTGCCCAATATCTAGAGAAATTCAAGATGGGTTTGAAATTCTCTCCCAACTTCACCAAAGAGCAGCCATCTGCTGCTTTGATGTAGCAATGCACAAAATTACTCAATGCACACAATTACTCAGCATCTTAATTTTGTTCAGAAGTTTATTCCTGCACATAATTTAACTTACATCTATGAAGGCATGGCTGGTTGCAGCAGCTTTTTGCTATTCAGAAAGCTTGTCCACAAAAAAAATGAATATACACTCATATGAGAATCTGTGATTATCAAATAAACAAGATTTTTATCTTATATACTGAAGTAACCTGGTTTTGATCAACTGTGAACATCAGCCATCCTTTTTTCCAACTTTCAGATTATTAAGAAAAATGGAAGAGGGAGAGAAGGAAGGGAGGAAGAGAAGGATATGGTCCCAGTCTTGAGTATGGAGACACAAAAGCTGAGGGATGGTTCAAGGGAGTCTGTAATGTTAAGCTCATGAGGATGCCATTTACTTCACAAAGATTGCTCCCATGCTTAAAGTTAACATCTGTTTTGTGTACTCCTTAACTGGGGTTTGTACCAGCAACATACCCAGAATCCATCAGGATGGCTTTTAAGACAGAAAAATATCATTAGAATCTCAAAACTGAGGAGCACAGTGGTTTTGAAAACATTGTATTAGTACAAAAGGTAAAAATAAATGTATATTTTGAAAGAATCGGTAATGGTTCAAGAGAGGTTGACAAGGAAGTTAAAAGAGCATTTTTGAGTCAGGGGAAAGAGAATTCAGAGGAAAAATGTCCTTAGTGATGCACACTTATATATCAAAGTAGCAAAAAATAGTTGATGTTATGAATGAGACGTGGAAAATGCTACAACACCATCTCTTCATCTGCAGGATACTGCTGTTTCTGACTCAGGAAATACTTGTCAGAGATTGGGAAAATTTAATAAATATACTGTATTAGATAAAGAAAAAATAGAGATAAACATATGCCTGGTTAATACCCAATGCCTGATACATCAGATATTTGTGAAAGAAGAGTTCTTTCAGGAAGCTGATGGTGGTGGGATTGAGGAGGACCCATGGGTCACCCAGTGTATCCTTCTGTAGCCTAGAAGGAGGGTTTATGTAGCAATTCCTGAGTAATTCTTCTGACTATTAGGGCTTTCTATTTCCCATTGCTTTAGTATTATCTGCATGGGTTGCTTGCTTTATGTTTTCAAAAGTAAGGTCTAATAATAATAATAATAATAATTCATTGAGGGTGAAATTCACTCCTGGGCAGAAAGCCCAAGACAAAGCCTTTTCATCACTCAAGTCATGCCAAAGTGCCTAAAATAGGGTTTCATTTGGATTTAAATGGTGCAGAGACCTTATGCTGGCTCTCTAGATACAAAAGAACCTCACCTTGAATGCCCCTCAATGCAGTGGTGTCACCTTAGGCACATGAAAAGATGTTTTTTTCTGAAATCCCTAAGAATTTTCTCCACAGACTTCAAATGCAGAATGAAAATCTTGCTGCCTGCTCGAAACAATGAACAAAGCTTTATAGGCAATCCACAGAAGAATTACCCAAGTTTAATTTTTGAACTTAATTAACTGACTTGGTGTCTGATGACATCTCTCACTCAGCAGGTGGCTCTTCTTGCTAATTGATCCTTTTATTCATATTCCCAGTGCCTTATTCACATAGATGGCAGCTATGCAATTTTTCCAATTAGCTCTTTCTGTTAATATCCCCAATTACTTTCTCTTTTCCAAAAGTCATGACTTTCCAACTTGTCATCATAGCAGGGCTACAAGCTGGCACTCCTGTTCTTGCTGCTACACGTTGCACCACAGCTCAGGCAGAGTTACCTGCACTTTCCTGATGCCCTGGCTGCACTCACCATCCCCATCACCTGCCACAGGCTCTCCTTACCGCCATGCTCAGGGACACAGTGTCCAGGAAGATCCCTGTGGGATCTTCCAGCCTTCCACTGGCAATTGGGAGCTGTGTCTTTTGTCCTTGTTTCAGCTGGGACAGAGATAATTTTCTTCTCTCAGTAGTTACAATAGTGCTGTGTTTTGGATTCCATATGGGATTTGGTATGAGAATGTTGATAATATACTGATGTTTTTAGTTGTTGTTAAGAAATTAAGGACTTTTCAACTTCCCGTGACTTGCTAGTCTGCAAGTGCAGAAGAAGGTGAGAGGAGACTGAAGGGTTCAAATTGACATTTGGATATGTCAATGGGTTATTCCATATCATATAATGTCATGTTCAGTACATAAATGAGGGTTGACTGGAATTCTTGATCTCTGTCTCTTCCAAGATTGCAGTTTTGGGTTTGGGATTTTTGATCCTCCAGGATCACTATGCAGGAAACAGGCTGAGCATCGGTTAGCAAGTAGTGAGCAATTGTACTGTGCATCACTCATTGCTATGTTCTATTTTTATCATTATCATTGTTGATGTAATTATTATTTTAAATTTTATTTTATTGCAATTATTAAATTGTTCTTATCTCAACCTATGAGTCTCCTTACCTTTATCAACGCCAATTATCTCCCTGGGGGAAGGTCAGAGTGAGTGAGTGACTGTGTGGTGTTTGGCTGCTGTCCAAGTTAAACTACAACACCTTTCTCTCTAGCAAAGAAAAGAGGTGCATTCAGGTTTCCTTTTCTAGTTCCATCAAGGACTGGGACTATTCAGTGTCACTAATTTGACTTGAAATTACCCAACAACTATTCTGCTCACCTCGTTAAGAAAGCACTTAGCAAAATCCATACCTGGTTCTTCAAATTAGCTCGCTGTCTCCCAACACCACCCAACCCAAAGCCAAATCAAAGCCATCCAACATCAATGAGGCAGAGGGATGAAGAAACTCATCTGGCAGTTTGAGCACTAATCTTCAAAGCTTCATGAAATAAAGTCATTATTTTCTGTTGCACAATAATCTCTATTTACCGAAAAAGTGTTGTAGTTACTCATACTTGAAAACTGTTATAGTTGAGTTAGGGTAGAAAGGTACATCAACATCCAAACTCCAAATACAACTCCTCTGGGCTTTTGCAAGTGTGGGTTAAGCTTAAAAGATACAGGTTAGCAACAAAAGAAGAGTGATTTGAGTACTTGTGTGAATTTGAGCTAACATTTCATGTGAGACTAGTTTTATGAGGGCTACACGGTGCATTTCCAAGGCATCAGCTCAACAGCTCTATGTTTTCCCTTTAATTTCAAAGAGGGCTTTTCAACACAATAGTTCTGTGATTTCTTGAAAATTTTAGTTAGAACTGAGCCTAGAGCTGAGAGTCTCATCACTGTAACTCAGAAACTGGATTTGGAGCTGAAAAATAATTCAAAATGAAAAAAAATGATTTTTTTTTTTGAATTGGCTATACTTGGTGATAACTCTTGACTTATTCTTCTGTGCTGCTGCAATAAGCTATGATTGTAGGGACCTGCTTTTGTGACTAAAAAGATAGCCCTCTTGTTGGAAAGAAAATTGCCTTTCTGATATAGATCTTTGGAATAGGACTTTACAGAAAAGTGGTAAAAATAAGGAAAAAAAAATAATCAAATATCCAAAGCTAAACAGGCACTAATTTATGAACAGACCAGTTTAATTTGGTGATTGGTGAGCAGAGTAGTCATCTCATGTGCCCAGAAAAGCAGCATCAACCTTTGGTTAGGGCCTTGATGAGGACAACAGGAGACATGAAGGACATACAAACTGTAGTCACCTTACAGATAATTAAGTTGTTTTCTTTTTCCTTTCACTGTCCTCTCTCTGGTCTGTCTCTGTACAAGGTCTATAGCCCATCGATACAATAACTGTATATTGATATACCATCACTGTTATTGCTAGTAATTATATTTGGATAGTCTCTACCTGTAAAATCTCACTTGTAACAATTCTCTTTAATTAATATTTTCATTTTTTATTGGCAAGTGGTTTACAACTGGTGGTTACTAGTCATGCTAGCCATTATCTAAGGGTAGCTGGCTGTTATCTTGCCTCAGTCATTCTCTGTTGAGACTGTGGCCTCATTGCTTTGTGCATTGAGGATAGTAATAATGAGTTTTAAAAGGAGTATAAGAGAAAATCAGCGAAGATTTGCATTGTACCAACCATGAACATTGCATAGTAAAAACAGATATAATTTCTTGACTGAATTTTTGGTTTTTAGCTTTGCAACTCATAACCCCCAATTTTTTTGCCAACAGAAAGGCCCCATGTTAGCACCTCTTCACAACATGAACAGAGCTAAGAATGAATTTTTCTAATTCTAGGGTCTAATTCTGGGTCTAAAAACCCAGAGTCTTATCTCAAATCCCAGAGTCTTATCTCTTCTGTTGTCCATATTTAAGGAAGGTTACAAAAATACACAAAATTAAAGAGACCTAATGACACAACTCAGAATCCTCTAAATGTCAGATGTAGACCATAGTGCTGTATAACACAGTTTAATGCAACACCTGCTCACAGTCAGGTAAATTACAATACCCACTAAGTATAAAAGAGGGCAATGGGAGGGGACATATTCAAGATCTTGATGACCTAACATAAGCACCTGCCCATCAACAAGAAAGATTCCCAAAATGAATGCTGATTCTCAGCCTGAAAAACAAAACAGCTCTGTTAATGATCATATTTACATAACACAAGGGGACTATGGGGTGGGGAAGGAAAGAGATTCTCCCTTTTCACCTCCTGAGGCACAGAAGTAATAACAACAGGTAACTCAGCCAGATAACTTTCCTTCAAAGTTTAACTGGTGTGACTGACATCCCAAAAGCACTTTTATTTTTGACCTACTAAAACATACTGACTGCAATGAGTCTCACCTTCTCTGGCTGCTACTCTGTTGAAAATGCCTCAGGGTGTATTTAGCTTCCAACAAAGTACATTAGACCTACTTGTCTAAGAAAGAGAGCTGCTAATCTTGGCAATGCCTTTGATTGCTCATGGCCTGTGCACATCCCCTACAATGGACAATTAAATTTACAAACCATTTCAAAATTAGGTATAGCTAGCAATGAAAACAAGGTTTGCAATATTTGGATGGCTGAACTTGATGCTTGATAAATCTTTCTGCTTTCTTTCCACCTCATTCAGAGGGTACATCGCATATGTCAGAAGACAGAAGTTCACATATAATGTTTTATGTGCTTTGAAATTGGAAGGCCCTTGTAGTTGTAATGGTGCTGATTTTTTTTAATGATGTCATCACAGATGATGCTTAAAATAAGCAAAGCTTCTGCATTACTTCCACTGCTGGTGAGTGGTTGCCTTTCTTAGGAAATAAAACAGAAATATCAGACTGGTGCAAGTCAACAAAAGAAAAATACCAAAAAACCCACAAAACCCACAGAGAGTGAGGAGCAAGTTTGTGGCTGAGACTGTTAAATAATGAACTTTAAAGATATCCAGGATCTACTGACTTCTGCAAGTCTTTTATCCTACCTCCCCTTTTAGTAAAGAGTGGACAGAGACCACAGAAGGGTTAAGAGCATATTGAGAGCTGTTCTTTCATTTCAATGTAATTTTTAGATGTGACATGAACTGTTGCCCTAAATGTACATGGATCCTTGTGATGGCCTTGTTGTTGGCCTATGGTAACATTTGAGTATAGAATCATAGAATGGTTTTGGTTGGAAGGGACCTTTCAAGGTCATCTAGTCCAACCTCCCCTGCAGTGAGCAGGGACATCTTCAACCAGATCAGGTTGCTCAGAGCCCGGTCCAACCTGACCTTGAATGTTTCCAGGGATAGGACACCTGTTTCAGTGTTTCACCACCCTCAGTGTAAAAAATTTCTTCTTTCTATCTAGTCTAAATCTCCTCTCTTTTAATTTAAAACCATTGCCCCTTGTCCTATCACTACAGGCCCCGCAAAAACATTTGTCTCCAATTATATGTTGATTTGATTATTGGAAAATTTTTCTGCAAGTTGTTTTAATTTAATGAAAATCTATCTTGGGAAGCAAATGAGGCAGGAAATGGACTGATAAATATTTAAAAGTTTTTAGAGGATGGTCTCAGAAGTATAGGCTTTTATGAATTTACTTCTACAACACTGGTTTAAACTAGAATACAAAAAAAACTGTGACTAGAATGATCCTTCCCCAGTGTGGCCAGTGCTAACATCCCCCTGAGTGATGTTGTGTGGCTTCACATGCCTACAGACTTTATCAGAATATTTAATGGCAGGGCAACAGACTGAGTCAGTGCAGTTGAATTTGATGATTGCATTTCCAAATGTAAAGGTTGCAGGGTCAGGAATTAAGAAATATTCTTCTCAAAGAAGGTTTTGTGTATTTATCTGTGTAAAAGCAGTATATTATCTAATGAAGTTATGAAAGGGAGGTAGCAAGAAAACCTTTAATGGTGTGTAGTGCCTATTAATGTGGATAAAAGCAAGAAATAAGAATAATAAAGCAGATATTGCCTGAACAAAGAACTGAGGAGATCCTTTGCTGGTATATTTCCAGTTATTGGACTATCAGGTGTGACTGTATAACACAAAATATGGAAGCCCAACAAATGTCATACTAAGTACATCTCAAAGATGTAATTGATCATCAAATTCCAATAACAGTTTAGGTACTTTAGTTGGTATTGAGATTAATATACAGCTTGCTGCAGCAAGAACCTCTTCAGTATCTGACCTTGGCTCGTAGTAAAATCCAATCGATATTTAGACCAAGCAAGCCTTGCGGAGAGGATGCACTGAACACATTCGTTTTCTAAAAAAATACTGTCATCAGCTAGAAAATCTGATCTGCTGTGAGGAATATGATGGAAGATAATTGAGTAACAACCTAAAACAACGTGAATATTCACCTGAATAAAACCAGGGTTTACTTCAGCTCCAGTTTCACTGTTTTGGCTTCAAGATTTTCTACTGCCTCTTCCCTCCCGTGCAGAAAGTCATCAGTTCCTGCATAAAGACAGGAATTTACTTTGAAAATCTGGTTAGAGGACATTGAATCAGCACTATGACAGAACTGGTGTGTTCAATCAAGACTAACCAGTGGATCTTAAATTTCAAGTTGCCAGGTACATACTACATGCAAAAATTTCATTGGTTAGGAATTATACCTGGGAATTCTTTGAGTGAAAAATAACAGATTCATAAATGTTTTACAGTTCTTACCCAAATTTCTCAATAACAATTCCACTGACAATGTAACATAAATGTAATCAAGTAATACTTATTAATTGACTGGAATAGTGTTTTCAGCATGTTTTCTGTACATATATTGGTTATGTCTATATAAGAATATAATGTATATCACTAAAATACATAATGTTTTGTTGAGTTTTATTTAATTAATGTTCCCAGTGTTTTTGAGATCTTAGTTAAGAGTTGATTATCCCAAGCACATGTTAGATTGAGGGAAGATCTAGTTTCCAAAGAGCTTCAACCTAATCTGATTTTGTGTACATTTTGTGCAGATTATTATGTATGGTATATAAAGTTACATCTGAAAAATACCTGTGTGGTCCTTTTGTGAGCACATATAAGTGATGGAGATCATATGAACAAAAACAACCCTAAGTAGTTTCTTTAACAAGTCTGCTTTCAAACAATGAGATTGAGTAAGCTAAAATACAAAAGAATATTACTTTTTATTTCATATATGTATGTCTATTATGTTTTGTTTGACTGTAGGATTTCCACAAATATTACGATAGTTTTATTAAATCTTGTTTAATATCTTGACAGCAAAATCAATCTCTAAGAAGCTGTTCAGAAGTCTGAAAGCTATTTATAAAATCCAGATCATTTTATCAGACTTAGTCCTTTCTCCATCCTTGTCTTGACTCCAGCACAGTTCCTAAATCCAGTTGCAAGATTTGGGGTTTTTTTATTTGTAAATCTCTGGTATATCTGGGCTTTGGCACCAGGACACATGCAACTTAATCACATAATCACCGAACAAGCTGAATATCACCTCCCCATCCCAAACAGAGCAGAACCTTACTACAGACAAGGAATCCCCAAAAGAAGCTCTTCAGTTGTGAAATTGGCTTTTATTATGTGATGTTCTGCCACAACCTGGACTGACAACACCTATAGCATCTTGATTTCTCAAGGCTGCCTTGAGAAGTGGAAAAAAGGTGAATCATGGAACAGTTTTCAGAAGGCACAGATAAAATTATGAACATCATGAAAGTATGAACATAAAATTACGAACAGCTCATTCTACTTTCCTTGCATTGCTTAGCTCAGGTTTGTAGGAGAAACACAATGCTTTCATTTCCTCTCTTTTATGGATCATCAATGAGTAAGGTTTATTTTTATAGTCAGTTGACTTCTGACACTTGGCAACGACTTTAAGGAACTGCTCCTGCAAAACAGTGTGTGCTGCATTCCCCTAGTGCCAATACCAAAAGGGGACTTCTTCCAGTCCCCTCCTCCACTGCCCTCACAAACCTTCACATGGCATCTCCGTGTTGGCCAAGGTGGTATCAAGAAAACGAAGGAAAATGTGAAGGGAGCTCAGGGAAAACTGTACTATTTCCTCCTTTGGACTCATGAACCTAAAAAATAATTATTAAAGTCCTTTTTATAATAGCCATTTATTGGATTAACTCTTTTATAAATAATCATCTAATGCATCTGGCCAGGAAATGGATGAAGCACTACCACTTGCGTGCCTTTCCTTAATGAAATGCACATTTCCCTATACTGCTGGGCAGTGAAAAGTCTCACCCGTGTTCAATACACACTAGAGGAAAAGCAAGTAAAAATAAGTGTAGCAAACACAGCTGCTAAATCTCCTCCTTTTTCCATCCCATTCCCTTCAGTGGAGAGCATCAATTATTTCTAAGTACAGGATTAGCTGGAGAAGAGCAATAGAGGGATAGAGGCTAGAGCAATTCTGTGCTTTGGAGGACACAGGTATTATGTTTAGTGCACATCTGCAAGGCTTGCCCTCTTAAATCAAATGCTGCTCCACTTCAGGATCTTAATTGTTCCAGGTGTTGTAGTCAGTAAATATTTGCTCAGGATTTTATGTGTGTACTTTACTTTCAAGATTTGTTTTCTGTTTAAAATACTTGGTTTTCCTTCTGTCTTTGTAAAAGCTTTTGACACACTGGAAGAAAAACTAGCTCTGGTAAATCTATGTGGGGTCATGGGTTGTTTGTTAACCTGTCCTGGTAGAACTATAGTTTTCCATATGATTTGTTTTTGTAATATTCTCACAACAGTAATATTGCAAATAAAAATAAAAAGGAAAACAAAGAGTGAAGTAAAATTGCATAGACACCACTGTAATACTCTGGTTATAAAAAAAAAGAAAGGTATTTGTTGGATGGCAAAATAGGAGAATTCATTTAAATTTAAATATTCTTTCTGTAGGTCATTACAGAACCAAGCTTTTTTACATTATAGTACAGAACTGAAATAAAAGCAAGGATAGTGACAGTAATTCCTCTGCAGAACATGCACAGAAACTTCATCTTTATTCTGCCATAGAGCTTGTGTTCAATTGCACTTTTTAGTTTTATTGTCATTGACTGAGTAACAAATAGAACAACAATACCCAATACACTCAGATGGTTAACTATATCTAACCTGTCTTTTATAGTTTACCTAAAATGATCCAGCTTTTTAATCAGTTCATCTCTTCCTTGAAAAAGAATGAAGAAAAAGGGGAAATATTATTCACTCATTCCCAGAAGCCTCTTTTTTCACATCCAAAGATCTGAAGAAAATACAAATAAAAGAATAATGGACCCTATTCAAAACTGGGTGTTGCCTAACCAGGGCCACTAGAGATCTATTTCTAATTAACTTGACTCTCATCTCTTCATCTCACACATGAGCACAAGGTAATTTTAAAAGAGACTATCATGCCATGGTCTAAGCAGATTCCATCTTTTCCACCACATATATAAGAAACTGCTTGGCTTTGTTTTCAAATCCCTTCACAGAAAGTGTCCATCACCCTCCCCACTTCAGTGAGAAAAGGACTCTCCCCCACGTTCCCAGGAGACCAGCTTTCATGACCATCAGCTTCCACACAGGCAGCCATTCTGCCTTCTCCAGTGCTCTCCTGGCACAGCTTCCTTATGGGTCTGTAAATCCACCTTACTGCTCTGGGGAGTAATGACCAGCGGACCTGCCAAGTAGCTCTGTCTCCTTATTAAGCTTTGATCATGTTTGTTCTCATTCTTTCAGTAAATATTTGTTCTTGGGGGCTTTTATTTTTCCTGCCCAATATGCAGGAACAATATGACTCAGACACCCTAATAATCTATATAACAATTTATTTCCTGGACTTTGGCCAATGTGTCATTTCAACCTAGTGCAGAGCCTCCTGGAAAGCCACTCACCTCCAGAGAGACACATTGTCCCAGAACCAAGGGCTGGATCTGCTGGAGCTGACAGCAGCGGTGGCACTGAAGCCTCTGCAACCTTCACGTTGCTTTGTTGTGCAGAGGCACGAGCATTGCAGTGTGTAATGTACCCTCTGGTCCTTGCCACATGAGCAACACCTCAGATGGTTATTCCTGCTGCACCATACATTAGTTATTAGCTAGGGGTAGATGGTTCTTCTGTGCTGATTCTTGATATAATACAACACACAGTGTCATCCTAGTTAGTCAGAGAGCCTGTTGCAGGGCTGAACAGCCTGATCCTCCTACACAACCATAAGTAGCAGCCCCACAAGAAAACCAAGAGAGATGAAACACCTGAAAAAGCATCGTGTCTGTCACAGGCTGTGTTTCAAAAAAAACCAGTTGGTCATGTACATCAAAGTGTGTGTATGTGCTGCTGTCGTTAGAGAAATCATCTCTTTCATAACTGGTTGCACTCCAGTTACCCACCCTCTGGGTGCTCCTGGTGAGTTTGGTTACACAGACCTTGGAGGACAGTTTGACCACATGCAACAGACTGTGAAGCACAGCTGAGTGGGTTTTTCACTATTCAAAGGAATTTATTTGCAATCATTTCAAATAGCACGGCATTTAGGAGGGATCAGGGTTAAATATGGGAATTTTGCAGACACAGGCCTGAGGGAAGTAAAGGAGAGGAGGAGGCTGGTGATGGAGGGGTGTGATGCCTACATGCCAGATAGGTACAGACAGGGTCCAGCAGTACGTTGGCAGAAATGTGGCAGAAGCATTTATCAGACCCACTGTCTGCTCTTGCAGGTACTAAGCTCACAAACAACCCAGCAGGAACTTATCACAGAATCATCAAATGTGGTGAGCTGGAAGGGACCCACAAGGATCATGGAGTCCAACTCCTGTCCCTGCACAGGACAATCCCAACATTCACACCATGTCCCTGAGGGCCTTGGCCAAATGCTGCTGGAATCTTGTCAGGCTTGGGGCCATCAGCACCTCCCTGGGGAGCCTGTTCCAGTGCTCCATCACCCTCTGCCTCAAGAACCTTTTCCTCATGGCCAACCTCACCCTCCCCTGCCACATCTTCCTGCCATTTCTAGTCCTATCATTGGTGGCCAGAGAGAAGAGCTCAGCGCCTGCCCCTCCTCTTCCCCTTGGGAGGAAGTTCTAGACTTCGATGAGATCTCCTCTTAGAGAATGGCCTGGGTTGGAAGGGACCTTAAAGATCATCCAGTTCCAACCCCCCTGCCATCAGCAGGGACACTTTCCACTAGACCAGGTTGCTCAAAGCCTCATCCAACCTCACCTTTAAAATGTCTGCCTAGGGGACAGGCACAGAACAAGCCCCTGGAGAAGCAGGAATGTGAGGAAGAGGGACAGATCTCCCTTAGACCTTTCAGGTGCAAACTCTGGCAGAGCTCATCCCTGCTCTGTATGCAAAGCTGAGCTGATGGCAGCTTTCAGCCTGTTCCTGCTCCTGAGAAGAAAGGCTCATGCAGGCATCTTCCAACAAGCCTCTCACAGATCTCCACACATGGGGGTTTATAGCTCCATGTCCCCATCCTTCTCTAGCTCGACACCCGGCAGGTGCCACAACCAGCACAAGAAGCCCCAGGGATGCTGATGCCCAAGGCAGATGACCTACCTGCCAGCCCCTCTGAAGCAGTTTTGCATCAGGCTACTGCTGCCTTGCCTTATGGTGAGTAAAAGTCATAAAACTACCATCAGCTCAATGACCGTAATGACTACTCTGAAGCTTTTTATAGGCGATCAGCTACTGTAAAGGTCTGCTGGTAATTTGTGGATAGGGTACATTACCGTTATCCTTGAGGAATTTCTTCTTCCTTTTTATATGCTTTTTTTCTCTTGAGGGGACTCGGAAATTAACAGGGGACGTTAGTCTGAAGCTTTGCCAGAGCCTCTCGCTGAGCGCAGACCGCATTTATTTCTCTTCAGACATGATCTGGTGCTCCTGGAGAGAGCTGCAGCCTGCTGATTCAGGGCTGGATGTCTCCCTCTACCCCTCTGCAGTTCAGAGGACAGCAAAGGGGCAGCAAAGTGAATTGAAATTCCCTGGAAATGGTACAAAAGGAGGGGACAAGAGATTGTAAATAGCAGAAGCCAGTAAAAAGCTTTAATGGTCACGTATCATTGCAAACCTCTCTGAACCAAGCAGGGGAAAAAGTGTGGGAGGTCACTCGATTTGTGAACTGCCCACATCAGCAAAATGCTTCTGGTGGCATCTGGGAGAGAGACTGAGTAAAACGAGTGATTTTTCCATATAAAGCAAGTTGAAGTCCTAGGTTTGGGCTAGTTCTTCCCATAAAAGTCAGCCTAAATGAAAATTGACGATGATTGAGTAATTTACCCAGTAATGATGAAGCTCAGGTCCGTGTCCCCAGTGTAGTTTTTCCGAGCTGTAGCTGACACGACTGCCAAACCACTGATTTTTTCTCAACAAACGCTTTGCACTGCAGGCAGTATTGCTACCAACAAAACAATCTGCCAGAGATCATAAAATGTTAAGAAGTTCATTTGTTTAAAGCATTATGAAATAGTTCCCTTGCAGATCTCATTCTTTAATTTCCTGCACCGGGGTTGAGGTGTGGGACACCAATACTGATAGATCAGATTAACACCTCTGATGCTCAGATTTTCCACCAGGCTACTGCAAAACACATCATCACCATTGCAATATGAGCTCTGGATTCTGGACCTGTTGCTCTCAGGGGACTCGAACAAACTAACATAAGGTAAAAATAATGTAAGCAATTCCTTCCAATGGGGAAACTAAGACATTTGGGTTGTTAATTTGCCTTTTGGGGAAAAAAAATTAAGAAGGAGATTACTTTTTCTTCTTTACCTTCTCAATAAATGCATTTTCTCTTGCAGTGCAAGGCTCCAGACAAATCTAGTAACTGCAGCAAAAAGCTCGGTGTGAATATAGTCACCAAAATTAATCACCAACTAGAGACTGAGCAGGGGTTGTAGTGGACAACCATGGTCTAAGGCCCAGCAAAACCAATTTGTGTGATTACCAAACAAATAACTTTTGGCACATTACTTGATACATTACATACAGAACATTGTTATTTAAAAGAAGCTTTTTATTTAGGGTAAAACAAGAAAGAGTCATGGGGACAAAAAATATCAGGGAGACAGAAGTTATGCATACCACAACGGTACCTGCCAACTCTCAGACTTGGGGACCATGATTTGGGCTTAGACAGCCCAAAATCAAACCAAACCTTGCCTTGCAGGGCTTGCAGTTTGTTCTAGTAATTATCTCTCCTTGATGTCTTCAGAGTGTTGAAGGGGAAAACAAAATGTATATGATGGATTTTAGAAGTTGCCTATTTTTGTGGAAAAGGAGAATTTTGAAAAAAGGAAGGCTTTGTGTGACCTATTACCCATCTAAAAGTATATATTTCTGATATAAGAAATATACACCATTTCACCATAAAGATGATTTTTCTGAATGTCTCTAAACATTTTTAATCCACTTTTTAATGTAGCAGCAATTAAGAAAGCATGCAGAATGTTAATTGTGCTATTCTGGTACTCTGGAGAGCAAATCTTGAGAGATGTGAGTGGTTCCACAGACAACACAGAGGTCACAATACAGAATTCAACTCAGTGTTATGATGTGGTTAATGACAACAGTCTTCAGGGAACGATCCTGCTTCTAGAAGTGCACACCATCCTAGAGTACAAATGGAACAATATGTAGGATTTGCAAATGTCCTAGCTTCTGATGTCTCAGGGTATGTCTATACCAAACAATGCAATTGTCTGGCTTGAACTACCTCATCAATAGAGGTATGACTTCAATTCCCAGTTTTCCTTGACAGATGAAGGAATTTCCTTCCTCTCAGTCTGATCTTCAAACCATCAGGTAGCTGAGACGGCAGAATACGAGCGATAGAGTTCCATGGGTCGTTGAGAGAAGCAAGAGAAGATTTTTCCTGATATTTTATCCAGAGTTTGTCTTGCCCAGTTTCACCCCATTGCTCCACGTTACCTGTTCTCCTCATTGTCCCTCCTGAACAGTGCTCTTCAGAGCTCAGCTGTCTCCTCTGCACCACTGCACTGCCCACCCACATCACCGGCTATTTCACATTGCTGTAAATGCTCCAGGGAGCTCTTCTGAAACACACATTTGCTAAGAGACAAATTTCTCAGCTGTTAATGCAGGTTATTGTCCTTACTTTGCTGTGTCCCTTAGTGTTTATGGTTGTGGAAATGTGAATAACAAACTGCCAAGAGCCAAAGAAAGTGCAGGACCAGCTCCCTGATGGGGAGGTTTTCCTTGCCAATGCAATTGTTCAACTATACTGCTAAAGAAACCAAGCACTATCCTTGCTTAAGATTTGCTTCTTCATTAATCAGGTTCTGTCTTTACACACACACACACTTTAATACAATGAAAGGTCAAGAAAATGAAAAACCTGTAAATATGGCAAAATAATGTGATAATTCCTTAAAATATCCAAGGAAACTTGAGACTCCCATTCTGTTTGTACATCACTAAGATGCTGAGATGTTGCAAGCCCTCAAGATGTCAAATGACCCATGCCCAGGACAATCCCATTTCTACATGTTGAATTGTCCTTCAGCATTGCATCCACAGTACTCCGTGTGCAGAGGCTGTCAGAAAACTAGATCAGACCTGGGCATCCACTGCTTCCTCCTTCTAGTCTTCCTCTGCTGAAAATGTCAGGCAGAAGCAAAATATTTTATCCTCCTTTTTTATTCGTTCTTTGTCTGGGACAGTTTTAATAGCACAAAACCAAAGGAAGGCAATTTTGCTCCATTTGTATCATAGGTTGCAACTTTGCTCTAGATCCAAAGAGGTTTTTTACCATTGAAATGACATTTGGGTGACTTGGCCCTTACCTATGGTTCTACTCTTCTGTGCTGGGTAACTGATGGGTGAAGTCCCAACCAAGTGGTACTTTTTATCAGTGTAACTAAATATGTGAGGAGGTAGGCAAAGAGCCAAAGAGCCCATGAGTGAATCACCAGAGCAGTCCTGTCCCTGGATTTTCAGGTAATGAAAAAAAAAAAAAAAAAAAAAGATAAATATTGAGTTTAAACCTGGGAAGCTTAAATTAAAACATAAATCAGACTTTTATAACTCAGGGGGTTTTTTTAGTGGTTCCAGATTAACCACAAGAGGACAGTAGTTCATGGTAAAAAGCACAGTACACACTGTTAGAGCTGTCAGAAATGCATTAGAAAACCATGACTTCTGTTGGGTGCGTATGTAAGGATTTCCTGGTTGAAAACAAGTCACTTCAGCTATGCACCAGTGAGGGATTTCACAACTATATAAAATTCCATATTCAGCTTATCATCTTCCCTCTGTTTTACAGTTCTAGTGTGTGCTGATGCTCTGTGGAAGTTCAATGTCCTTCCTGCTCTCCTTTCCCAGCCAAGGAGCTCAACCCCGCATCAGGCCAGGCATGTGTGTCAAACTAAAGGAGCTTCTCTTCTTGACTTATCCTAAGGATGGATTTAGGGTCATTTAAATGTCATAAATAGCTCTAGGAAAATGCTCAAGGTCAAGGCATGTTCGTATCAAGGATGCACTTACCCTTGACGGCAAATTCCACCTCCATTGGAGCTCAGCCCACTTCTGGCCCTGCACAATATTCTGACCCATTCTCACCCACTTGCCCTGAGAGAGAAATCTTGAACTCTGCCAGGCATTGCCACTTTCAAGCCACCCCTGGAGCATGCTCCCAGGGATGAGGTGACACCCCAGCATCTCCCCTGCATCCAGGGAAGTTGCTGCTTTCCCTGTCCCAGTTTCCCACTCCCTTTCACCAGCTTCCCTGCAATCAGGAGGCTGCTTTACCCATCCAGGCTCCCAAACTACAATTCCACTCAACTACTGCTCAGTCAAGTCTTATACCCAAGACACCAAAATAAGCCCCAATGCATGCAGCTGAGAACTTGTCCTATAGATCTTACTGAAAGATTTGCCAGCATAAGGATGGAGGTTCTGGACATAATCTAGCTGAGTCCATAAACTACTTAAAGATGCTTTTTGGTAAATGCAATGTTATTTCGTGGGTAGAGAGCCCTTCCCAACATGTGTCTAGTGATGGAGCAGCAAGTCCTTGCATTCCTGAAACCTTGTGTTGCCTGAGAATTATGGCTGTGCCATGCTTTGTGTTCACATCAACCTTAAAAACAGTGACTTCAGACACTTTGTTGCATAAAGGCTGAATTTTTGAAATGTGACTGTGAGCTCGCTTGTTGTGAAAATACTCCTGACCTGCTTCAAAGGCCTCATTTACAAAGGCCCCAGGGACGAGTCCAGTCGCTCTGTGGGATAAGCAGAGGGAATTGAGTGAGACAGATCTATTTAAAGCTGTCAGGGGAAGAATAAGGGGCATTGCCCAAAATCAAGGGGAAGAAAAGCCCAAGAAGAATCTTGTGAAATAGCAATTGGATTTATTCAGTGAACTGGAACTAAGACTATTTGTAAAGGGTTTCAGTTAATCTTGTGTGAAAAGCTCTGAGTTTCATTATAAATGACTTCTAAAACGACTTAGAAATCATGTGATTTACACCAATACAATTTCATGATTGCAAAACTGATGACTTAGGAGCATCCATGAATCCAGAGCTGGAGATGCACCTACAGAACACCAGGGAGAGGAGGAAATGTAGACACCCTTGAAAGAAACACCAGATGTCTCCCCCTTCCTTCACCCCAATACTTTCAAAATACCAGAGCAGAAGATTGTTCATGAGCAGAGTGAAAAAAATGTTCACTTCCTGCCAGAATAGTCAAGTTTATTTCTATTAAAAATGGTAGCAAATAAAACTAAGAAATATACAATAAATCTTTTTCAATACCAATGCCCTTGATAGGGTCCTATCAGTCAGGTTTTTCCCTTTAAAACCACTGGTATTCTCTCAATCAATATTATCTTCTCTACAAACTGTACAAGAAGGAACCCTATGTACAAAGATATTTGCTGTGGGGAGTTTCTTTGCTTTACTTCACTTTTGGCACTGCTATAGCTTTATTCTCAGAAAATCAAGTTAATCAATGGTTCTGAGTCAGGTTTTGTACCAAAAGTAAGTCCACTGCATTAAAGCGTGGTCCAGAGAAATGTCTTTCCAGTAGGGCTGCTCCTTCTCAGTGTCAGTACCAACTTTTTTCTTCCATTATGACCTTTTTGGGAGTCCATGCATGAGTAAAGCCCTAGATCCACCACACACTGAAAATGTTGGTAGCCAACTTGCCCTTTTTCTCTCAGAAAGAGAAAAGCCAGTCATGACTGCCAGCTACTCCTTGTTACTTTTACAGGACAGTAATTTGTCTCTGTAATGGAAAAGAAAAATACAATTAATTCAACCAATATATTATATATTAATTACCAAAATTATTGAAATAAACTTTTAAAATAATATCAAGAAAGTAATTATAAAAGTAACTTTATACATAAAACTTTCAGATCTAAAATGAGAAATGTATGTGACTACTAGGGGCCAAAACATGGCACATTTAATTTAAACCCTGGCAGCAAGGGGCAGGTTCCATTGCAGCTATAATAAATTACATACAAGTGCTACAGAACAATAACAAAAACTGTGAGCCATCCATTTCAGTACCATTTACAAGAAATCAATATCAATACTTAATGCAATACTGGTGAAAAATGAGCAAAGATACAGAAAGCATAATAAACCAGTAATGAAAGACCTTGCAGTGTTTCACTTGGGAAGAAAAAACTAACTGTCTATATTTTCATGTAGAGGGATATTTCACTGAAGCAATGTGCTGGAGGTATGAGTGTTTTGCAGATCTAAGTTTAAAATAACCTCTTTATTAAATTTAAAAAAAGTTCTTTAAACTGTGGATTACCAGCTTAGTAAAACTCATACATATGGAAGGAGGCATTTCATCTTCCTAAGGCCCTGAGTATTTTTCATCAGATTGCCTCAGATCAAACATCACTCCATTACTTCCTGCTCTGAAGGCAGAGGCAACACCACTTGCATCTAACCAATTTTGATGTTCTGTTTAGGAGTGGCAGGGTTTAAATGTTCTACCACCAGTGAACTAAACAGGATATTTCATCACGTAGCCCCATTTCCTCCACTGGTTTCAGTCTTGGCGAAGAAAAATGTGTTATAATACCTTTCAGAAAGGATCTATTGCAAGGTGGAATCTGGGACAAAATAATCCTGAAAATAACAAGTGTAAAGACCCTGCCTAGTGAGGCTACCAAGTGTCAGTGAATTGCCATTTGTCACCACAGCTACCATCCTCATCAACACAATCACCATCATCCCTTTGCTCTCCATCAAGCTAAAAGGCTTTTCAGGAGAGCTTCAGCTCTCCTAGATTTTCCTTCAGCTCCCTGGATGCCTCAGAAGACAGTAAGAATTATAAAATTAGAAGAGTGATAAAACCAGAAGAATTATAAAATGATATATGTAAATATTGCATGCTAATAAAAATGACAAGAGAAATAGTAGGAAATGCATTACAGTTCTACACAATGTTTATAGGTAGATAGGTAAATAGATGGATAGACAGAGAAACCTTCCTATTGTCATCACTTAATTACCATGGCCTGATTGCTGTGCCCTTCCTTAGTATTCCCATTTGAGTTACTCCAGTGGTTTCTCTCTCTCCTTGCCTCTGTCTTTGCAACCCTCCCCTGCACCCAGGGAAAGTCCAGCACCAACATCCCCACCACATTTCATCCGTCCCCTCCATCCCATGGCAGTGGAGATCAACTCACTTTGGTCACATGGTTGTCACATCCTTCTCCTCATGGGCAGAGTAACAGGAATACCTAGAAATCTGTGACAGCAGACTACCAAGAAACAAGGAACATCTAAACCTACCTTTTTGGCCAGCAAAAGCTCTGATTTACTACGATCAAAAGGGAATTAACAATATACTTTCTGAATGGTCCATAGCCTTTGGGAATAGATCAGTTTCAAAAGGATTCTGCAATACAGCATCCAGTCTTTGGCTGATATCAGGCATCTAGTAACAAAATATGCTGATTTTAACTATAAGAAGCAAATTTCCACAATTTCATACCCCAAATAAAAGTTTTGCTGTAGCACTACCCCATCCAGTACAGAGTTCTACTAATCATGTATGGGGGGAATAAAACCTTTTCTAAAAAAAATAATTAATGTTATCCAGACAATAAAACCTCAACAACAAATAGCTTGGTCTAACTGCCATATTGATACTTGTACAAATATTAAATGTTTCTCACTGGAAGAAATCAAAGATTTGCATACAAGCGTTTTCAAAACTTGAAGCTTGACCTCACAGCTTCTTTTTCATGAGCACAACTGTAAAAAAAGCTTGGTTTGAGGCTGGGTTCATCCTTCATTCACACTAAAACCAGATTGCATAAACTATTGGGTTAGCTTATGCAAAGAATATAACCTTTCACCCCGGGCCTTCGCCAGCAGTGAAAGCACAGAAATTCAATGGATTGACATATAACAGCCTTTCACAAAAAGGGAAGCCTTCCACAAAAAAAGGAAGATAAGGAACTTGATATGTTTAGGTTGTGGAGTCTCCTTCTCTGGAGACATTCAAGACCCACCTGGACGCCTTCCTGTGTGATCTCATCTAGGTGTTCCTGCTCCGGCAGGGGGGTTGGACTGGATGATCTGTCGAGGTCCCTTCCAATCCCTGACATTCTGTGATTCTGTGAAATAATAAATAGGTTGAATTGCAGAAATGGAAGGTTTAGACATCAGGAGAAATATTCTGGTAGAAACTGAAGGGAATCTGGAGTCATGTTAAGTCAAGGGAGGCCCCTTGGACAGTTTGCCAGGAGTGCAGCCAGTCAAGTGTCAATAACAACATCAGAGGCACTCCATGATCCTATTGCAAGCCTTGCATGATGGGATTCAATGTGAGAGAAGGATGCCCTGCAGCATTTCTACCTTTCACCCAGTATCAGTCCTAAAGAGGCTGAGGACAAGGCTGAGGATGGCTGCTTAGGCAACCTCTCTATGTTGTCCTTCATCTCAGACAACTGGGATAGTTATTCCTGGCTGTTCTGAAATGAGCAAACATAATCACACATATCAAGACATACATAGCAGTGAAAGCTCATCCATAACTACTATATGAGAGGTTTTGCCACCTGCTTCATTGGACATGGGGTTTCATTTCCTTACCTGGGTAGTATTTTTACCATCTCACTTCCCCACATCAGTGTGATTGCAAATTCTTATTTAGTAGATTTCTGGGGTTTTCTTTTGTTGGTTGCTTGTTGTTTTTTTCAAGTGGAAAGTATGACAATGTCTTCCAACAACACAGAATACTTCATGGAAGAATACCTCAAGTGTTGATATATGAAAAGGGTGAGTCTTGCCCTTTTGGACAGCGATCATCTTCTGGGTTTTGTTCATACAGCTCCCAGGCCAGTTTAGAGTTGGTACATGACTAGAAATGATGGAGAACAAAGTCCATCAGGAGGGGACGTTTTTGTACTCATTCATCCATCACAGCACAGCACAATACTGTGACCAATTTCTCTATGTAAATAGCTAATGGGAATGGAGAGGAGAAGGGCTGGAAGGTGCTTTTTGGGAAGTGCCACAGGGCTGGGGCTGTTCAACCTGCCATCCAATTGCTCCAAAACACACATTTTTGTCCAAAGGACCAGGGCTTCATCAGGAGGGGACTTCCTGGGTCAGCTCCTGATTTTTCCAGCTCTGTTAGTAACAGCTTTATAACAGTCTTTCCCCAGAATTTCTCAGATATAAGAAGTCCTTTTATGGGCACAAAATAAGAGCCCTACCTACTACAAAAGATTTTTGCATTCCTGGATTGTGTTGAATAGAACCTGACTGGAGCAGTTAGTCCCTTAAGGATCATGGTACGAACAGATGGCATACAGCACTACTCAGATGTTGGCAGAGTTATGTCCAGAACACTTGCAGCTGTGTAAAAATCAGTAGGAGTCTGGATTATGTGCAAAATGAAAAATCATTAGGGAGTGAAAGTATTTGAAACACTGCTTCCACTAATCAGCTTTTAAACATCTCCCCTCTCCAGGAGGAAATTAATTTTTTTGCAAGTATACAAGGGATTCCTATTGCATGATATGAGTTAAATCTAACTGATTAATCCCTTAAGTAAAATTTATTTCTTTAAATTAATTCAATGCTTTCTGCTGCTGTTCAGTTGCTTTGCCTGAGGACACCACATTTGTTTGCTCACTCCTACCTGTCTAGGCACACCCACTCAGTGCTAGAATGCCCTTATGAGTTAAATGGATGATCCCTTGTTATAATTATATAAAATATATTGCAGTAAACATGCTGTTGCACTCTTTAAATCTGCTTTTCATCACCAAGTCCAAGCTGATAATTTAAATATGACTCTAGCTGAGCATCACTGGAAAGAGCAAAATCCCACTGAATTTAATGAATCTTTGCACTGATTTCAAGTGCCTTCATGTTTAGGCCCTAATGAAATGACTTTTATTTTTGTTTTCCTGGAATCTTCTGAAAGTGATCCTCTACATTTACTGCAATAGAAAGCGATAGCTGGAAGGGTTTGGGGACCTGAGAAGTTCAATACCCAGCAGATGGTGCTGTAATCAAATCCTAAAACCTGTTACGCCAGAGCCACTTAGCTATGTGTCATGGCAAATTTCGGCAATTAATAAAGAAAGCATGTTTATTTTAAAGGCACGTGTTACTGCATTTAAAACATACTTATTAATCTGAAGCGCTAATTGGCTAGGTAATATGCTGAAACAATCCGAAGAAATATGTGTGCTTTACATGTCTTGCAGAGAAATGATTGTGGATCTTTTCTTGTGTCTTGTCTCTCGTTTTAGGTAAGCAAACCAAAATTCCTCCATTTGCATTATCTTGTGTGTTCCCCCCCTGGGGTTGGATTTCACAGGAGCAGAAATGTGATCAGCTGATAAGACAGGAAAGGAATATCATTTCCCCAGTGAATAAATTATAAGTATTTTGGGGTTTGGGTTTGTTTTTTTTTTTTTAAATACAAAACTTGGCTTTCTTTCAGACTCTTTGGCTTTGTTGTCACAGTCCTCCACCACCTGCACTTGCATATCTGATCTTCAAATTCCCCTGTTTTGTAACTGGAACTGAATACAATGGCCATGTCCTGAAATCAGCCCTTACTTTTCTCCTCTACAATCTTCATTAAGGCTCGCTGCTGTTGATAACCTTTGATCTCCTCTCCAGGTCTGGCTATTTCTGCTTAACTTTTGAATGGTATACACCTATCTGATATTGCCCGTTCTCCCAGGGAGGGAACTCATCCTCTTTGTAGATGTTCCTAGGAGAATAACCTCTCAAAAATGAGCTGGGGAAAATTCAGCACTCAAGAGACAGGTACCTTGATCACACAGATATTGGCATTGCCGAAAGCTGGGGACCATCACCGCCTGGCAGAAAACCATGATGGAGATTGCTGGGCCTGAGAATTTGATTCCATTTATATTCCTATATAAATTCCTATATAAATATATATAGGAATATATTCCTATATATATTCCTATAAATGAGAATTTGATTCCATTTATAGATTTTTTTTTTTTAATTTGACCTGAAATTCAACTTGAGCAGATGTCCTTTCTAGTGGGAGCAGCACCTATGCACAACCTTCCTGGGCAAAACTGATTTTACACGATACCCCAAACACAGAGACAACCTTTCATAGGATAAAATACCAAACAAGCTCTTTTGCTGAACCATCTGGAAGTTGTGTCCAGGACAAGCTCTTGAAGAGTTGACCATCCTTGTGATCAGCCTTTGGGACTCCACGCCTGACAATGGTCAGTGCATTTCTAAACAAAGTTCTCACTCACTTTAGAAGCAAAATTTAATGCAACACTTGCCAAAAGAATGTGATTGCAGATGTGCTACATCTATATACATGGGCAACTGAAGTCTAAACTGAACTGAAACAAAGAAAACTTTTTCTCATAAATCATGTTTCCTGTAGTAACAGTTTTCACTTACACAGAGTGCAGGGTTGCAGCAAAGATTCCTTGGGCTATGGAATTTCATTTAACACACAGCATGGTTTTTAAATAAGAAATACAGCAGGATTAATTTCTATACTTCTTAGAGCATAGAACTCCCTTCCCAGAATTATTAATGCAACAATACAGACACACACCCAGGGCCACATTCTAGCTTTGAATACACAAGGTTTGCATTTAATTCAACAAAAGCTGCACAAGTACACCTGAGGACAGGAATTTCCCTTTATCATAAATTTTTCATAAAATGTAATTATTATGTATGATAATTTTAGCTAATGAATACATTTGAATGATTCATTTATTATGTACAAGTCATTTATAAGGCATTCACAGCCAGTTTTATTAATCATTATTAAAACCTTGTATTTATTTTAATTCGTATTTCAGCAGAGCTACTTCTTTGAAATGCTGTAGACTTTCCTTCTAATATTTTTGAATCTCAGACCTGATTACTGCTTCTGTGAGACTCCAATCCAGTTTATATGGAAGACAATATGAGGCTTTTCAATTATTTCAATGGTTTATAGATCAGGTCAGTTATACACAAATGGGTATTATTAGATCACTGGCCTATACTTGGCATATATAGAACAATTTGTAACACAGAAGATAAGGGTGGAACTACTCTCAGGAATGACTGAGATTTGCCCTCTTTGTGCACATGGGAATGACCAGTCCCTGGAGAGGGATGTAGTGTAGGAATTATCACTTCTCTTTGGTACTTGGGTCCAAGACTTGGAGCAGCAGGATCCTTACCTGCTATTGTATCATTGCCTTCTTTAATTCTTTAACACAAGGATCTATTTTACCTTCCTATTTTAAGTCATGTTATTCTGCTGGTTCTTCTGTTGCAACGTTCTGTTCTTATAAAGAAGAAATTTCCATCCCCTGTAAGATTTATATTTTTAACTTGTGAAATTTTATAGAACACAAGCATTGACAAAACCAACTACCTTTGATTAACACTGAGTTCCTTCACAAGTACTGCACACATACAGTCTCCTTCCCCTCTATTGCCAATTTTGGAAGGAAGCAGGACCAAATAAGGTAAAATTTAAAGAAATTAAGAAAAGGGAAATCCCAATTCTTTGCCACTAAAAGAAGCCTCTGTCTTTGGCCATAAGAAGAGTAAGCAGTTTTTATACGTAATAATATAAAATCAATTAAATTCATATTGGGGAAAAAAAAACAAAAACAAAAACAAAAAAACCTTGTAAAGGGATGCAGCAAGGCTTTGCACACTTTGCTTTGAGAGAGCTATCCCAAACCTGTGGACCTAAACCAAGATGCAAAATAAATCAGATTTTTTTCCCCACTATACTTCATTTCCTCCAGATAAGAAATCATAGGGCTCACAGGGTCTGGTCCAGAGACCTTTAAAGAACTGGAGAAGTTTCCATCCATTTTGATAGACTTCCCAGTGAATTCTTATGGCTCACTCTTCATTTTGGTGTGCAGTGCTACCAGTGCAGAATCTCCATTGTAAGGGAGAAAAGCTTCAGTCAGTTGTTATCATCTACAAACCTTTTGCAAAATATACCTTGCAAAAAGGCCAGCTCATTATTAAGGTTATTTTCCTTTCAACACACCAATTTCCAACAAATATTGAAAAATTTTACGGATGTTCTTCATTTTTCACACTTAAGCAACTTCAAAAAAATGCCAAACTGATTTTGGAGGCAAAACAAGCAAATACATTTGCTCCTCACATGTTTTTGTGTTGAAATTCAACTCAGGTTGAATTTTTACAGGTAAATTACAATCCCTGGAGAAAAAGAGGTTTTCTATTTGGAGCCCTAATGCAGGTTTCATAAGAGTGGCCCTACAGTATTGCTGTGCCTTCGACCTTTTATTCCTGAGGTGCAGAAATGCCTGGTTCCAAACGTCGCAAAATGAGAAATTACAGAGCCTGTCTAACAAATCAAAAATAAATGAAGTAACAACATAAAGGTAAATTTACTGTTATTTATAATTTACCATTTTTACCTTGTTTTCAATTGTCTCTTAGTCCTCTTCATTCTAGGAGCCCATTACATTTTATTATGCTAAACCCTATCTTCTGTCACATAAATTACAGTTAAAGATCTTAATATTAAAGCCTCTTAGCTCCCAGACCATATTTCAGGCTTTGTTCAAACCAGACATTAATGCTGAAATTGAACACAGATCACTTTGTCATCATTACCTATGATCTCAAAAGTATAATACAATCTTTGCTATATATGGCACAAAAATGCTTCTTTGTATAACACTGAATTATGGAGATATATTGATATTCTTAATATTTTGACAAAACAATAAAACTAAATATGTTAGCTCTTTAGCAGATACCAGCATACCAGCCCAGCTATTATAACAACAGTTACAGAGGTAAAGATTTATTTATTCCAGATAAAATAGGGAATTAATCATACAGTTATTTTAATCCTAATTTTTCCTCAGTATAATTTAGCCTTCCTGCTCACTGATAAAGGAAGTCTGTTGCCAGTGTTCATCATCATCTGCTTGGGTTTCACAATATCCACCTTTGTTACGGGAACAATATTCTCTTTTCAATGGTCGTGACTCCAGCAAGGAGAAACACCGGTGCAGACTGTCTTTCATCTTATTGTGTGTTTTTTACTTCTGCCCCAGAATTACCCTAAAAGAGGTGTTCATGAGCCTGGACTGGGCTCTGGGTTGTGCACAGGGATGGAGGAGGGATCTCGATGTATTACCACAATCCTCTCCTGTTTTGTGCCTAGAGCCTGTATTATTATTTTGAAAGATTTTTCCTTACATTCCAGCAGAGACTTTCATGCACCTCTGGCTCCTGTTTGGTGTTTACCCACCACTCTCAAACCCTTTACAGGTGCATATGTACGGGGCCAAATTCTGTTTGGAGCTATTACCACTTCAGTCAGGAGAAACCCTATGGAATTAAGCACAGGGGTAAGTGAGAGCAAAATGTTGCCTGTTGCAAGAGAAGTTATATTACCAGTGTCAACGTGAGGGTATCTTCTGCAGAGTATTTTTACAAGGCATCACCTACACAATACCTATATCAATGAATGAAAAGTCTTCAATGATTTCTTCTTACCTTGGACAACAAAAAAGCCCTGCTGTTTGTAGCACCCAAGCAAGGATCTCACCCCATCCTGCCAGTATGGCAGTGAGAGAGGCAGTCCTCAAAAAGCTCTTCCCAAGAGAAAATGTCATATCTGATTTTTCTTTATCTTCTGGACTGCCCACAAACTGCTCCATTTGTCTAGTTACTCCTGATCAGTCAACATGCATGAGAGGGAAATGAAGCCACAAGCTCTTATTTTTTCTGCAGTCTGGTTGGGTTTGAGAAAGGAGAAGATCCACTTTTCAGCAATGACTCCTTTATGTCTGCCTGCAAATTAACTTTATACAAAAAGCAAAGATCCATGGAAAAAAGGCCAGGCAGATACACCTCACTACAGGTGAATATAAAAGCTGAATTGACAACTCCAAAAGTAAACAAACTCTCCCAAAAACCGCTTTGTACAGGTGCTCGTTTGTACCTACAGACTAGCTGATGATAATTTCTCCAGTGGAAACACGTCCTGCAATACTTCAAAATATCTCTGTCCACTTGTATTAGAGTTTGGGGTATTGCAACGTCTTTCATTCTAAAGAGAGGGTTATTTTTTTAATATATACCTTTTCATTACAACTAGGAGTAAGGTCATGAGTTCTTCTCATGATGGAGGTATAAATATTACATTGTATGGCTGAAATAGTCTGCCTCCGTTCCTGGAGAATACCCTTGGGTAAAATACTGTGTCAGGGCAGCTGATTGCCTGCTCATTTCAGTTTGCTTACTTTTTACAAATAAATTGCTAGACAAATGAATAAAAAGAGAGCGTTAACTTCAGACAATCATATTCATAACTCAGACTCATTACGGCTTCAGAGCCTTTAAGTCTAAATTAGAGTTATTTATGAAATTAGGTATATCATTTTTTTTTGTTTGTTTGCTTCTTTCTTCCCAGAGAAGGTGGGGAGACTCTTATGGTGACAGCAAGAACAGGGGATGCAGGAGAAATGGATTTTGTTCACAATTTTCTTGTATGAAGTTGGGCAAGCTACACATGTTCAAGGTAGAAAATCTCAGCTCCACTTGGGTCTTGGGAGTGATCCCAAGCAGCTTTGAGGAGATGACATGCAATGGTGTCAGTCATGCATACAGACTTTTGAAGGCCCATAGTCAGACATAATCATATCCTTTTTCTTCCACTTTTGGGCTTTCTTATCTTTTTCATTGGTCCCTCCTTTGTAGGCAGGAGCAATTTGTTACTGGGTGTGCATATAGCATGTAACACCATCTAATCATTTCAAACATCAATCAGACTGCAAAGACTCTGGTGTTTTTCATGTTTTAATTTTTTTCTATTTTTATCTTTCCATTTTTCACATTCATATTATTCTGGAAGTGCCACTTTCTGGTAGATTTTCAAGTATTCCCTTTTTTGGTAGTTTTTAGATCCTGTTATTATCCTATAAGTGCTAAATGATAATGATTCATCTGTTCATTTCAATAGATACACAGTTCTTTGCAGAACGGTTATTAACCAGGGGCTGTTAATTATATAAGAAGATAATTTCATGTAAATGTTGGTCCTAAAAAACAAACCATCTCTCTGTTTATTGCCCAACAAGCAAGTAGTTGGGTTTGATTTTTTTTGTTGTCGTTTGGTTTGGGTTTTTTTACTTCTTGTTCACACGCAAGTGAAGCGATTGATTCATTTGAGTGAATGAAAAATGCATCATAATTGCTGCAGTCTGTCCAACCTGAATTATGTGCTGCTGGCACAGGAACAAGTAAATAATACCTCATCTGTTTACTGCTCTGATCAACCTTGCCATTTGAACCAGTGGCTGACAAAAGAGAGAGGAAATCCACAGTTGGTAGATAGCGTGAGTCAGGAGTTGGCAAACAGCAATTACAGCTCCAAAAAACAAAAAGGGATCTCGGTTAAATCTATTTTGTCTGGCACTCAGCAAGGCTGATAAAATTGGGGGTTGCCTTCTCAGCCTGATTTAAAACCTTCACCTTTGGGAAGGGTTTGCTTGTGACTGTGTGAGGGTTACATCTGCACTGATGAGGAGCGAGGTGACTTCCCATTGTGGGACTCTCCCACCTGCAGCTCTTGGTTGTGGAGAAAAGCAAAGCACAAGTGGGGAGCTTCAGGCTCACACAGCCAGGACACCAGTGATGAGACATGGGGACTCTTTGGGAACCAGGGGCTCCATCCCTAGAAGGGTTATCCCCAACTCATGTCCTTCCCAAGGCTGAGGATCTTTCTTCTGCTCTGTTGGCCTATGACACATGAGATGTTTCCATGCCTTGTGAGGACGTTGATTTTATTTTGCTTTAATTTTTGTAGCTTAAGCAATACTGATCCTCAGATTGGTATGTAAAAGGCCATAAATTTTTACAGAAGACTGTAAATTTACAGACCTTCATTGTCTATGCAAATATTTATGGCACAAACAAGAGCAGCTGATAACACAGCATCTCTCTGTGTCCCTTGATCTCTTGGTTGGGTTGGTCTAGCCCTTCTTCCACAGCAGGAACACTTTTTTGCATCTGAGCTTAAGCAAAACCTGGGGTTAATGAAATTATATTTTCCATCTAGAACAAAACTATCTCTAGAAATCCTTCACCAAGTGACTATTATCCTGTGCTCCCATCTGCAAGTGACTTCCCAGTGTCCTGTTCTTATTTATCCTTGGAAGATACAGGCTGGTTTAAGGAACATAAAAACATCTAATTGCAAATCAGTTTCTTTACCATCTGCATTTCTATTTCTGCCTCTGCTAGTCTCATTGATAAAAATCCATGGCTGTGCATAGAAGTAAAGAACACATAAAACTCAAAATGCCATCAATTGATAGCTAAAATCATAGACAGAAGAACCAGAGAGCTTTAAAATAAATATTTGACCCCAGTGGTAGTAAGTGCAGAATTCCCTGTGGCATTGGCAGGCTGGTCTCAAACACAGATATCCACTGCTCTGCACGGGTTTTTCCCTTTAAATCACATCGTCATTGGATCTAAAAGCTTGAGCTGAAATCCACAGTAAATAATGAGAGTTGGAAACCTGACTCTATCTGCTTTTAGCTTGCTCAGTTACAATCTGAGTCTTTAACATCTGTGTTACTAGATTAAAGTGTTTGTTTTCATGTTTTTCTCACATATTTGATCACTGATTTTTTTTTAAATACTTGGGTTTAAAATTCAGATCAAGCTTTTAGGCTTTTTGCTACTGACCTTCATTACATTTTTTTCAGTTGCAGCTGTCAAATTAAAGTGATTTATATTTTCTAAAGTTAAAGCAGATTTCCGATGATCGTGATAATTATCTTCCAGATAAGAGTCCATCATGTTTAAGATATTAGGTCGACAAGGTGGTGTAATAGCAGCCATAAGTCACATGAGGACTTATCTCTTGGGGACTGTCTTGATGTACACCCAGAGAAAGATGCCCCGCTGAGCTCCCAGCTCCAGCACAGAACCAGCAGTACCACCAGTTCCCTCAACAGAACTTTGACAATTAAATAAATACCCACACAATTTTGTAGACCTAAGGATGCTGAGGGGTTTTTTTATTTTGCATGGATTAATTAGATTCATAGAAATAATATTTTAATGTGTCATATTTTCAATCTAAAATTTGTTTTATTTCATGTAAAAGAAAAACTTAATTTTATTTTCCATATATAAATTAGACCTAGTAAAAATCAAAGGACTGTAAAGTAGATGAAGGGTTCTTTTATATGGAAAATATTCTTTCTACAAAAATTAATTGGCCCTTACTTTAAAATTTTTGCACTGGCAAATACATGTTCTCCATGTACCTGGTGTTATCTGCCAGTAAAATTTACTACCATCTGAACTATTCATCCCCATATTTCAGGACACTGAAAATCATAAAGATTGTTCCCTTATGCTGAGGTGAATGCTTGCTCAAAGCACAATCATTTCAATTTCAAAACGATAAAAGATAGTAAGTGAAAATGCATGAGAAGTTTCAAGAACTGTGGAAAAAAAGATCATCTTTTGAACTATTGACTTTTAGCAGCCAAATAATAGTCTATTTGCTGATTTCAAAGGTGAATTTTCACAGATAACATCATATGGGGTACAAATCTGATTTTCCAAGACATTGGATATACATCAAGAAGGTCCCCAAGAGGTATGTCCTTATGGGGTACAAAAGGCTGTGGCCTCATTTCATTGGGTGCTCAGTAAAAACAAATTTCTGGAAATTCAATTATCTCCAATGAAGCACCAAGGTAAATAACACCTCTAGCAGGAAGATCTGAGCTACTCTGCTTGACAGAGACTCGTTTTTCATTGCCACTCCAAGGCATTGCATGTTGACCAAATGCCTTGGTCAACATAGAGTACCTCTACTTTTTGGTTTATATCCTCAACAGAGACTCAGGGTTTGGATGTAAGACAACAGCTAAACAAGAGCTGCCACTGAAGTCTAAGATACCATCTCACTTTCCAGGTGGAGATTTCTGACTAACTTTTGTCTGGTTGCCATGAGTGTCTTTGGGAGGTCCTTCCCAGTAGAAGTCATTGCAGTTGGGCACATGCCAAACAAGACTACAGCATCTGGACCTTCGTTAGTAGCATCCACTGCCACTCAGAACAACACCCATAGAAAGGATTTGGGGCTCCTTCCCAGATGGGATCTGAGTCTTTTAGCATGTATTTGCTAATGTATTTTTAAGCCATGCCACCTTACCTTTTGAAGTAATTTGCATTTTTCCACCTTAAACAAAGATGTTCTTGATGAATACTAGTTTGGTGGTTTTTTTCTTGTTGAGTTTCAAAACATACCATTGGATTTACTAACATCTGTGGTTTCCTGCTCAGAAACCTTCCAGACAGCAAAGGGTGAAGCTGTGGGAGACCAATACTGCTGTCCTTGTCACTCCTGAAGAAAACCCCTCCAAAGTGCTGCCTCTGCTTTGCCATGTGAGCCTCGCTTTCTTTTCCTGGTGTTCCCCTTGCTTCCTTAAATAAAGAAAGCCAGTCTAGCTTTTGCTCAATTACTTCACATAATTGCAGAATATGTGGAGTTCAACTGGGAAGCTAGGAGGGAGCTGTAAAAATGGTGCTGTAGCAGCAGTCACTATAGGAGGAATAAATCCGCTTTGGTGTGAGAATCCCCTCCAGGACATCTTCCAATGTTGCAATAATTTTCTTCCCCCATAACTGTGTTTTAGTCTCACTGCAGCTTATGTATCATATTGGAGAGCAGCGATATATGAAGAAATGAAACTCCTTTTGTTGCTTTTCTTTAAGGCACTTCACATTTGTGCAGTGAAGCCTGTTTT
The DNA here is from genome assembly GCA_907165065.1 of Caprimulgus europaeus. The sequence continues at coordinate 4,928,845 of OU015529.1, forward strand.
ACATCATCGCATGAGGGACAGAAGAAAAGGCAGATATTTCAGAGATTTGACCTTCCAGTAAAGATGGAGAAGGATTGCTTAGGAACAGTTTGGTTTCTTAAGACAGAAAGCTGTCCACTCAGATTCTCTGATGTAGCTCTTTGGACCACCTGTAATTGCTGGGGGTCCAAGCCTGTATGTTATACTCATTTTACAGTTTCAGACACTGCACTTGGAGAAAGGAACGGATAAATGGTCGCCACTTGCTGCCACCTTTGATATTCCAGCAGGTCAGGTGTGGGAAACAAGCCTAACTGTGGCCAGGGCAAAATGTATGCAAAGGATCCTTGCAGAACACCCATTAACTCTGCCTTTAAAAGACAAATACATCATCTTGGCAACGATTTCAAAATTACTATGAAACACCAGAAGTACAGACTGGTAAACAACTGGACCTGGCAAACTTTGAAGAGATTTGAGATTAAGGCTGATTGAGATTCATAGATAAACCCATCCCTGTGACAAAACTCTTATTATTCTCAACAAAAAGATTGCTGTGCCACAAGGATCACAGAAATGTAAAGTATTTCCATGGAAGGCATAGGCTGAAGCTGATATGAATCAACTTTTGTAAACCTGAATTGACCCAGCATCCTACAAGGGAGAGTGGATTTTTCTTCTCTTCTAAGTTGTTTCTATATGATGGCCCTTTTATTTTTTATGGAGATTTCCCTTTTCCTGAGAATTGGGATGAATGTCAAGATGATCCCAGGAGATACAAAGTAAGAAACAGATAGGTTGTGCTTTGGGACATACTGATCCTGCCCATTTCTAGAAAATTAATATCATCATCTTTGTTTGTGTCATCTTTGATTAGTAACTTCTCCAAATAACTGCTGCAAGAGTAATTATTGGTCACTGGAGTTATACCACTGTCAAATGGTTACTATTCTTATCAGAAACAAGTCCCATTTTTAATGGATTGACCAGTGGAAAATATGGATATTCAGTTGATGTGCAATACACATTGCTGTTATTTTCTGTACATCCCTTTTCTTACTCTTTCTTTTTCTCTCCCAGCTTCATCTCTCTTCTTGAAGTTGTGAGCCTTTCCACAGCTCTTCTACATAATGAAGTAGCTAAAGAAACCAAGAATAGGTGTCTCTGCTTTTTTCAGCAGAGGTACTTCAGCTGCAGATGTTTTTATGAAGGGAAGTCAGAAAAATGAAGTCAAAGGAGAGCATTGGTGTTACCCGTGTCATCCTGAGCCAGAACTGTAAAGTCAACTGCCTGCCTGTATCTGCAAATTTGGATTTGTCCTTCACAGATTTCGCCACAGGTGTTCATCTGCTGTCAGGACTTGGGTTACTTTGTCAAATTCAGAAGCACATACTTAATGTTCTCCAGCAGAAATTAAAGTATTTTGGAAAATCATATTGAGAGGAGTTGGCAGCTGCTGCAGAAGAATCCTTGTGTACACCTGATAATAATCCTTATGCACACCTTATAATAACCCTGATATACTTTTACTGTTTATCATGCCAAGCTCTGTGTCTATGTCCAGTTTCTTTACTACTTATGCTGATTCCAAGCTACTTCCACTTAGAATCATAGAATCATAGTGGTTTTAAAAGACCTTTAAGATCATCAAGTCCAACCATTAAGCTATCACTACCAATCCCATCTCTAAACCATGTCCATTAACACTTCATCTACCCATCTTTGAAATACCACCAGGAATTGTGACTCCAACACTTCCCTGGGCAGCCTGTTCCAATGTTTGACTACCCTTTCTGTGAAGAAATTTTTCCTAATATCCAACCTAAACCTCCCCTGGTGCAACTCATAGCTGCTTCCTCTCGTTCTGTCACCTGTTACCTGGGAGAAGAGACCAACACCCACCTCTCTATAACCTCCCTTCAGGTAGTTGGAGAGAGCGATAAGGTATTTCCAAATACTTGATTTAATGCACATTTATAGCTAATGATATGCCCTCTAAAACCACTGTCATATTTACTGTTGGTTTCAGACACTTTCTCTGCAACAAATTATTTTAAAAAAACCCAAACAAACCAGAAAATATGTGTAGATACAGGAGATGTATTTCTAAATAGCTTTGCATTAAATTATTCATATTTTTCATCATGACAACCAGAGATTAGTCCCCCAAAAAATCAGTGATAAACAATGTGATGGTGTTGCTTTTCTCCACACCGTATAAACAACAGTTAAATAACACCTGATATATTGCATGAATTAGAAGTTCCCCCCTAAGCCTGATTTCATTCACATTGATAATTTGGTTAAACAATAATTTCCAGAAACTACAACCTTTTAATAAAGATATTCACTGCTGGCAGAAATCTCATCCTGCTCTCTATTTATGCCTTTAGTACCTTTTTCTAAAGGTTCTCTGCACTTTGTTACTTAATTATGCATCTTGTTTACCGTACTCATTTTACAATTACATGACGACGCGGTTGTAAGCAGCAGCTGCTGTGGGAGGCGAGGAAGAACCTCGGTTATCTGATAGCTCCCTTGATTCACTTTTCTGCCCCAGAAATAAGAAGCACCTTTGATTGCTCCTTGTAAAGAGATGGAAGCAAGTCTCTCAAGATATCCCAGCAGCAATTTGTGGTTGTCACTCATGGCAACTGGCTAAAGAGCCGTACAATTTGTATTGTTGTCTTATTTTGAATGGAGATGCATAATATGTTTATAATGGCTATAGATATGCCAGACCATGTTCTGTCCTTCAGCTGTGTGTGTCACCAGATCTGGCACTGATATGTATTGTACACGTGTGTTTTGTCCAACCAAGGCTCTCCTGATGAGGTAAAAATCAGACAAAGGGAGAAGCAACCTCCCTGCTTCCAGGGTCTTCAAGGGGATGGCAGAGCAGATTTGCAGGAATGCCATAATAACCCATTACCTGGAAAACTGCTCTGGTGTGCCTGGGAAAAGAGTTATGACAATAGAGCACCAGCCATGTGCTTGAGCCCTCTGGTTGGTCCCTCTAACATCTCTAGGGAGAGCTGTGGCCTCAGCAAAACAGCCTTCATACAGTGATGGTCATGGTACAGGACAGAAACTTCCTCAGTGGGCAGCACAGGGTGACTGTGGGACACTTGGTCCCATGCTGTCCCCACTGGCTGTCATCTGCTGCAAGTTGTGGTGCACAGAGCCCTCAGAGATGAGCTCAACTTCATCACCCAGCATGGGGAAAAGCTGAAATAGCTCATAATGGTGTAACTCCACACAGGCACAAGCAGGACTGCTTCACACACAGGACAAATGGAGGGTCAACCTCATCCAACACTGCAGGAGGGAAAAGAATGTTGCACAGATCCTTAGATGGGGCAGGCTTTGGTCCTGGGGGAGCTGCTTATGGGAACTGAGGGTGCAGGGCATGAGGTCCTTTCAATTCCTTGCAGGTACGATGACACATTGCACATGGAGCAAAGGAGGAGTGTGACTTGTTATAGCCTTGAGGGGCATATGAGCTGTGAGATAGACCCACTCCATGATCTACCAGACCCAACTAACTTGTGGCAAGGATGGAAACCCTCTGTTTTGGTTGATACTGGTTTAATCAGTATGGACATAAGACATGCTATACCACTTGATCTTAGGACTGAAGAATGTTTCTTGACATGTTAAATCTACCATGAGTCCCACCACGAGGTAGAGAGGTAAAACATGGTAACAAGTTCACACCTTGGGTGAGAACCTTCTTCCTGTTGGAGTAATAGGGTCTCTCTAGGACCTTGTCTCTGAATTTGGCAGAAGCGCCCTTTGCTCCCAGTTCAGATACAAGGGTAACAAGGACAGGTTAACTCACCATCAGCACTTCTGGAAGAGAAGATTTGGGGTTTTTTACTTCTGTGTGGGTAACTCTGAAATCTCCTGGTTGGAGCAGATAACGTACAGCTGAGGATGCTCTGTCAACAGCCAATCACCGTGTTTTATTTCAATCCTTCCTTTTGCACTCGCAGTCCCCTCCACCATGTGTGCCCATACTTCTAGGCAATTTCTGCTTACAAAAGGTAAGACAAATGACAGAAACTGAAACTTGCCTAGAGGCAGATATAGTTTTTCTTACATTAATTAAAGAAATTGGGAGATGATGAAGGTGTAGCCACAGGAAATATTTCCATTTTTATGTCACAAGCTGATAAATTTTGGTTTAGAGGAGAAATATTTAAATCCCTCATTGATGGCTTTTAGCATGTCCCTTCCCAAAAGTCACTAGCAAGCACAAACTGTTCACTAGAGTAAATTGCTGGTATTAATAAAATCAGGGCTCATAATTATGCGGGAACTCATTTTATGAGTTTATGTGGGGTTCTATTTTATTCTGGGTTTTCAAGGTTTACTTAGCTGAGAAGGCTGAAATCAGAAACCACACCTAGGAACTACCCAAAGCCTCCAGTTTAAGAGAAGTCAGCCTTATCCTTCAATACCAAAGGGAAAGCATTCCTGTTGTTCTCCCACATAGGCAAAGGCCATTTGTTCTCAAACTTTTCTGATGTCTCCTATTTTTCACAATTTATGATTTTCAAGCCTATTTACATTCCCATTGAATATCAATAGTTGTCCAGAAATACTAAATGGTAATGAGAAAAGCTGAAGGGCACTCCTACATGGAAGAAAAAAGAGGCTGAATGTCTTTAATTTGTCCCTTTCCTGTGTTAGTGACTAATTTCCAGATTGTGAACATTTCAAATAGCTTTACACACATATTTGAAAGATAAAGCTTCACTATACTGGCGGATCTCATTCCCAAAAGATAAAACTATGGGGTTTTGTCAGTTTTTCCAAAGACAGAAGCCTTTTATTAGATCATAAATTATTGGGAGGACAGAGTTGATAGACTTCTTTAGGCTGATAATGTACTTTGAAAGAAAAGGCAGTTTTACACTTCTGCAAAATCGTATTTAAAATATTTATATACCTATCAACGGAGACACTGAGGTAATTCACCTCTGGGTCACTGGTTCAAAACCAAACCAGCTCTTTTACATCCAAAACATGTTGCCTACTGACAGCTGTAGAGTTGCCTAGATTTTTTTGTTATGATCCTATTACTCTTGCTCCTTGCATAGTCCTCTTGAATAAAATTTGGCTACATCCAGAGGAGAAGCCTAGGACCGGACAGAAAACAAAATAAAGCTGAACTTTTTGTTTTAGTAAATTTTCAGAATGAGGTGGGTGAGATATCACAGGACCAAGCAATAACTTCCCTACTCGAGCTAATACAATAGGTACTATTAGGAAATGCACTGTATATAGCTCATAAACTAGCTAGTCTGCTGTACACAGAATGCCTGCAGTCTCATAAAATGTTATTCTTTTGCTTTATCTTGTTAGTATAATGTGAAGCTTCATTAAGCCGCCAGATGAATCATATAGTAATTGGATATAATGAATTTAATTATGTAATTTCTTTTTTCATAATGAAACATAGTCATATTTCACAAACAGGCAAAGTATTGTTTGGAGTTACGGATTTAAGCTAATGTTTGGCAAGAAAAGCACAACTGAGGACTGATGGCTTCTCTTTTTTATTCTTTTTTTTTTTCTTTCCCCCCTCTGCTTTTATCTGACCTTCATAGTTTGGATTTAGCCATGCAGGGACCACAACCATATGGTTTAAATTTCATGCTCCCAGTTTATGGGCACTGGTGGAAGGTGGACCACCCCCAGCACGTCATCCTCAGTCTACGTGGTGGAGCCAATAACTGAGAGTAAGTCTCGTGCCCAGAGGAAGCAGAGTGAGAATGACCAAGCAACATCACCACAATTACCCTAATGAGCCTGCCTCAAGATCCAACATCTTCTCTCCACTACTGGCCAGAAATGGGTGTTTCTTTTTGGTTTTGAGCCCAGCAGCTTGCAGGGGGTGAGAAATCAACACCTCTGTGTTAGAGTCACACCTTTCTGCATTATCTGCTTATCAGGACACGCCAATCTAGCAGCTAACAATTAAACAACCATATCATTTTTAAGGGAGGTCCTATGCTGGGAGCCTGATCCTCCCATTCTCAGGTGCCACCAATTCCTTGACAAGATGGAAGGGCTCAGAGTCTCCCAGAGACAGCTCAACATTTCACAGGACGAGGTATTAATGTCAGCCCTTCCCTTCCTAACTCCCATTAATGACTTTCTGATGACCCGTGCTTATAATATCCTCCACCCTTCTCACTACTTGGCCATTGAGGATGTTCCAAGGAAATGAAACCTAATGATAAAACAGTACTTGAAATATCAACATCCCTGGCCTAATTAGAGCCGGGCCAATGGGCCCTAATTGCATAACTGAAATGCACCCAGTTGAGTTCTTTCTATTGTAACTTGACTACACGTCTCAGCCCTGATTAATAGAGTCAGCGCTGCAAACTAAAATGCAGTTAATTTATTGTAAGTTTTATTAGGCATATAAAAGGAGACCAGGAATTACTAGCCTTTCGTTGCTAGAGATACATTTCATCTATGACTCAGACCAGATTCTTCACAGATTAAGCTTGTTAATTTTACTTATTGCCAACATTCTTCACCACATTGCTGGAGCGAGAGCCACAGGCTCTTGTCTAGAGCGGACGGTATGAAAAGAACCGGGGGCCTTGGACAACAGTAACATTAACTACTTTGTCCTTTTAATTCATCTAATTACATGCAAGAAAAAAGAAACAGACCATTTGCAGGCTGCCTTTAGTTGCCTTTCTGCAGCGATGCTGAGCCAGTGCTTTTGTAGGCTTTTTGTTGTCTTATTAGCGAGCTTTTGTTCAGAGAGATGGTTAAAGCCATTTTCAGCAGCTAGAGAGATGAAACAGTTTCAATAAGGACACAATGTACTTGTTTAAATTACCTTTCAAAATGCTTGAAACCATTAAGGGGGAGGTGCTACAAATAAAAGTTGGATCTTTTTTTGTTATAATGTTTTACCCTAATAATAGCTTTTATTTTATTATAATCCATTAGTTGACAATATTATTCTATAGATTATTAGGCTGCAATTTTGTTATTTCATCACACTTTCAGCACTCACTCACAGAGCTGGAAACCACAAATCTCTGTATAATATGCTTTCAATTTTGTTAAAATCTGTATTTAACTGGTTTGGCTGTGAAACATCTTGGGAGAAAATGTGTTTTTAATTCTGTCCTGATTAGCGTAACAGTTGACAGGGCTGGGTAGTGACATGATGGTACCTTATTTTCTCCTATTCCTACTGTTACCTTTTCCCTGACAGATTTTATTTATTATTTTCACTTCTCCAGAGCTAACAAGTCCAAGTGTAATCCGCAACTTCCACTAAAGGGAATTTATCCCTTGTTGAATGAACATCACAGTTAGAAAATCTAATTAAAAAGAGCTGATGTTCCTGGTCTGCTGGCAGGCTAATAGTAATCTGAGGCTTTTGAAAAATTTAGTGCCTACAGGTAAAATAAAAGTATATTTAGCATTCAGCGGTCACAAACAGAAGGTGATTCAGAACTGTAGCTGGGAAAGGTTGGGAAATAAGGCAGCCAGGACTTCTTGGTTAATGTGGGGAAAATAGTAATATGTTTTCCTGTTTCACATCTTGTTTACTTACCTAAAATTGTGCTAGTATCGTGGCTGTGGCAAAGAGCTGAGCTTTCTGCAAGACGTGACTAGAATTTGGGATGTAGCTCTATCAATAAAAATTTACAATCACCTTTTAATCTACATATTTTTTTCTAATCCTTGGAAATGAACTTTGTGCTGAGAAAAAAATTCTTATGCAATATGCAGAGCTAAACAACTCACAAGCCAAGGTAGACCAATAAGGACTTCTTTTGACTCTGTGGCTGCCCTGGGTGCAAATGGTGTGTCCCAACTGGCTGAACTGGAAACTTTGACATTTATGATGCATTTAACACACTGACTTTGATCTGGTTGACCTTCACCTGTGGGATCAAAGCCTTTCCTCACACTGCTCCAACCCCTTCTGCTGGGTTTGGTGTGCATCACGGAGACCTTATGTGTGGGCCTGCAATGACTGCGTGGTTAGATCAGCTTCATGGGGACCACATATTGATATGTACCTTGAAAATGAGATTTGCTCTGGTTATAAACTAAGGGGAATGCTGGGCAGTGAGCAAGCAAGAACAAAAGCTACAGAGCTGCACCCAAATCCATTTCTTGATACTAAACCCTGTTTCAACCATGCATATTCTTTCTGCATTATTTTTTTCTCAAAGAAATCAGGCTAATACAGTGTTTTCAGTGTCATCTCTTTATATTACTACAGGATTTTATAGTCACTTCCCCAATGAATCAATCAGGAACATATAGTGGTGGATTCTGCCATGGGGTTACAAGGCTGACCTAAGCCCACAAGCACTGTTCACACGAAACAAGCAGCCCCTATCACACCAAGACAGCCCCTCCTGATCCATCACTCACACTTGGGAGGAGCAAAGGAGGCATTAAGCTTCACTTGAGTCCAGCCTGGCCAGTTCCTGAAGTCAGATTTAGCAGCTTTAGGGCTGATGTAACTTTTCCCCTGACTGTGATCCCACAAGCTGGTCCACAAAGGAAACACCATGGAGGTTTTCTTTGTGGTTCTTGGCAAGCCTAAGGATGTGCTCATGTAGGTCAGACTGCAGGATGAGGACCTAGGACACTGGATAAATATTTTTCCATAATGTGTCATGAAATTCATTGAGAACAAGAGCAAAATAGACATATCCTCTAAGGACTCGTTTAATTGGCTCAAACCACGTACACTCACACTCGGTATGAGAAACAAGTTATAACCCAAATTATTACTTATCATGAGAAGGTGCCTCCCCCCACAGATTGCCAACAGTCTAACACACCATTTGTGATTTAGAGATGCTGATTAAGGATTTGTAAGGAGAGAGCACAGCTTTGCCTGTACAACCAGCAAATTGTGGCCTTGGTCCAGGAAAAAAATGTGAATGTTTGATTAAAGCTGAACAAATGTAGGGGAAAAAAAAACCCTTGCCTTTCAGCACACACAGGATGGATCGGAGCCTTGGCTCATGCGTGTTTTGTGCATTTGCTAAGCTGACTGCTGACTTTGTGTATCCTGAATGTGATTACAGTTTATCTTCTGCAGCAGTCATAAGAGAAACATTTTTAGATAAGGAATGGTAGGAAACCATGTTTCCTTATTACCATTTATTTTCCTCAAGCAAAACTGGAACAGGGTCACATATATTCATGTTTTGTGAATTAAAATCTTCAATCTTCCTGTAGATGTGCCTAGTGCATGCAGTGAGTTTCTGCCATGGTGTGTTATAAGAGGTTGGATAGATTCGTTTGCCTTAGATAGACTTAGAGCCTTCTTCCAGTGCACTGATTTGCACACACTGGCTCCTAAGTACGAATATGAAGCCACAGAAAAGCTGTACCCACTTAAATACCTAATTCCCTTGCTGAGAAAACCAATTGGTGAATAATAAATTTACAGGTTTACTATGTGTTTTATGGGATTTTGAGAGAGTTTTTCTTTTCCTTATCTTTTTCACTACTTCCAGGTAAACCAGAAAATAATTCAGTGAAATTTACCAGATAAAATGAATTCTTCCATAAAATTATCAACAAATCGGAAAGTGCTCATAGCCTGTTATGTCTTAAATTGCTGATGTGATTTATAATATCTTGCAGAGAGAATATAATGTTCCTCACGTTCTCTTCCAGATAGATTTTTTAATAAAAAAATAATAAAACTTAAAGTATACCAGGAATCATGAATATGTGTGTGCAACTTATGGCAACTACAAGAGACTAATAGTAATTCTTATTCTCTACAAAATGTAACTCATTTCTTTTTAATGGTAATATATTTGCTCAAAGTGCATCTCTTCAGGCAGAGAGAGGAAAAACTATAGAGACCTCACACAAATAGCTCTTTTGATATTCCTCCTGATAAGGCCACTCTTTTAGAGAACAAAAATTAAGTTTGGCTGCACATTGTAGCATCCATGTGTTTGACCATTGAACGCAATGTGCGGCCATTAGAAATAAAAGAAAAATCAATAGGGTTTCATTAAAACAGCAGGCAATCAGGGCTACGGCACTAGCTTAATTACAGTTTCAGTAGCATTTGCTTTAATTGGAAAGAATAAAAGAAGTGAAGTGGAGTGAATGAAGAAATTAGCATATCTATCACTGTTGTCACAATGTACTGTGGCCTTAAAGCACTGTTTGCTCTTTAGTATCCTCAATGCTTTGTGAGGCCCTGAAAAAATATGGAAAGACAATTAGCAAATAATCAGATTGCACCTTTGCAGAATTCTAATTAAAGATCTTTATAATGCTGGGAATGTTATGGTTTTATCTTTATTCTATACAGCAGATATAATTTGCATCAGTCACGTTTGTACGGCGTTGTGCATACACACGTACGACCGATAGAAGAGGAAGGGGTTTGTACTGTACCTTTGGTGCTCTCAGTCCTGCAGGCTGCTGTCACACAAAAAATACCCTTCATAGAGCAGCAGCCCACAGCAACTGGGTCACTAGCCAGTCAATAGACAACTTAGTAAAGAGGCAAGAAACGAAGCCAGGGCAAACAACTGTGTCTCCTGAGCTTGTGGCAGCGGCAGCACAAGGACACATCCAGATTCTTACAGAATCCCAGAATTGCCTTGATTGGAAAAGACCTTTAAGCTCGTCAAGTCCAATCATGAACCCAACACTGACAAGTCCCCGACTGACCCATGTCCCTCAGCACTGTGTCTACACGACTCTGAAATCCCTCCAGGGATGGGGACTCCACCACTGCCCTGGCCAGCCCCTTCCAAAGCCTAAAAAACCTTTCAGCAAAGAAATTCTTCCTCACATCCAATCTCAACTGCCCTTGGTGCAACTTGAGGCCATTACTGTCCTCAGACATGGACCAGTATGAGTAGTCAGTGTGGTAGCCCCTTCTGACCTTTAGTCCTGTACAAGAGTGGAGGATGCACAGCTGGTGCCCTGTACAATCCACTGCCAGGCTCCAAGCTGGTTCTTGGTGACCCCAACAAGACGTGTGTGAGCTTCAAGTCTGGACCTGATTAAACAGCTATTCCACATGCAGAAGACAAGCCACCCCATCTGATGTTTTCCTACCTTCGCAGTCAGTGCCAGAGCAGGTATCACCTCCAGCCCTGGCAGTCCAAGAGTCTTTCCATCCATGAGAGATGCGTTTGGGCTCCTGCTAAAGCCTGAAGTTATCAAAGACATTTCTTCACAGGCATTTTCATTTCATGGATTCAGTATCTCTTAGCAACCATATTGGGTCTGGGGCAGTTCATTTCACTTCTATCTCACCCTATCAGAATTAGGAATAAAACTCTTCCTTCATACTTACAGAGATCGACCAGTAAAGTGGCGCTTTTACCTCTTTTATGTTGACATCTACCGAGGCCAACAGCTACACAGCTAATTTAGTGAGATCACAGGTAGGCCAAAAATTATGCAAAAGAGCTAATGTATTATTTTGACTACTCCTGAAAAGTTAATTCAAATGTCAATTATCTTCTTGATATTAAATTGCTTATAAAGCAATCATGATTTTCATGGATTAATTCACTCCTTGAAATTATTATGTGATTATTTGGGGGAAGAAGCAACATGTTTCTGTTCCCAGATTATTCATGAATGATTCATTCCAATTAATTTTGATTATTCAGATAAATATTGCATTTGTCTTGTTTGTGTGCCCTATCTCTTACACAATGCTCAATACATCTGTGCATTTGAAGGGGTTTTTTACCTTTTCTATCTCTCTGTGACATGAGACCTCAGGTTTCTTTGAGATGTTGCTATAACCCTCAAGTCCCAACCTCTTAAAGGATCTCGTAGAGCATGAGGGCTCCAAACGCATATGCAAAGCTGGGATGTTTGGATAACTTTACACAAAGACACATCAGAGATCAGGGAGCAGAATCTAGACCAAAAGTTTGTGACTGATAAATATGAGACAGCACCTATGTTTATAAAGAGAAATAAATTCATAAATATATAGGTAGGCACTTAGAACAAGTTTCAAAGTCACCCTCTCAGCAGTGTATGGTGTTAAACAAATTAAAAACCAGTGTAAATGAGGCGTCTGGAGGGTATAAGTCTGAGCTGGTTTGCAGTTTCAAGTTTGCTTGTGGAAACATTATGTGTTCAATATTTCCATCTCCCTTCCACGGCCCTACCTTTACGCACAGAACAATTCAAAGGATCCATAAAATGGGGAAAGACACTAGAAATCCTGCCTATTTTTGGAACTGTAATAAAATTCTCATTTATAATAGAAATTCTGAATGGGTAAACATTCCCATGGTTCATACCAGACTACTGCAGATCCCTGAAGCTCGCCATCATCAGCTCCCAACTTGAGGACCAAAACTTCTATCTCAAAGTCACTGGAAGAGAATCCAGGCTGTCTCCCCAAAGCCCAGGAGCTCTGAAACACCAGAAGATGGTGACATGAGTACAAAGACATGGAACCAGCTCCCCATAAAAGAGCTGGAAGGAAGGCAGTGTAGAGAAACAAATGTTTTTATAAATTACTCCAAACAAAAGTGAATGGAATTAATTGCAGGTTTCATACTGTTTTAAGCACTGTTGAATAAAGCATCCTTTTACACAGCTACTATTGAATTAACTTCCTAAAGTTACTGCAAATGCCTTTTGGCCAGAGGATTCTTGAAGGGCAGAAATATATTTATGAAGTGGAAACCCAATTTGAAGAGGAACTTCCACAGACACAAACAAATGCCTCAAACCAGTTTGGCAGTACGTGATAACTCTATTTGTAATTAAAGGTTAAAGTATACTTAAACCAGTTTGGCAGTTAAAAACAATTTTAATTGAAAATATACATTTGTAATTGCAAATGGAAAGATTTCCTGTAATAGCAGTAACAGACTCATTTTCTAATAAGATGAACAATACAGTTGATGACTGAAGCATCTGTATATAGTTACATACAGCATTTCTGTACTGCAGGCTGCCAATTTATTTCAGCAGTGAAAAGCTTGATTTATTGTTTGTAGCATTACCATCTGTTGTAGTTATTACAGAAATTATATATAAACCAGTTAGTAAACACTTTGCCCCATTGTCTGTTGTTTTGATAATCACCCATAATAACATCTAGCATCAATATGGTCTTTAAACCCGATTTGGGAGTTAATGGAATAAGAGGAGGCAGTCAGTATATGCACCAGGGTAATGTCATTAGGAATGTTTGTGAAGAACAAATTAAATCAGTTGTAAATTGTGCTCTCAAGTCAGCCAGAAAACCAGTCTTGTTCAGGAGAAGGGATTTATATTTTAACCTCGTGCAGAAAATGTACTTAAGCAGATTAAAATAAAATAGGGACTTCGTCGATGGATGTAAATGGTAATTGCTGGAGCTCTAATGGCTTCCTGTTGGCTATGTCATGCAGTGGGCACAGCTATTTTAAAGTTAACCAGTGCTTGAGGTCATACTTTTACAGATTCAGTCATTAAACAGGACTAGACATGTCACTAAATGGCTGATTATTCAAATGATGAGCCTGCTCAAAAGTTACCCGTGTCATATTCTGGACAGAGGATTACCAAAAATAAAAAAATTTAAGGTAGAGTTGAAATAAAATAAAGATGAAATGAATTCAAGTATAAGTCAATAGAAGCATCTGTATGGGGTCTCATTTGTTTTGGATGGCAGACTCTGCTTTACATCAGTTTGTAGTGGCTGGTTAAATTATTCACATTGGGCTTTTTCTTGTGTACAAACACTTTTATGTATCAGAAGTGTAGTCTCTCAATAAATTATCGTATACTGAAGCATTATCTGTGTGAGAAGTTGTACAGGTTGTAGGTATATGAGGAATAGATTTATTATATACTGGTGCAATTTATTATGTGCCTGTGACCATTTCACTTGCCCACCTACATGTCAGCTGGGTAATGTTGTTTTAGCATCATTTTAGTGATATACTGAAAAGTCGAATAGAGAGCTTCCTGAAGACTCTGCCTGAATGAAGCTTTTCTTCCAAAATAAAATATCACTTCTCATAGTTAATCTTTCCTTTGTTTCATCTGCACCAAAGACCATCAATGTGGTTCTGTTTATAAGTTAAATATTAAAGGCATATTCTGAGTTCCAGACAGATTTGAATTAGTAAAAATGGCAAATATCAAGCTAAAAATCATGGGGTTTGTAGGTTGGTAGGTAAGAAATAACCACAAATATTTAAAATATAAGCAACATCTTTACATGGTTGTTATTAGTAGATCTATTTCTCTAACACAGACTCATGAGCTTTAGGTGGTGCCAAGGAGAACTGGAGAGGAGAAAGGTTGAGGGCATCTTGGAGGAAGCCTGCCAATGCCACCACACCACCATGCCATAAACCCAGTGACGATTCCTCCCATGAGTGAACTGAGAAGGAAAGAGCTTTCATGGAGTGAGGTTCTCCAAGCTTTATGAGCAAAACCAAGATATTCTCTCTGCTTCAAAATGCCCAGGCTGCCGTTATAGACCCCAGAGCTGGCTCGTTGCTGGAGGGATGGGTGGGTGGCTGTGCAAAACTCAAGACATTCAACACCAGGCTGAGCTTCTGAGCAAGGGCCAGAATGATTCAGAGAACATAAATATGGTGTTTGCCCCACAGAGCTTCCAAAATATGAAATTACACAAAAATCAAAGGGGAAAACTTCCGTGTTTGAGGGTCTGGGGAGAAATTATGGGGACTTAACAGTGGAAGAAAATTAACAGAAGGAGGAAACCTGTTCTGCAGATGGGAATTAGAAAGCAAAAAAGAGAAAAAAGGAATGTGTTTGGAATATTTTCTGTATGAAACAACTTGAGGGAGAGAGTATTTTTCATAAACTAATACAATTATTTTAATTAAAAATCCTTAAAATATTAATGGAAGGCGTTGGAAGGCAGAGTTAATTATAGCTGTGCCACTCACACAGCCGTAGTTAAGGCTCTGTCAAGATTTCCATTATGAATGCTGGTTTTTTGAGAGGTAATAACTCAATCAGCCTAAATTTCATAATGGGTAAAACTTCACGTTGAAGTTCTCAGCATAGGCGTGATTTTTTTTCTTAGGTTTCCTTTGTTTCCCATATTTCTTAATTGATGTAGTTCTTCCCGAGGTATGGAAAGACCACCAGTTTTGAATGTTTGGATAGATGGCTAAATGGATCAAGGCTACTACAGTTTTAGGGCATCCAGCTTCCTTTTGCAATCCTGGTGTTGGAAGCTTTGTGAGTCTGAAAGTCAGGAGAGGGAGATGAACGTTTTTGTCACTGCCAAGGGCTTTACTCAGATGCAAGTGGGACTGATCTTGGAGATCCAGCCTAACCAGCAGCAGTAACGAGTGGGGTTAAAGCACCAGGATTTAGAGCCCAGTTTTCAACAGGGATGGGTTGCTGGGGCGGGTTTATCTGGCTATGGGAGCCAGAATCTGGGATATTCTCAAGCAACCTTGTCAGGCAGTGGGACTCCATTGAGAAATAAAATAAGAGCACAGAAGGACTCTGTAGGGGACTCCATCGACTCTGGCACAAATCTTATACATCACAGGAGGAAACTATACCTTTTATCACTTTTTTATCAACACTTCTATTGATTTCTTCTTAGAATTTAAAATGAAAGACGTTACAAAACAGCGTCTCTCCCACATACGGAGAAGAAACTGTTGTTATGTGGCAGTACATTTCATACACAGAACTTCATCCATATTTATTTATTTTTAATTTCACGTTAATTTCATTCACTTCAGCAGACGAAGGAACTTTGTTATTTTCCCATAAAAAATGTAGAACACAAATTTATGTCACTCTTGAAAGCAAAATTTGCTGATAAATACCAGAGTTCTTTTCTTTGCCTAAACTCAGCCATTAGACCTCTTTCACTCTGGTGAGAGATCTGGCTTTCATATACCATATTAGTGTGAAAATTACCCTAAATACGAATGCAATAATGTTGCTTGCAGGCTAATGGCTAATATTGTATGCACTAGGAAAAAAAAAATCATTGCCTGCATGTTTACTGTCATTTGTGTTAGTTCTGCTGGCTGATTTTCATAGCATATTACAGCTGCTGGGGGAGAGGGGAAACCAGAGGAAATGCAGATAGTTTCACCGCCAGCATCATTCTTTATCCACACAACACCGTTACCTTGCATTTTGTAAAGATATCTGCCAGCAGGTAGAAATGCATTCCTTCCTCACTCCTATATAGGATTATTTGGTAACCATTTAATGAAAGATTGCAATATGCTAATAGCAGAACATTTTTTTTTTTACCTGCTGGGTAGTTGTTCAACTCAACCTACTTAAAGAGATGGGCTACCATGAGAACACAAAGACACAGCCCTGAATAGGCTATCAGTGATTTTTATTTTTTTTTAAACAATATCTATCCTAGTATTATGCAGTCCCAGTAGTTATTACAAAGTAAAGCGCAGACACTCCACAAGTTTGAAATGTGAACGTTGTAATAAGAAAAAATTACATTTGTTTCGCTTTCTGTCCTTGTTACTTTCTTCCTTGTGATAATAGATTCAGATTTTGTGCCATTATCTGGCCTTATTAAAGGAAAGTGGTATCAAATTTAATACTTCCTATATAAAGTAAGAGAGCACCTGCTCATAAAATGTATTTTCCGTGCACCTCGCAAAATACAGGGAAATTAACAAAATGGCTCTACTATATTAGAACAAGGGCACAACTGTTACTATCTATGTAAGATTGATTTTGATGAAGATTATAGGAATGGTATTTGTCTGACAATGCCAAGCACTCAAAATTTATCCTTTTTGTGTTTTTTATTCAAAATTGTTCATTCTCAACGTGACATTGCAAGAACTATTTTTCTAAATTATAGCTTTTTTAATATAGGTTTTAGAAAGTACATCTAAGTCAGATTTTTTTTTCATATATAATGTCCTGGATTGCATTATCACATAGACATAATGTACAAAGCTAGACCCTTAATGTGTGAGAAGATATAGCCTTTATTGGATAAAACACATGCTAGCCTGGAAAATGAGACATGTATCATCAAATCAAAATCCGCATTATGCATGAGACTCCTCAGTTTGGAATAAAACCATCAACTAGAGCAAAATGGATCCATCCCTGACAACAGGAACATTTTAACCAAACCATGACTTCACCTTTTTCTCTCACAAGGTGCCCGCAACCCTGTGCTAAAGGGACTTTTCGTTACACAAAAAGCCAGGCTCAGCAATGAGCCTTTCCAGACCAAAATGCTGTTGAACATTCACTCCTCACCAGGGTGAAGTATCAGAGCAACCCACCACCCACATCCCTTGCTTCCCAGATGACATAATGTCCATCCAACCTTACTTTCTTCCTGAGGATGAGTAGACCCTTTGCATAGTGCCTACCCAAGACCATTCATGGTAGGCAAGACTGGAAGCTGATTACACCACTTCAAACCCTTTAGAAGATCCTTCTAGATCAGAGGAATCACTGATGGCCCCATTAAATTGCTTCTCTCATACTGATGGAGAGATGTAAGGGACTGAAGCTGGAGATCAGTTCCTGATGGATAATTGCAGTGACAACAGTGTGAGAAGCAGGGAAAGAGGGAGAAGCAAGTCAGGAAAGCAGAAGTGATAAAGCATACACGAAATCTGATTTGGAATAGGTGATCTAAGACCAGACTTCTGATGGTGTTTCTGCATCTGACTAAAAGATTTTACAAGATGACATGAAGATTTCAGCCACCTGTTCCCTCCAAAAAATTATTGCAAGGGTATATGGCATCAACACACTGCCCTGTCCTTCTCCTATATCTGGCCCAAGTAACGGGTCTCCCACCTCAAACGAGAAGTGCCGTTTATTTACATCTGTAATACATTGCCCTTTGGTAACATCAGGCTCTGGGATTCAGGGCAACAACGTGCAATGCATATTGCATTTTATTGGTGATTGAAATAGAGAAAAATGGTTTCTTTTGAATTAGCTGGTCCTGGCAGGTTACAGCCAGCCAAGCTTGAAGGAAAAGATAAAGTGAATACTCCTTGGACCACATCACTCTTTTAAATATAGCACACCATTAAGTCCAGCTTGGTTTTACATTCTTGCAACATGACTCTTGTTTCAGTTATTTACTTCTGTTTCCACATAAACGTGGGAATTCATAATCCACGGATGCCGCCGATCCATTGTACTGTACTGAAACAGCATGTGCTGAACTCTTGAACTGTAAAATGTATTGATTATTGTTTCCTTTTGTAATTTTTATTTACTCACAGGAAGATTGCTCTTTATTACTCTTCTCAGCATTTCCTTTATACATATATTGTTTCTACTGTACAGCCCAGATATTCAGGTCCACAATTAAGCACATCTCTGCCAAGAGAACAAAAATCCTGTCTGAGCTGAAGTTGTTCTTAAAACCTCAAACTGCAAATGTTTGTGAGAGAGAGTGAGTATATGCAAGATGCTTGGTACTCGTGTGAGCAGGTGATTGTAGATCTCAGTCCAACAGGAAATAACAACAGCGGAAGAGAACTGGAAATTCTCAGGGTGAGTTATTTGTCTATTGCGCAATAGCAACATTGCCAGTTACTCTATAAGGGGGCCGTGGAATTGTCTGAAATAAATTGAAAATTTCCAGGGTATTGCTGCAAAGGGAAAGGAGAAATCTGTACGCCCTTGACTGCTTTAATCTCATTTCCTAATGCCCCATTGCATTATTAGAGTGAGAGCCACAGACAAACCAGCAAGGCTTAAATTGATATTATTGTGCAGAAACTTGGTTTTCACTCAGCCATGATAAGCAGGACATGCTGGCACTTGAAAGGATACCAGTGTGGTACCATTTCTGATAGAATGGTGCTTCCAGCTTTGGAGTAGAGTGAAATCTATCCATGCTCTCTTTGCTAAAATGCCAATTCATGACACCAGACGTGGTAATTATGCAGAGGATTTAACTAAGGCTGACCTTGCCTAGGGCTCCTCAGGCCAACAAATACATCAACAGAAGAATCTTACACTTTGTATTAGTTCAGTATCAGGAATGAACTTGTAGCCATGAAACACAGGTAATGCATACCAATTTCATTAAGAAAGCTGTAACGATTATTTCATATTCAACGATTGCTTAATTTTTACAAATGTGGGGAATGTTTAAAAAAAAAATAAATAGCCAGACATATCTTTGGCTGCTTTGCAAATTTGTAGTTCACACTGGTGGTGACACAGAGTTTAACAGTCTCTACAACACCACTAAAGCCTACCCTGTGACCTGGTGATGTAATTGATCCTCAAGAACATTAAGCAAAACCAAGCAAAACCCTCAGATAGGTTGTGCAGTTCACTTGGACTTGTTCCATGAGTAAATATTTGGGGATGTTTGCTTTGGCTCAAAAGCAGCCATGAAAAAAAAGTGACCAAATTCACTGTTGGTATTAAATAAGTGTGATTCTCTTGGGAATAACTGTAACACTTCATTTTTTCCCCAAGAATTTAGGTACTATCTCTAAATCACTAAATATCTCTTTAAAGAGATCTAAGCAAATTATATACACCATACTGCTGGGTCAAAAATGTTATCTTCTACAGACTTATGCACCCCCTGGCATGAATGATTATACAAGGAAAGAATCAGAGAATCAGGGAATTTAGCTGTATCAAAACCATGGACACATGATAGTTGGACCACAGGAAAACAGGAGAGAAAAGAATAAATATAAAATGTCTCCATTCATGCTTACTTGTGCGAACGTATCGCATCAGATATTACAGTTCCATAAATAGCAATTAAGATTACAGATGGATTTAGTTCTTTGTCACTAACCAAGTCCACATGAATAGCATGGATGCTGCCTTGGATCACAGAAGGAATTGAACAAACTGGACACTGAGCCAAATTGACTTGTAGCCATGCCACAGCTTTTGAATAAGTCAAACAGTCCTAACAGTACAAACATATGCTGCACTTTATAGGATAAGTCCCAGTTACTACCTTTAATTAATGATCCAGTTCCATCTCTCACCAATAAGTTTATAAATCTGGCAGACTTCACAGTCATGGCCATGAACCGACATATGGGAAGAAACCCCAGCTCCTGGCCAGGTTTGTGTCTGGGATAAACAACAGTTCTTGTCCACCTGCCAAAAGCCGTTTACTCACACTTACTCACATATACACAACCAGCTACAAATGTAGTCTCAACACTCAGGGAAAAACAGATTTAGAAATTGTCTGTCTGGAGAAATAATCCCAAGCAGCTCTTGCAGAACAGCTCATTCTCCAAGGCTCTCTCCTCCCACTCTACGGACACCCTCGCTCCAATCACTCCTTCAAGCTCCTTTGGGGAGTGCGTGATGTTAAACTACACAAAGGCACTTCTAGTGCAATATTAAAACATCTAAACTGGGAATTACTGAGGAATCATTATCATATTTGAAATTCAAACCCCACCCTTGTTCCATGCTCACTCCCTTGTATACACCAGCTCTTCTTATTAGAAAAATACAGCTCTAAGTTATGGAAAAAAAAAAAGACATATTATTCCAGAACCAGGAGCTCAATTTATTTTAAGTGGACAGATATTAAGAGCAATGTTTTCAAAGCCATTAGTTCATTTTCCATCCATTTTTCAAGGCAAATATGTAATCCCAAAGCAAACAGAGATGGACGACTCTGCTTACCTCAGGTCGATCCAGAAGCCATGTAGCTATGCCAGTTTGCAGCTTCTTACAGTAGCTGAGTCCATCCAGCAGTTCAGGTAGACTTAGATGAAAAATGCTTTGTTCCAGAAGTTAGAATGTCAGGTTTTGTACGTATGTTCATTATACAGTCCTGCTTTTGTATATATAGCAGTCCAAAAACCCCATATCGAATGGCTACATCGAATGTGATCTACAGATGTGGGATGAAATGGTAGCCCTACTACTGAATGTCTTCTCTTACATGACTATATTTCAGATCCACTTTTGTTATTTTTTCTAGTGCCTCCATGGGAACTGGTTACAGGATTTCACAGGTTACAGGCATTTAGCAGATCACATGTTCCAAGAGCTTCTAGTTTACATCAGTAGGGGCTAATACCAAAAACTCAAGACCTAATTTTATGCCCATTTTATTTTCCTTGTATTTGATGCCATAAGAGAGTTTTTCATCCTTCACATTCCTAGCAGTGTAAGGAACCCTTTCAAGTGGACTGTGAGGGTCTTCTGTAGGCATTCACGTTGCAATGAGCCTACTTTCTCATCAGTTACTATTCTCACTCCCAGTCTCTAACGACAAGTATATGCAGTAGTATTCATCTGTTCTCTGCATTTTATTTCCAATATTTAAGATTTCAAGGGAGCCAAAAACAACCTGACATCCTCATCACAGCAAAAGAGAGGATAAAGACCAGGAAAACCTGTAATGTTTCCACCGTCAGATTTATGGAAAGAAAATAGCACACGACCTTTATGATTCTGTCATTATGAGCCACTTTTCAGGAGAGCTTCAAGAGAATATCTGAACAGTTCTTTGCTTTTCTACCTGAAAATGAAACACTACCAAATTTCTAGTCTTCAAAGTAGAGAAGCAAAGAAAATTCACTCTATCCAAAGGCCATTGAGCAGGACATAAGCACAGTGCCTTCAGCTAAATTAGTCTGCCAAGTAAAATGAATACTCCTAGTACTGATGAATCATACCACCAGATTTGCCATTTGGCACCCAACATTCAGATGTAAGGTTTTAGCTGCAGTCTTATTAAGCAGAGATTTTTCCCTATCAAAAGCAACCTTTAAATAATTGGGGGGAAAAAATGCTATAAACCATAAAAGAGCAAATGAAGAGACTGAAGGAAAGGTGAAATATTTTTCTGGCATAAATATTAGCACCTACCGCAGCAGCTGCCTATTCTGATGATGGGAAGACTTTGGGAAAGGTTGGATGAAATGACTATGGATGAGTTCTTAATGGCATGAAAGGTGGTAGCTTTTCCTGCAACTCTTCCATGTAAATCTCGGAGGGGGTCACTTGCTCCACCTGCCAAACATACAAGGTCAGATTTCTAGGTGATAGTAGGATCAAAGGGAAACACTCTCACATCATCTGGTTCCCTACAGGCTACAGAACTTTACATACCATCTAAATCCTGCTTTATGCCAGTAACTTGTGAATGAGCTGAGTATATACTCAGAATGACATCTGATCCTGATTTTGATCAGCACATCTTGCAAAGGCCAGTTGCTGCATTTTCATATGTATAACTTTAAGTAAACCACACACTATTTCTTAAAACACTACTCCTCAAAAATAGTCCCCAAACAACCCCAAAAACAGCCTCAATCTGCTTGGGAGGAAGATGCTGAAGCAATGTGGTTAAGGAAGGCTGGAACCAGGAGCTGGACTACCCTTGAAAGGAACAGGTAATGTTTGCTTTCCTTCTCTCACCCTGCTGTTGAATTCCTTCATGGTTTTACAGCTCTGAGGCTGATACATATGAAAATATATTGCTTATATATTGCTTATGGAGTTCACGGTGTAGGTCATTTCCAGGTTGAATGCAATCTGATTTCATACATATTGCTGCTGACTATAATGTCCCATGAATATATCTGTACACCTAACTAAGGCATGAAAGCAGATCAGAGGGACAGTTACATTTAAACATATAGAAATAAATTAATTGTCACCAACATCTGTCCAGTGAGATAGAATAAAATAGATATAATTATTATATATCCACTCAAGGAAGAGACCAATCTATGAGAAACAGCAGCAGTGAAAAGTTCAAAAAGAGTATTCTTAATGGAAATTAATGTTTCTAAGCTAGTTTTAGCTGAAGCTTTCTGCACTTCTCATCTCTAAGACCTAAATGCAGATAGACACTTTACCTTCTTCACTGACCAGGCAAACAGGGAGGGTTTCAAGGTGCTCTCAAAGGCAAGTATTGACCTCCCAATGGTTCTTTCCCACAGCCAAACTCACTGGTAGTCATGGAGTCTTCCAACCTGAGGGATGAAGGCTGAGGTCTAAAGATTGGCAGAATAAAAGCACAAATGATCCAGTTATAGAATCATAGAATCACAGAATGGTTTGGGTTGGAAGGGACCTTAAAGATCATCCAATTCCAACCCCCCTGTCATCAGCAGGGACACCTTCCACTAGACCAGGTTGCTCAAAGCCTCATCCAACCTGGCCTTGAACACTTCCAGGGAGGAGCAGCCACAGCTTCCTTGGTCAACCTGTTCCAGTGTCTCACCACCCTCACAGGGAAGAATTTCTTCCTAATATCTAATCTAAACCTCCTCTCTTCCAGTTTAAAGCCATTTCCCCTTGTTCTGTCACTCCATGCCTTTGTAAAAAGTCCTTCCCCAGCTTTCTTGTAGCCCCTTCATGTACTGGAAGGCCGCTATAAGATCTCCCCGAAGCCTTCCCTTCTCCAGGCTGAACAGCCCCAACTCTCTCAGCCTGTCCTCACAGCAGAGGTGCTCCAGCCCTCATATCATCCTCATGGCCTCCTCTGGACTCGTTCTAACTGGTCCATGTCTCTCTTGTGTTGGGGCCTCCAGAACTGGACACAGTACTCCAGGTGGGGCTTTATGAGAGCGGAGCAGAGGGGCAGAATCCCCTCCCTGGCCCTGCTGCCCGCGCTGCTCTGGGTGCAGCCCAGGACACGGTTATTGGCTCTGTGCTGCCAGCGCACGTTGCCGGCTCATGTTGAGCTTCTCATCCACCACCACTCCCAAGTCCTTCTCTTCAGAGCTGGTCTCAAGCCACTCATTGCCCAGCCTGTACTTGTGCTTGGGATTGTCCCAACCCAGGTGCAGAACCTTCCATTTGGCCTTGTTGAACTCCATGAGGTTAGCACAGGCCCACCAAGGTCCCTCTGGATGGCATCCCACCCCTCCAACATGTTGACTGAACCACACACCTTGGTGTCATCAGCAAACTTGCTGAGGGTGCACTCAATCTCACTGTCACCGACAAAGATGTTGAACAGCACAGGCCCTAGTACCAACCCCTGAGGGACTCCACTTGTCATTGGTCTCCACTTGAACATCTGGCTGTTGACCACAACTCTTCGAGTGCAACCATCCAGCCAATTCCTTATCCACCAAGTGCTCCGTCCATCAAACCCACGTGTCTCAACTTAGAGACAAGGATGTCATATGGGACAGTGTCAAACACCTTTCACAAGTCCAGGTGGTTCTGCAGTGATGTATATTATTGAAAATTATACAAGTTAAAAGCTTCTTGAGGCTCTGCTCTAGTAGTGCTAATGGTTAGATTATTGACCTAAGCAATGGGAAGTTAAAGGGGAGTCAGGTTATCTACATAAAGTCTGTATAATGCCTCAGAGTGGCCCAGGCTGGTTGTTGCTCACTTTAGAGACCAATTCTGAGGTTATTTTCTTGAGTTGGCCAGCTGAGCAGGCACCAGTCTGACAAATTTGGGGTTTCACTAAACTCTGCTTCCAACAGCTTTGCTTGGCAAGTTTCAAACCAAGTTTAATTCAGCAGCATTCCCTTATTTTGGTGCTTTTGGAGTTGTCCTCAGGCAAATATTTGCCTTGTCTGCTTCCTGAGTAACTCTGAACATCTGAGTGATGGCCATCTTTGTCTACCTCTTCTCCTCCTCCTCCTCCTGCACCTCTTTCATTGCATTTTTCAAAGCTTTGTGCAGATATTGACTGACTAATGGAAAAATGAATGGAGGCATTCAGGTAAGCTCTTAAACTATGCACTAAACTTCAAACATGTGCTTAAAACCTTCCTCAGTAATAGGCTTTTCAGTAGTCAATAAAGAGGACAAAGAGCCCTAAGGTTTCAAGTTGCCCAGTATGCAATTAATGGCATCTCTTCATTTATTTGTGTATTTCAGGGGCATATTTTCAGGATTTATTTTTGCTTGCTTTTTTTACTCTTCAAAATATGCATTATAAAACATAGACACAGCCTTTAGCTTTAGATTGCCCCCAAGAAGCTGGCAGTGTGATGCACAGGGAGTGCTCCTTGTGGCAAACAAGCCAGAGCAGCCAACATCTGGAGATCTTTCACCACCACCCTGCCCAGTGCCTCTGGTCTGAGGAACCAAGGAGCTGATCCATCAGCTCCATCACCAGCTAAAGATGAGGACTGGATTCAATCCTAACCACAAATGAGCTGTATAGAAACAAAGATCCTGACCAGGATCTCCTTGCTGTCACACCACCAATGCTCATTGAGTTGTGCTGAGGCAATCTGCAGAACTGAGAGTTTTCAGATTTCTGGCATGGCTTCAACAAAGCTTTAAACTAGGCAGTGCTTCTGTTGCTATGCCAAAAAAAAAAAACCAACAATGTTTTATAGCTATTATCTACTGTAAGAATAATATTGATGGGGTTTTTTAAATTGAAAGTTATGGGTGAGCTATGCCAATTTTTGGATTACTTTGTTGTAAGATGCCTTGAGGAACTTGCAAGAAAATACACTATAAATTGTACCATACTGTCCAGCCTCTGGAGATTTACTGGCTACTGCTATTTGAAAGCCTGTCAAAGTATGTTCAATGACAATATAATCTGCTTCTTTTTAGTTCTTCCAGTTTGAAGGCCGGGTCAAGGGCATTAATTTCAACTTTCTGATAAAAGACTAGTGTCTATCTGGTTTGTGCATAGGTGAGTGATACCCAAAAGAGATTGAGTCTTTTAAGAGAGGAGCCAGTTCATCCCACTTACGTCAAGCAATCATGGGAAAGCCAAGCCTTCACAACTAAGAGGTTGGGCTCACAGGGCTCCTGCTTGGCTCCATGCTCTGGGACAGGAGCCCAACCACCCCATGGTCACCTACAAGTCTCAGGCAGAAAATGTTGTCCTGGATTATTCTGCTTCTCTACTCTGCTCTTGTGAGACCCCCACCTGCAGTGCTGCATCCAGTTCTGGGGCTCTCAACATAAGAAGGACATGGACCTACTGGAGCAAGTCCAGAGGAGACCATGAGGATGATGTGAGGGCTGGAGCACCTCTGCTGTGAGGAAAGCTGAGTTGGGACTGTTCAGCCTGGAGAAGAGAAGGCTCCAGGGAGACACTATAGCAGCCTTCCAGTACCTTTAGGGGCTCCAGGAAGGCTGGGGAGGGACTTTTGACAAGGACAGGTAGTGATAGAACCAGGGGTAATGGCTTTAAACTGGAAGAGGGGAGATTTAGATGAAATATTAGGAAGAAATTCTTTTACTGTGAGGGTGGTGAGACACTGGCCCAGGTTGCCCAGAGAAGCTGTGGCTGCTCCTCCCTGGAAGTGTTCAAGGCCAGGCTGGATGAGGCTTTGAGCAACCTGGTCTAGTGGAAGGTGTCCCTGCTGCTGGCAGGGGAGTTGGAACTGGATGAGCTTTAAGGTCCCTTCCAACCCAAAACCAGTCTGTGATTCTATGATTCTATGGACAGATTTGGTCTGGCTATTGCAGGCACCTACCTAGTCCGCCAGGCCATTCCTGCACCAAGCACTCAGGAATCAGTGATCCAGATTGTTCTCTTATTTTCTTATCCTCAGACCCCATGAAAAGACTCCAGAGATATGTAAGTAACTGGTCAGGACAGATAGCACTCCAGCAGCATTGCTTCTCCCATGCCTTTCCACAAGTTTGTCCCATGCATTTCCATCCTTTTTAGTTTCCTTTTCTATTTTCTGTAATACATGAGGGGGGAGCATCCATCAGTGGAGCACGGTGTTTACCAGCACCAATACTTGTGTATATCTTCTGTAAAAACCCTGCAGCTGCTGAGTATCAGCCTCCTGACACCTCCTGGCAGCCACCACTGCTGAGCACACCACACATACCCTGCTTGATTAATACCCCGTGGTAGAGCAGGACAGAAAAGCTGGATGTGTTGAGGTTCACAAAAGGAAATTTTTGTTATTTTACTTTGCTCAGTGACAGTTTTCCAAGACCATACACTAGCAAATATCTCTTTCTGCAATAGTTGGAAGAGTCAAAAGTGAAAACCTTTTCAATTTTTACAACCTTGCCTCTGTGGCAGGCTAAGTCATTTCAGAGACTTCCTGGGCAATTTGTCTGGGATCAGGCTATTTCCCCAAGTATCAAGAAAAATCAGCTTTTTTTTGTGATTGTTGTTGTTCAGCAGGTTCACAAACAACACGAGAAAAACCACCTGAAAAACAAGCCTACCACTAATGATGAGCAAAGAAGCTGCAAAAAAGATAACACAAAGTGGAAAAACATTAATAAAAATAAAAAGTGTGCAATCCTCTCTGTAACAGTTATTCCCTCACCTCCACATTTTTGTCTCAGTCTTCAAGCTCCAGTACTCTCATTTTCATTTTACATTACCAACATTTTGTTTGTGTTTCTTTTTAATCACTGATAGATATATTAAAACTTGTCTATATTTTAAAGCATGTCTGTAGGCATGAGTACAGTTGTCAAGAGGAAAAAAAAAACAATAAGTGGAGCAAATAAAGAAGACAAGATTATGTCACTTCTGGCCATTTCTGTTTGATTTTGGTAATCACTGCAAGTAATAACCAACTTTAGTTTTGGAAGAAGTTTTTAAATTTGAATTTGTAATTAAAGAGCTGAATATAAAGTGCTTACTCAGGCAAAACTGAGGTAAGTTTTGGCTGATACCAGAAGAATTATCACCCACACTGCATGGTCTGTCCCTCCCTGAAGTCACAGCTGGGTTCTATACCATCAGTTTTACAATTTCTAGGCAGCCTAGTACTACCCTAAAGCAAAAAGGAAGCGGTATGCAAAGCTTCCCATGGCTTTACTGGCAAACCCTTTCCTCAGTTTCACTCCAAAAGAACTTTAAGAACAAACTTAACTTTTCTAAACAAAAATAATTTCATCATTTTGTGTGGCATTAACACCCTGCTATTTCGATATGTTATCTATATTTTTCTTGTTGACATTCAACCAATTCAGAGCTAAAAATCCATCCTGCACTTTTTTCTGGAGTCGTAAATCATAAAAAGGTTATATTTTATGAAAGCTGAAGCTGAGAAGTAAACAGCATATTTGTATCAAAAGAGTTTCATCTATTAAGCAGCAATGACAGGGCCCTCTGGGCCAAAATCTAGTTTTCTTACTTAAAAAGCTTAGTTCTTTTGTAGACTCCTGCAGGGACCTATAACAGTTGGAATTGGGTTTTTTATGCCTTTGAGGCCTCCAAATGAATGTTACAGTTTTCCATTATTTTCTTTTTTTCTTTTGAGAGAACGAGGCTACCTGCTTATAGCCTAAAACCTACACCCTGCGATTGTTCTGTTGTAAAATCTGTCTTCCAGCCGGTAGCCTCACGTATGGTCAGGCATCCTCAGCACTGCCTTTCCATTTTACCCAGTGCAGGGTAGAGAGAGAAGAAATGCAGCATGCAATTGTAGGCAACATCTATGAAAAATTTCATATTAAACTTTGTGCATCTCCAAGGCTCCTGAAATTACTTTTGAAGAGCAGGAACCTGGGAAGATGTACGTGTGTTCACTTTATGTCCTCCAGATATCCATGTTTTTGTTGAGGTACTCACGTGTCGGTGATTATGGAGAAAACACAAGTCTCTGGGAGCTGGCAATTCAGATGGCTTCATTTCTTTGATACCTTCTCTGTGACCTTAACTCAAACGTAGATGCTCCGTCATTTCTCTCCCACCACTAGGATTTGGGCACGTTAGTAGCTCAAAGGTTTGGTGTCTCTGTCTTCCACTTCTAAAATATCTCCCATTGCACCTGGAGCTCTGAGGACAAACATATTCAGTCAGTGTGGGGTGACACTGTGGTGCTGGGACTCACTAAAGTATCTCAAATATTGCTAGTGGTTTCTGAGGGATTGCTCAGGGTGTGGAGCATTAAAGACTTGTGAGTCAATCTTTTCAGGATCAGGGCCCAAATGCATTGACTTTAGCTGTTCTCACCTAGAAAATGACCTCAATTCAGACTAGGGCAGATTCCTCCCAGGTACAACCTAACTAATCTCAAGTCATACCAAGAGTGAATTTGGCTGAGCATCCATCAGGATCATCTGATTCATCCACGAGCTGGCGTGGCTGAAATTCTCCGGAGCGCTTTGCTACTGGAGAAACTACCACAGATGTATTATATGTGTGAAATGAAGACATCAGTTTGCATCTTTCTTTCTTATTAAAATATTGCTATTAGTCCACTTTTGGTTATTAGAAGATGATAGACCTGACCCTTTTTGAATGGTGTCATTTCCAGCCATGAATATCTATATATTACCCCCTGATTACATCACAAGCACAAGTTCAGAGTCAGCAAATTTACCACCTCTAAACTAGTAGAATAATCCCTAACAATTAACAAAATGATATGTCCAAGTCACAGTAATCTTTTTAGCCACTTTGAACATATATTTGTTCTTTTGATGTCCTGTGTGAATAGGAGTGCTTTATCTGACTGATGATGGGCTAAACAATGGTTCAGAGTTGTAATATAGAACTCAATTTGCTGGAACTATCATCTGAAAGGCCTGGACAATTTATTGAACACTGCAGATGAAAGAAAGGAGAAAAAAAATTTAAAAACTGACCACTTCTAAAATGAAGAAAATAGAGCAGTAAAGGATATTGTAATATACTTTAATCTTCCTTAATGTAGAAAAATATGAAATGCCATTAAAGCCTCCTTTGAAATGGATGTGTCCGCATGGCTTGAGCACCAAAATCCAGTTAATGAATCTATTGTTAAAGCAAATAAACAGGAAAGCAGCAGAGAAGGAGTGATCTATGCTTTATACTGACTAATTCAGAAGATGAAAGCAGAGAAAAATTAAAGTTAAATTCATATAAATATTACAGCTACGGAGAATAGTTGCAGGTGTTAAAAAAAAAAGAGAGAAAAAAAAAGAAAATAAAACAGAGAGAAAAGGTAAAGCATGAATTTTCATTCAATTCACAAGTTACAACCAGGAGACGTTTTTTGTACAAGAGCAAAGTCAAGCAAGATGAAAGCTTTTCAAGGGGCACAATAATTAACATTTTAAAAGGTTTTAGCAATAAAATAATGATTCCACAATAACAGCAATTTAATCATTTTATTTGAGAAATTAAATTGATTGCTAGTGTTCATTTGTAAGAAGTGGCATTTACTGCATTTGTAAGAAGTTATCACATCATGTTTTCGTTTTAATAGTGGGTTTTTTTTAATATGTGTTCAACATTCAGATAGAGATCACACACAGAATCACACAGCATCGTAGGGGTTGGAAGGGACCTCAGGAGATGATCCAGTCCCACCCCCCTGCCAAAGCAGGTTCCCTACACCAGGTTGCACAGGAAAGTGTCCAGGTGGGTTTGAACATCTCCAGAGATGGAGACTCCACACCCTCTCTGGGCAGCCTGTCCCAGGGCTCTGGCACCCTCACAGGAAAGAAGTTTTTCCTTCAGTTTGTCTGGAACTTCCACTGTCCCAGTTTGTGCCCATTACCCCTTGTCCTGTCACTGGGCACCACCAAAAAGAGCCCAGCCCCATCCATTTGGCCCCCACATTTCAGATATTTATAGACATTGATCAGATCCTCTCTCAGGCTGCTCTTCTCCAGGCTGAACAGTCCCAGCTCTCTCAGCCTTCCCTCATACAGGAGATTCTCCAGGCCCCTCATCATCTTTGTGGCCAAATGATGTCACCATCATTTGTCTGCCTAAATGATCGTGCCTGATGCTGCATTTTTTATGTGCATATCCATGTTTACAGAATGAATAAATATCACTAATAAATGTCAGGCAAGAGCAAGGTGGAGCAGGGTGGTGCCACGCCAGCAGCTGGGGGAGCTGAGATGCAGTTGGTACCAGCAGAGCTTACCATCAGAGCAGTGATTTCAACCGGAAGACATACGAGCACCTGGAGATCCTCACACAGGGCTGGCCACGCTTCTACCATGACACACCAGTAATTGGCAATGTGTCACTGATGATGTCTCTTGTAAGCCTCCGAGGATGCTGGGGAGGGAGAAGATGTTTCCAGGAGTCTTAAGTGGTCCAGCTGAGCTCACCACCAACATATCAAGCCAATATCTTTCTGAGCACAAGGGATGGAGACCCTATACTCCTTGTCCAGGATGAGGAAGTGAAGGATGGCCGTGCTCATTGCACAGGTACAAGGTATCTAGGCTTGGTTGGGAGCAGCCTGGAGGAGACCTGGTTC
Source organism: Caprimulgus europaeus (assembly GCA_907165065.1). The sequence goes on from OU015529.1 coordinate 4,959,939, forward strand.
TTCCCTGTCTGCTTTAGATCTTGAATGCCAAAACATGCGGTCTCCATGTGAGGAGCATCTTGCTGGGCTGGAAACAATGTGCAGGGAAAGAAGGAGACCCAGCCCTACTGAGGTCAGTGGAAAGATTTGCATCAATTCCAGTGGGTGCAAACACAGACTCATTTCATGTAAAAAATATAAATATATATATATACATCTACAAAAATCCTTCAAGCAGCTAACACAAAGTATGCAAGATGGGCCCAGCTCCACTTCAGCTTAGATCCATGAGAGAATGACAAGGGGAACGACAGGGTCCTACCACCACACATCTTTTGCAATAATTAAATCATGGCACAGATAACGTGAGCAAATCGTATATCATCTCAACCAGACTATCCATAGAATAGTCACAATCTAATTGAAATGACAGATCCACTGCAGCATACGTTTTGTGTATGTCTAATGAATTTGTATTTCCAGCCCATATATTTTAACTTTCTGATTGCATTAGTTCTTTGGTTGAGTGTCCACACGCCAAATAAACATCTCTAAGATAATGATAATGCACCGCTCTGTTTTCTATGTCTGTCCAGACCAGAATGTAAGACAAGATGAGGCTCTCAGAGCTGACAGTGGCATGTGCTCTTTTTTCTTCCCCCCAACCCTCCAAAAAAAATGTGCATTGTTCAAAATTGGGCTATTTCAATTTTCCTTTTAAAACTATAAGCTTTAACTCGCAGAGGTGGGAGTTGTGTAGGAAGAAGCTGCCAGGTAACAGATGTATCTGTTAAAGTTGCTGCTTGAGTGTGGACAGTAATAGGATTTCCAGAAATGAACTGCTATTTTGTGAGGCACTAACACAGAAATGTACAATGGGAAATGAGAGCTTGAACTTTGCTTCTCCAGCAGAATTGAACCGTCTGTTTCAAAGAAGGGGAAAAAAAAAAAAAATTGAAAACAAGCCATTTTCCATTGCTTATCCCTTAATTTATATTTAATAATAAGCACAATTTGTTGCTTTGTTTTGGTAAGTAAAAGGATAAAATTTTATAGAACAAATTCAACCTGAAAGTATCTCCATATCTATGTCTCTATCCATATCCATCTCTGTATCTGTCTTTCTGCCTCTCTTTGCCCTTGGCAGCTCAGGATAACACAGCAATGTTGGATGAACAATATTTCTTTTGCTAGGGTTACACCAAGGACATTTTTTGTTCCTATTTTTGCCACTGTGCAGTAGCTGTGTATTTTGTAAGATGGTCAAAAAGATTTGTGCCATCTTCTAACAAAAAAAACACCACAAAAAAAAGTCATGTCCATTAAAAGCAACAGCTTGATGAAGGCTAAAGGTTAGGTCCACTGAGTGACCGTGAAGGTTTTACAAAAGGCTAAAAAAGCTGATGGTGCTGCAGAGCTCCTGACCTCCGATGGTCCACCCAGACCTCCAGTGGCCCCTCACCTCGCCCTTAAACACACAGGACTAATTGAAAAGTCCTCCTTTCTGCCCAGAGAGAATTAATTTCTCCTTCATTGACTGACCTTTTGAGTTTACCATAGATCCTGTGTACTGAGAGACTTTCAATCTGTGAAACAGATGATGATAAGATCTTCAGCCTTCCTTTCTCTTTGGTTTATTTTTTTTTTAGTGAGCTAGTTGTGTCATTCCAAATGGAAAGGCATATAAAAATTAAAAATACATTGTGCCATAGTACAGTAAAATCACACAAGGAAATGTATTCCATAGTGAAAAGGGAGTCATCAACAAACATCTTTTTGTTCAGTAACAAAGTCGGGATGTTAGCTACCCCGTTGTGCTTTCCTGGGGGTCAGTCTGCCCATGCCCAGCGTACCCCTGTGCTCCCTCTACTCAGCACCTCGCTGTCAGCCTAGCAGCTAGGGGTTTTAATCCATTAAAAAAAAAACTTTAAAACATGTTTTAACCCAACTTCCAAAACCACACACCCAGTGTACAGCTTATTAAATCCTGGGGACTTTTCACAGCGGCGTCAGCGAGCACTGGGATCGGGTCCTTCGTTTCTTTCTCTTGCTTTTCCTTGCAAAGTGCTGCCACTTTGATAAGTGACATTTCCCTATGGCAGCCTTCTTATTACACATTTAGCATCCATTCCCTGCTTGGCCCATAAGCTGTTTGCAGCCTAATTTTTTTCCTGTTAGCTTTCTAAACCTCCTCTTCACCCCAATTCAGTTGCAAAATTCAATTTAGGCTGGTTATGCACTGCAAGTGCAAGTGAGCAGCACCTGGCACAAGGGTGGGCTGCTCAGTCTGCTAACACAAGCAGTAAATCTAAAGAGGTGGTCAAATATTTCAAGTTATTTCTAGGGTTTAGGTTGTTTGAATGGTTTTTGCAATTATTTTAATCTCTTTATGATTTTACTATGGCTGAGAAAACCAGATTCCCTTAGGCCATATCAACAACCATTCACTTTAAAAAAATAAATACATATATACCTGTGTGTGTATATATATGTAAAATTTAAATTTTACCTTTATCTATTCCTCATGTGGGGTTTTGAAATGAATCACTGGTTTCAGTAGTGATAACACCACTGGGGCTCAGAGGTGGGATGCTCAAGACCTGGCAAAACTCTACGAGGAGACGGAGGTGGGAGCTCCCATAACTCCCCTGGAGCAGGGAAGTTAGATCACTTTGGGCTTTTAGAAGCACTATCTTTTAAATAAAATTGCAAGATGGTGAATAAAGTGCAGCCTGAAACAAAAGCCTTAGTGATCTTCGGCAGATTACTTTGGGAAAAGTATGGCCCATTTCAGAAAAATCAAAGCAAAGGAAAACATTGACTACAATTCAGAGGCCTAATGTATTATTATGGCTTTTTATGGATTTTATATATAATTTCCTGTAAAGTTAAGAGGTTGAAGTGATCTCTTACATTCGGCTGCATTATCAGCATAGCACCAAACAATTTTCTACATCTTATTATGTTCACAGTTGACATACTATTAGAGAAATGTGCAGCTGTCTTACTCTGCTATTCATTTCCTCATTACTATTTTATAAATATATGATTAACAGTTATTGCAGCTGCCTAATTCACATTTATTGCAAATGCAACCCCACAAATGAATGTTCAAAGCAAAGAGATGTGGTTTTAGAGTAATTTAAATTTTACAGTTCCATTTACCCTGCTTTTTAATTTACTGTATAATGACCCTATTAGAATAAAACACATCTGGAAGTTCTTTGGGGAACATTTAATTTTCTGTGGCTTCAGTACTAACAGAACTTGTACCATAAAGGCCACAGATGCTTTGAACACTGTACAAATTTTCACATTTTATGCCAAGATGCTGGTTAATTGTACAGATGAGACAATTATAGGAAGGCAAAAGATAAAGTTCTCTCTACCTTGAAAGCAAATGGAAGAACCTTGCCTTAGAAAACTGCTTTTTGATAATGGGCACATTTTACCCTCATCTCTAGAACGGGGGAAATTTGAGTTGGAACATAAAATTGACCCAAAATTTTCATGTGATAGAAGCATATCATAGAACCATAGAATGGTGTAGGTTGTAAGGGACCTTAAAGATCATCTAGTTCCAACTCAAAACTAAACAGTATTTGTCAAAGTCCTGTGACTTCTGCTTAGTCTTAACACTCTTCTAAGTAAAAGGAAAATGCTCTCTCATATTACTCTCTCAGATTCGTTGCCAGCCTTTAAGCTTCTCAGCATCACTATTAAGTGAAACAGTAGATCAATGAGACCAGAGAAGGCTTTGGAGGTCAGTGAATGATTCCATAAGCATCCCATATTTACAGTCTGTGGTGAGGATACAGATGCTGTGAGTCCCAGCCTGCCACATGAGCAGAATCATCCCGAGAATTCCAAATTGATTTGAATATTAAATACAGATCACTGCAGCAGAGCTCTTTTACAAGAAAGGATGCGAATCCATTCTCATTGATTAGTTAATTTATGTTCTACAACTAATCGAAACACAAATCTCATTAGCCACAGGTCAGTAGACTTGAGGAGGGGGAAAGAAGAAAATCATTTGGATAGCCCAGTTAGCTGTAAAGATATAATTATAAACCAAACTGGTTTAAAGCCAGTGCCTTGATCAGTGTGTGTGACGGGCTGTCAGCAGGCATTGTGTGACTTCCCCTCAGCAGCACAGGGCTTAAATCTGGTTTTAAGTAAGATGGTTGCAGGCACTCAGCTATTAGAGCAACACTATGGGCTCATTCAGAGCCAAGGCAAAACAATGCAGAAAAAAATTCGAGTATTCACGCAGCATACAGGCAGTTTAGGGAATCATGAGCACCGTTAATTAATTAATTGTGACTTCCTTCTAATCTGAAGCAACTAAAACACGCTCCATGGCCTCATCCCCTTTGCCTGAATGTGTTCCAGCCACCCTTCACACAACACCAGGTATCAGCAACATCAAAATACCGTCGGATCAGAGATGTATTGTCTGATTTCTCATGACTGTTCTGCAATAGTTCTACACCTATAAGCAACAGCATTTACCTGATATATTTTCAGATAAATAACTGATAGCGTTTCTGGCTTGGAGGTGTATAGATATGGAAGCATACATGCTAGAAACATTTTCAGTTCATTGCTGAATATTGTTTAATGAATTAGAATTTGACAGCTATATTCTAATACAAATTATTTGCTAATTAAATTATTTTTTTCCTTTTGTTATGTAGGTTTTTTCTATTTGTACTAGAAGTAATGGGAGTCATTTCATTAAAAGCTCATATGTCGCACTAAAATTTTACCCTGAAGTCTTTTAGCAACAAAGTTTCAAAATCAAATTATTATTCTGAGCAGATCTTTCTGTATTTCCGCAGTACCTTACATTCTGTAATTGCTTTATACTATATTAAATGCATAAAATAATATTCTGTAGGTAGGAATAATGGTAATAATGAACCCTTTGGATCTGCAGAGCTCTGTATACACACAAAATCAGGAGAGACAGGCAAATAGCAAGAGGTACCTCACTTTTGCAGCCAAGTGAATACTGGCACAGGCACGTAAGGGATGTGTCCAGGGATGTGTAACCAACCTCAGCTCAACACCAGATCCCTTTCCATTTCCTGGCAGGCACTCAGGAAGAAGGTGTAAGGCCAGAGCAAGGCACTGTTCAAGGTCATGGCACTGTGTGTCGTGCTTGTCAGCTCTACCAACATTTCCAGAACAGAAGTGATGTTCTCCAGGATGTACCCACTTCCCACAGCAGAACTCAGTTACCTTCTGCAACTATATCTATAGAGCCTGGAAAAGATGCTTTCCAGGTTGCACCTCCTTCCCACAGCAGAGCTCAGTTACCCTCTGCAACTGAGGCTCCATATCCACAGGGCTTGGAGGAGCAGGTCCAAGTCTCATTTTGGAAGGAGGTAAACTATCCTCATCAACCAAGAAGAATAATATGGAGGCTTTCTTCAAAGGGACACCATTGCAGCAAGACAGGAAACATAGTTCTAAACAGACACTCTTGTCCTGTTGGGTTAGCGTTAGGTTAACTGTGTTTGTGGGCTTCCATGTGTTTATTTCACTCGGTGTTGTTTGGGGGTGTTTTTAGGAGAGAATCTGTACTGCAAGGATCAAAGCAGTCTACTTACATTGCAGCACTTCTGCTCTTTCTGGTTGTCTTGGGGAGAAATATGGGAAACGTCACTTCAGGATCTTCAGATTTCTCTGGTGAACACCAATCTTTGATGCCTCCTTGAAGCAGTAGCACAGGGATTTAGTAGAGGTCATGCTGATCCAAAATCTCTCTGCTTTAGTATCAGTCAGAGCAAAAGACAGAAAACTAGGCAGTTCTTGTATTTTGTTCTCAGCAAATTCAGTGACTCATTGTATAACCTTTGGGAAGTCACTTGACCTCTTTGGCATCCATTAACCCACATGAAAACTCAGCAAATGGTAGGACCTTGCTGAAAAGCAGATACTTAAAACTGAATTTTCCTGGGTAAATAAATGAGAAAAACAACCAACAAAGAAAGGCACTGTTCAAAACTCATCCCATGACCCCATTATTCATGGATCATTAGTGTAATAGGCCACATGGGATCCATAAAAGGCATTATTGCCTTTTATGTCATTGCGTATTTAGAGAGTGATAATCCATATATTATTGAAACAATATAGACTCTAACAACTCCTTCCAACCTATTTTATGAGATCCTGAGATTTCAGAAACAAAAACCAATGAACATATCATATATCTGCATATGACTTATGAAGCAACAGTAACTACAGTGCATTTACAGAGAAAACTCCTTTTAATATCTCAACTGAAAGCATCTAGTTCACATTATGGTAAGTAGTTGGCAAATGATCATTTTATTAAGTTAAAGGCATTCATTAGTGCTGCTTTGAAAAGGCTATGAACCCTACCCCTCCCTGAAGAGAAGCATTAATGCCTTAGATGGCTGAAAATACCGATAATCAAATGAAGTGCAAACAAAAAAGCTGTTTCTGACGACACATACGCAACATTTTTCCTTTTGGTTCAAACACCATTACCCTGTATTCTATATTTTTTTTTCTTTTTCTGCAATGTATGGAGATGGGCACTTTACTCCAAGTCTCTCTGAAAAAGGCATAGGAAGCTACTGTCTTGAAATTAGTTATAAAAATAGTTATAAAGGAACAAAACCAAAACCCATTTGAAGCAGAAATATGTTTGTACAATATAAGGTGCCACCACTGTCTTGTACCTTAGCATTATCTTATTTTCTTGTTCTGCATTCCACATCCTCAAAGTGTTTTGGTAGGAACTGGGTCCATAAATACAGCTAAGACTCTGCACCCAGGATATCAAGCACTACCCTAAAAATGTACAAGGAGATACAAAACCTCTTCTTTCTACTCAGAAAAGTGGAGGGAAGGGACCCTTCTTTGGTATTCTATATTTCCTACAGCTGTCAGCACTGAGTTAAGACATCAGCATACCTCACACCATTAACTGCATCCTCCTAGGCTCCAGCTAGCAGGTCAAGAGACACTTGTCCCTGGTTTGTGACCCTGTTTGCCACCAACCTGCAGATCTGCAAGCTGCCCTGCTCTTGTGATCGCTCCTGAACCCATTTCAATCAATATAACTGTGCAAGCAGTGATCTGCTACTTAAATGATTCCAGCTCACCCAACTCAAGGTTGACCAACATTGAGGAAACAGTGAGGAAATGAGCACCTGAAGACCTCAGCCAGAAGCTTGGAGGATAAACCTACTTCCAAAGTTAAAGACTTGGGGAATGGCCACTACATTTTCCATCAAAGACATGCAGGGTGTCCCTAAATGGAAGAGTCGTCCTGATTTTAAGGCCATCATATATTGCCAAGAGTAATGCAAAACAGCTTTGTTAGGGGCTAGGAGCAAGCTCTTGATCTTTATCTCCAAAAGTATGTGGTTAACATGGCACAAAACATAAGAGTACAGCCAAGAAGGACATTCAAGGCCACGAGATTATACAGATAGCCAGGTATATTCAAGCCACTGTGAATTTTAACATGTAGGCAGCATCTGTACTTGTAGATGTGGCAAATATGTGTCTTGTCTTGTATCATTCTAAGGAACACCCCACAAAAGAAATAATAGGCTCCTGTATCCTCCTCAATTTCTCAGGCAGTCAGGCTTTGAATTTACAAGGAAATAAGATTTTGTGAACCTACCTTTATTACTCCGTGATTAGGCTACTATTAACTGGAAGGGGGCAGAAACATGAATATAAAAAGATTTTCTGCATCAGCTGTAATCATTCTGCTTATTAAACACAGTCTCACTCTGGCAAACTTTGACAAAAATACATAATATTTTCTCAAAACACCCATTAAACTGTTAGAGGTCTTTTCTGCCTTTTTTTCCCATCTCAGCTGATTACTCCGAGTGCACATCACTAAGTGTAAACATCAGCTTTCTTCTTTTATAACCAGTCATCTCCCTTTTTTTCACCCACAGGTGCCAGAATCTAGTAAATGTGATATTGCAATTGCTTCTGTGGCAACAATGACCAAAAATAAATAAATTAAGCTGTATCTCCAACAAGACCATGAAAAATTCAAAGCCATAAGTTTCTGTAGTGGGATGGCAAACTACAGCTAGACAGAAAGGAGCTGGATTTGTGATTTTTAATACAATTCAAAATTCTATTTTTCATTGTAAAATGCTTGGCTCACAATCCTTCATTGTCTTTCTTAAAAAGCAAAAATTAAAATGTGTCTCTTGCTCTTCAGATGCTTTGGGCTGGACTTTACCACACCTGCTGCACAGACACATTTGACAGGACATAGTGAAGTGCTAACAAGATTGAGAAACATCAGAAAGGGTCCTCAACCTTCCCAATGAAATCAAAATGTATTCTGTGCTTTTATGTTAAATTATTAGCTGTTCTCTCAGCAATTGATGCAGTTCTTTTCCTGATACCAAGTCTCCCATGTGCCATTTGTCAAAGAAAAACCCAGTGCATTACATAAACCAAACATTATGTGATCATATTGGGTGTAGTTTTTTTTGTGTTGGCTCTCTAAGGTATAGTCAGTCATGTTGTATTTCTGTGGGGGAAAGGAAGGACATGTAGAAGGCTTCAAGTCTGATTATACATAGGTCTGTTCCTAAACTGGGATTAATAACGAGAATCTAAGTTTAATTGGCATGATCCCATAGAGTAATGACACTGTTTTGCTTTACCATTGCCTCTTCTTGAATAACTGTATTCAGAAAAAAAAACATTTTGTAGTCTCTGGGCTGTTAAATTAGCAATTTTCACAGGCACTATCAGGGTTTAAATCCGTGAAGCTGCAATGATATATGTTGGCTAACGAGGTGTCCCCTTAAATTTTAGCTGAAAAAAAATAGATATACGTCAAGTAGTAATACATTCTGCTCCGATTATTTTTCCTAATATGGTCTGTAATAGCTACAAAACCGGCTGAGCTTTCCTCAAGGCACAAGTAGCCATATGAATATTATAGATACTCTGTCTGGTTTATTGGGAGAATTTACTCACAGCAGCAGTCACATTGAGACATCAGCTAGGATATGCAGGCGGGCAGGTTAAATGTTAATTTCCTTTCTCCTGTACCATTTTCTAACCTCCGTCCATGAATCAAAGTGAGTAAAAGGTTCTTCACTTAGAGACATAAAACAAATTGAACAAATTATGTTACTTAACTGAGGAAGGACCAGTTAGTTCATTGATTTTTTATTTGGCTTCAGATGTCCCTTTTTAATTAATATGAATTTACAAACATGATTTTTAATTTTAAGCTGTTGTGTCTCATATATTCTAACCAGCTATTTCAAAGTAACACAGGTCCACAAGTGCCCATGTATCTTAAACTAAAAAGTCTTGACTTTGGTTGCAGCTGTTTGACTTCATTAAAGCCAACAGCCTCGTGATCCACTCTTCTGCAAGTGGAAGTCAGGAGCAGCTCCACTGAAGTCACACTTAGCACTGGGAAAAATATAAAACCTGGCCCCATGGGGCTTGAAAGCTGAAACAGCCACTACAATACATCTAAATGAATTTAAAATTAGAAGCCAGGGGATTAGAGTACAATGTGGTTATCAGGATATGAAAAACAGCCATTAACTTCCCAGTTCTTTCAGATGGGTCATGAATCATAGTCATCGGCAGCAACAAGTTTCTCAAGCTGATAATCTGCTATTTAAGGAGTACAAGAAGAAAAGGAATTTAAGCTTGAGCCAAGCTGAGGTACATTTCTCTTTCTATGGCAGCACTGACAGCATGAAGAGGAAATGTTTAATACTAATGGGCACTTTTAAATTTTTTACTTAGAGGATATTTTGGTAAGTATCTAAAAATTGTCTGAGTTTATTCATACATTGAGGGACCAAAATTTCCATGGTTGCTCTAAGCAGGCATGTGGAGATGCACAAATGCAGGTTTTAGAAAGACAAATGTACTCGTGATGGCCAGTTTTGATCTTGCAGGTGAAACTGTTATCCTAGAGAGTTAATTCCCTTGTCCATACAACATTAATGAGATATCTTTGTAACAGGAAATATGCTTTCACTTGTGGTGCTGGTGACTCCATCTTAATTCTCTTCTTCTCTTGGAAACATAACCTTCTCCTGAATCACTCTTTTTTGCTCATTCTCTTTCTTTGCTTGGTTGCCTTCTCAATAGCTTACCCTATTGCATATCTCCATGATGTGAGTATATGTGATAGACTTGGATACACCCCTCACTAACTTTCACGTTAAATTCTCAGGTATTTTAACTTCTAGGACACTTGGGTTTGTTGCCACAGGTGTCCTGGCCTCCTCAAGCAAGGGGGATGAGGATCAGGGATCTGCAATTATAAAATTTCTCCTGCAAATTGGGGTATCTTCAGAGGTAAGAACATTCACAGTGATGTGAATGCTCTGAACTGTGATACACAAGCAGGGAAAGCATAAGCATGAGTACTTGCACCAAAATATTTATTCCATCATTTTGAACCAATAATTTCATACCTGTGTATCCTTACAGCACTTTTGTCCCAGACAATGACATATCTGTGTAAAGGAGCGATATTCTCAGAACCTCCTAGAAAACATCACATTCCCTAGGACTCCTATAAATGATGAGGAAAAGAGAGGCTGTTTGATGCTAACTGGGTGGAAAATGGGAGGCAAAAATAGCTTTTGAAATATTTGTCTCAGAAATAAAGGTTATGGCACAGGAGAGAGCAACACTGCATCCAAAGCAGAGATGTCTGTCCATCCTCACCTCTCTCTGAGCACAACATTGGTGCACAAAGACAGTGCTGTGTTTTAGTTTGCACAAAAAAGCTCTTCTAGCAAAGGCTCTTGCTTTTAATTCTCATTTACCAGCATAATATGCATGATACAGATCAAGGTTTACATGGACATTTATATTTAGCAACTAGAAAAATGGTGCAGAACTTCTCTCTCCCTTTTAGCTATTTTACTCCACTTCCTTGGAAAAAAAAAGAGTTGGTGACAATGGCTTTTCTTTCCAAAGGGAAAAAGATATTTGAAAAATAAAAGTTATAAAGAAAACCATCATCTAAACACTCTCACAGAGAAAGTGTTTCACTTTAATACAAAAACATCTGCTCACAACAGTTATCAGACTGGACTTCTTTTTTCTTTCAATTCCACAAAATTATTTCTCAGACATTCCTTGTTGATATTCATCACTACTGGAGCAAAGTTATTTTATGGCTAAAGAACACTCACAATTTGCTTTTGAACCCTTCACCATCTGGAAGAGAACCAGGGCAGAAGAGCAATAAAACCTACTTTGGGCTACACTGCTGCTCCTCTGTGTCCTTAACCCCTGCCCAGGAGCCCAGGGAAAGGAGACCATCACAAACAAAGGTGTCCAAGACCTCACCAGTCTTGATTCTAAATCATAGAACCATAGAATGGTTTGGGTTGGAGGGACCTTTCAAGGTCATCTACTCCAACCCCCTGCAGTGAGCAGGGACATCTTCAACCAGATCAAGTTGTTCAGATCCCCATCCAACCTGACCTTGAATGTTTCCACGGATGGGGCTTCTGCCACCTCTCTGAGCAACCTGGGCCGGGGTTTCACCACCCTCAGTGTAAAAAATCCCTTCCCTCTATCTAGACTGAAGCATGTGCTGAAGTCTGTGGTCGGGTAAACCTTGTTCTGATATCAGTATAATATTGCACCTTTCTTCTACTTATGGTGTTAAATGTTAACCTAAGGCAAAAATGTAGGTTATGACATAATTTATTAAAAAATCAATACCATATTCCCCAGTAATGGCACAAACACTACAGCTTATAATAGCTTTACTGTAGTATAGTATTTTTTTATCATTATTTTCCAATATGATAACGCTTGTTCTAAGGTCAACAGACATCACATGATCAGGCAAATATTTTGATGAGAGAGCTGCCAGAGCTGGTGCTATCTTAAGCTGGTGCATGTGTCTGGCTGAACTCACCACAGATGCACACACAAAAAGTGTCATAATTGGAGAAGTGCTGTAGATTCCTACTTTTTGTCCTCATAAGAATTATAGACACTCTACTATGTTGCTCCTTGAAGATTTTTGAAGGTTTTTTCTGTGAACATCTCCTCCCAGGGTTAGGTCCAAGCCCTTTTCTATGTTAAAGCAGCTCCAGCTACCTGCCAGTACCAGTACACAGCACAAAGTCATAGAATCACAGACTGGTTTGGGTTGGAAGGGACCTTAAAGCTCATCCAGTCCCAACCCCCCTGCCATCAGCAGGGACACCTTCCACTAGACCAGGTTGCTCAAAGCCTCATCCAACCTGGCCTTGAACACTTCCAGGGAGGAGCAGCCACAGCTTCTCTGGGCAACCTGGGCCAGTGTCTCAACACTCTCACAGCAAAGAATTTCTTCCTGATATCTCATCTAAACCTGCCCTCTTCCAGTTTAAAGCCATTTCCCCTTGTTCTATCATTAACCTCCCTTATGAAAAGTCCCTCCCCAAGTCCTGTATCCTTTACAGACTGTAAAGAGTTGACTTGAAAATTAATTCCTTTCTTCTACTGGATGCTCTCATCAGTTGCTAGGTTATCTAACCTATATGATATAGAACTATAAATGGCTGCAAAGGCACTTTGTGTATGCTCTTGGAGCAATGAAGAATATCCTCAATGAGATTACGCTAACTTTATATAACTTATTAAAATGAATATCAAACTTTGTTTTGCTTCATTCAATTTTTGATGTTAATTAAGTAAGCACAAGCATAAGAAAGGAAATTGGATTTGCTACTTAAGGAACTTCCAATAAAGCCATGGATGTTAGTGAGATGAGTTTCTAATAAACATTAATAAGTGTCTATATAACAAGCAGTGCTTGTCTTTTAAGAACATTGGATTTTTCTCACAGGATATGGACAGCAATAAAATACATTTGCAAATATGAAGATATATTACAGGCACATTTTTCACTACCAGCTTGAACAAGCCTCAGATCCCAGCTTTCTGATTTTGTGACCTTGGGAACAATCATGGGCCAAGAAATTTAAAAAAACATTTTAAAATTCATACAAATGTAATTTAGGAACAGCACTGGCTAGACGGGAACTTTAGACAAGATTTTTACAGTGAATAATGCTTTTCTTTGTCCATTTCAGACAAATTTAATGTTGCTACTGTATTTGACATCAATCACCCAGTCATGAGCAGCCACATCCTAATGACAGGAGAGGAGGCTATATAGCCTGGACACTATAGATGTGCATATGGAAATGCAGAGATAGCCAATGCTTTTATTTCACCTTTTCTGCTGCAGCCAGAACAAAGCTATTAGAGGCAAGGAGAAAGGAAAAATCTCTCTCACAGTTATGCTCATTTATTGCTCCTAAAATTAGATGTTTTCTGGGAAATTCATGACTGGGCTAGAGACTATTGGCAATTTACAAAATCATGTTTGGAGTAGATTTTGTATGGCTGCTGCCCTTGTGTTCGGCAGCTGGAATCAGTGACAGATGCACAAGGAGAAGAATTGTTGAGCAAGATGGTGATATTTTCACATTATCTTTTTTGAGTGTAAAATGCCACCTTTTAAAGGCAAAGGCACTATAAGGTGCTGAGGGTGCCACACCTGATGGTTAAAGTCATAAATCTGGTGCCAGCAAATACACACAGCGAAAGAGGAAAGCTGGTTAAAAAAAAATGAGATCTTTTGCATCAAAACAGAAAAAAAATATATATTTTCATGCTCATTTTCACCTGATATCTGAGCTTTTCAAAATATATTTTCATGTAAAAATGTTGTCAGTCTAAAAATATCCTTTCTGGTACCATCCTCATTGAGAAGGGACTTCCCTGCTTGGACTGTGTTTCCTGCAATGCCCACAAAATAATTAATTTCATCAGAATGTCATGCCTGAAACTGTTCTCTTCTGCAAGCTGCTTTTCCCTTCTCCCCAATAGATCTGTCAGGGAGATTAAACTTTCCTGAATTCCAGAGATTTCGCTGTTTATATGGGTTTATGAGCTGGTTTTCTATACGCTCCGATTGTGTGCGCAGGGAAAGGCACCTCTTCTGCACAACCACCTTTGTGGATCCTTCACTTCCAGCAAAGCACTTGCAGCAGTTTCTGCCCATATAACATCACAAAACATTCCTTACCTCGCTGCTCAAATCTGCTCAGAGGCTTCTGCATACATTTATTTTGGATTAAATCTGACTTTATAGGTGATTCTGCCCATTCAGATGTTTAAAACACCAATGCCCAAAGCTTGTTTGCTGGAGGGGTGACTGCTAAAATTCAGTGATCCTCTGATCAGAACTTTTAGCAAAGTAAAATTCTGGGCTGCAATTAGCAGTCAAACAAACATATCTCAATTTTCATTATCCGATATATTACTACAGCAGAGATACTTCTGGCTCAGACAGTGCCTCAAAGTCACTAACTTCAAATATGTGAATTTGTTTGCCCATAATTAATATGATGTATCTCAGCCCATTCAAAATAATAACTGCATCCCTTCCTGGTAATGAAAAGTGATTAATTTTCAATTATGGTAAGTATCCAATTTTTCACAGTGCAGCACTGGTCTAAGTCACCCTATCTCTAACGTTCTAATTACAGACATTAAAAGTTCCTTATAATTATTGCAGAAAGATCAGTAAAATTAAAAATATTGGTTACTTGCTGCTATTATTACATTTGCTCTAATGCAGCCAAGGCTTAAATTTATGTCTGAGCTGCCAGCCATTTCATCAATCTCTTTTTGTGACTTGTTTAGAACAACTGGTTTTATTTCACGGTCTCAGTAACTGTTCCAACAGGTCTATTAACGGTTTGGCACTCTACATTTTGTAAAGCTTTAATTAAGTGAAACAAGCTAAAAATCACTAATATGTGCCTTTAGCAAAGTAGCAATGTAATTATCTCATTTAACAGATAACTACTTGTATTTCATTTTTCAAAGCACAAAGAGAAAACTAGCTCTAAATGTCACTTTTCAGGCTCATTAAACTCACTAGAGAAATATCAAATTAGAGATTTCCACTACAAATACTATAATAAACTCTGTGAGCTGATATAAACAACATGAGCATTTGGGGAAGGGACAAATACTATAAAATACTCTGTTTTGTAGGATAGATGCTGGTTATGTATTTACAAACAACTTTTATTACAATATTACCTAAAATTTTGGTCTTCCTTAAAAGATTCCAAGGTATCAAATTCTGTATTGCACATGTTTTATACTATAACCTACAGAATTTTATATTCAAGAGTCAAGTTGGTTTTTTTCTTACTCACACTAATATCTTTTTTTTCTAATTCACCTTTTCTGTTACATGTTCAAACTATGTAAGAACTTGGTTGGTATGAGAAAGTTATGCAGACGTCAGCATATAGTTTCAAGGAAAGATTTGGGTGTGTGTCTGATGTAAGCACTGATGTGGATCCAATTATCTGGCATAACCATGGACATCTTAAACCAAAATATTTGCAATGAAGCCTGAGAAATAGACTGCAAAGCTTTCATGCAATAATTAAGTAATAATCCATAGATGGTGTGGTAGTTTAACTTGGCTGGCAGCTGAACACCACACAGCTGCTCACACCCCACTGCTCAAGGGAATAGGGGAGAGAATTGGAGGGGTAAAGGTGAGGAGGCTTGTAGGTTGAGATAAGAACAATTTAATAATTGGAGTAAAATAAAATTTAAATAGTGAAGATAATATATGTGTGTGCATATATATATTTAAAAAAAAAACCCATATAAAAATGAGTGATACACAGAGCAATTGCAGAAACCGTAATCCCAGAAGTGCAAGCCCCAGCAATTCCCAAGAGAATCTCCTGGTGTTTTGGTCCACCCTGATTAACATACTGAACATGACATAATATGATATGAAATATCTCATTGGCATATCCAAATGTCAGTTTAGGGTTTTGCTAATTACTATGCTTCCCCCCTCCTCCCAGTCCTTTGCGCTTAAAAACCACCCAAACATGATGGTCTTTTACATTATCAACATTCTTCTAATAACAAAACCCACACTGAAACCAAAACACAGCACTTTCTAGCTACTGAGAAAAAAGTTAACTCTATCCTAGCAAAACCACAACAGATGGCCACTTGTTCACTTGCATTAACGGTTTAATATTCCTAGATTTTGGTCATACTTCCATAAAGCAGACCTTAACTATATTTGGATTTATTTCAGTGTCACTCTAGATGTGTCTATCCCACAGAAAATTGTCCTTGCTGATGCCAAAACTAATGTCCATACGTAATGTTTATGGAAAGCCCGTGAGATGTCTCCACACTGAAGAAGTCAAATTTTGAAAGTCTGACTTTTGAAAGAGCAAAGGGAACTCTGGCAATTCCCAGTAAGAACTGTTATACATGAGGACCTCACAACATGGGTTAAAACCCCAGGTGTCAGGAGCAGGGGGCACCGGACACATCCCAAATCCAGAAAGTAAAAATACCACATTGATGGCTGAAGACCCCTCGGTTCTGCTACAGCATCACAGAGAAATCATCCCATTTTTCCTGCCCAGCCACACTACTCCATTTTTCAGTCCTCTTTAAACACTGTGTCCCACCCCATTCTCCAGCCCAGCTAGAGCATGGCTTACCCCAGGAGACTTTGCAAGGCACCACAGCTGACTGAACCCATCCCTCCAAGCTGGTCTGGAAGGGCAGAATCGATGAGGTTACACCAGGGATGCATTTGGCTCGGTGTGACTGATGCTCTGGGATATTCCTAAGAGTGCAGCTACAGACCTCGAAGTAAACACACAGCAATGGTGCTGCATTACAATGCATTTGTATTCTGTTGTGTTTCTTATTGGGTATTATAATACAGCTTCAAAGCCCGCTGGAAAGAAAGTTAAAGCAATAAAGCTTGACCGACTGATTGATGCATCACCATCTTTAGGGTCCGTCGCACAAACTATTTTGATAGTGGAAGCCCATAAAGTATAATGTCTGTGCTAAAAGTGACACAATGAAGAAGATGATGCACCTGCTTCAATTTCAGCTTTGAGTCATTATTTAGAGCTGGGGGTCTAGGAGTTGCAAAATACTGCCTTTTTAGTTCCCTACTGGTTCGCCAGAAGATAAATGTCTAAAACTAAGGACCCCGGGCGCACAATAATAAAAACCTTTTTAGAGTCTAGACCCTTCCACTAGTTAAAGGAAACCTATTCCCATTTTTCTGTTAGGAAACAAAAAAAAATGGGATGCAGTTTCCCAGTGGCAGAGATCAAGTTTGTTATTTATATTAAAAATGTGGGATTTGGGGAAAACAACAAAAAAAAACACAACCCAAACAAACAACCTTGCACAGACAGACCAGTGGGTAGAGGGGTAGACCTGACCCCAGCTCCTCAGTTCTCATTCCAGTACACTGCAGAAGGGAGTGAGACTGGCCATATCTCCATGGTTAGACACAAACCATCCTTGTCAATTAACTGACAATGTCATTTCCATCTAGGAACACACTGAAGTTTAGCAAAGCACTCTGAAGGCTGAAGCCAATTAGAGAACCAATTATTGGCTAAATCAATATTTAATTCCCCTTAGATAAATATGGGCAAACCTACAAGATCTGAACCCTCCAAAATTCAACCATCTCCAAAATCAGCTGTGTTCAAAATTGGACTCCCTAGTTGAGCCCTCCCTGCACAGTAGGTTATACAGGTCCCAGAGCTGGCACAAGTCTTGGTGAGGGAACATACCCTGCTTGTAAGATCAGGTCTATTGATATTTTTTGTAGGACAAATCCTACAAATGGAATTTTCCATTCCCAACAAAACTAACAGCAGCTGAGGACATCCAGATTAGATGGCCTCAGTTAGTTTTTCCCCTCAAACTTATGCTCAGCTGTGTTATAGGTTTTGAGGTTCTTTTCATTAGAATGAGTGCCCTATTGCTAACACATGCATGAGCACAAACACTCACAGGCAACACTCTCTTAGAACCTATGAGCACTCATTAAATGCCCACTGGACTGTTGGGACATCTCTGCTGAACTGGAAACCATGGGTCTGAGTTTAAAACAGGACATACCTCAGTTCCTCACACTGTTCCTCCATGGAGATGCCAGCCTGCAGACCCTTGGCTCTTTGTTCACACTTTATGTTATCTTGACGTTAAAACTGGTGTAAGTCAGCATGCATGTTCATCACACCATCCTAATTAAGCTGTGATATGGACAGCCCAGGGCATCACCCAACGCAAGACATCAACGCCTTGAAGTGCAAAGGACAGGAAAGTCGGTACCACACCCAGGAACTGGGGTTGTATGGATTCAGTTGATGCTGTACTGGACTTAGCAGTAGGCTGAGGAGGAGACATGCCAGGGGAGACGTTGGGCAGGAACAATGGGCTGCAGTCAACTCCAGCCTCTTCCCTTTCACAACAACCATTATTAGGTGCAAGTCAGGTGGGAAGAGGCGTGAAACAAAAGAGGAATGAAATCAGACTTTGTACACAGATTGTACACAAATTTACCTTGGAATGAACCTTTCTCAAGCAAGTTCATTAAATACATGTTTTTCTTTCTTCTGTCACATTTCTAGCCCACAGGTTTGTATCTGTGGAAACTGTATGCAACATGCTTTTCATTTCTAGAGAAGTGGCTTGGATATCAAATGACCAAGTAGCACTAAAGAAAGGTTAAAGAGTGTGACCTATTGAACACTAACCTTCAACTGTTCTTGCAGCAGATACATTTTCCCTTAAGGAAAATAACTAACCTTTGAACCTCAGACCTTCATATTTATCTTTTGCCTTCTGGCTCTTACTGACAAAGCCTCAGTAGAAGAACAGTCCTGAACAGATCAGATTTACTTCACCTTTCTGATCAGATTGGTGTACATCTGGCCATATTCTGCCCTCTGTACTCACACAGGAAAGCTAGATTCCATTAGCTCTATGTTGTAATGGCTCAAGACCAGAAAAATGCCCTGATTTTTCAGCCCCATCACGGTCATCATCCCAGACTGCTTGAGGACTAGGTCTCCATCAACACAGAAGTCAGTTGATCCACTCTAACTCACCATCACAAGAACTTATATCTGTGTACATTACCTGCAGGGTTGGCCTACAAAGCAATGGCAAACATCCTTCCACGTCAGTGGTTCCTGCTTGGAAAATAAGTGTCCTGGATTAGCCTTGGACATTTGGGTAGCAGCAGGACACCATCATCCTGCAACATTCTTCTCTACTGATGTTATATCTTAGTTTTTATCTGTTGCAGACTAAATTAGCATCTCTCAGAGGGGAAACTGGGTACATGATTCTCCACCATGGTATCATCAGAATTGTTACCAAAAACTTTACTTTTAGGTGGTTTCTATGCAGATTCTACTCACATTCAACCAACTACACAACCTTTTCATATAAAAGATTGTAACACACTGTTGTAAATTGTATCCACCAAAAGGCTGTTTCCATCCTCTTTTCCCTTCTCTACCACATTCCAGAATTTCCCCTGCATTTTCCATGACTTATTGGTCTTCTGTTGGGAGAAATAATAAATATTAGCTACACTACTGTACTATTGACACAAAAATACTGAATACCATTCCTAGGACTATCATGGACTTTCTGTGCAACATAGCATTTAGTTTCCCTTGGCCATGTTACAAACTGATACTCTGGTGGTTGCTCATCTATGAAAGCAGACTTATTAACACCAATATAAGAAACTCAGGACCAATTTCTCAACCTCTTGCTTGAAAATGTGATTATTGTTTCCTACTATCTCAGACCTTTTATCTGAATCCAAAGTAATAAACTGGGTTCAGCTGAGCTCTGCCAACAAACACCACTGAGGGCTGGATTAATGGAAGAAGTGTAGGAAAATGCTGAAATATTCAAACCCATCACTAACCCAAAATAGTCTTCATTCCTTCTGTATTTACACATTAAATTATAACCTTCTGGCCCTTCAACAAGGGTTGGGTTTTTTCTGATTCCATCCTCCCAGCCATGCCCATTTTTCTACTAAAAGGATTCACCAGTCCCCCTATGATACTGCCTCTTCTCAGAATATTAGATGCATACTCCTGAAAATGTATGAAATCTTAGGAGGTGGGTAGAGGTCTTTTGGTCCATCAGGACAATCAGTGGTGTTAGAAGCACCATGTACAGTGCTTTTCAAAGTGCTTTTCTCTCTTCCTCTTCTTTGCCTGTAGTTTCACACTGAAATACTGCAGTGAACTGTGTCCAGGGTTGAAGACAAAATCAATGCAAATCAGCTCCCAGTCTGCAAGTAATTCAAAGACTCAGGTTGAGTCTTCAAAGTAATAAATAGGATGGGGAAGCTCTACCCATGAAACACCAAAACAACTGTAATCTGTGAGCTCACACAAGTCCCAATCATCAGCATAAAACATGGGAGTGCTGGGCACTAAGAACGTGGCTGTGGAAATAATTTCTCCAGCACTCTTAGATCAATCCAGTCTGATCCCTTCCTTTCATACCAGCCTTTCCACTGAAGCTGGAATATATATGCATATCCCAAGTGGTGTTTTCTGCAAGGAGAAGAGAAGACCAGAAGACTCCATTAAGTCATTTAAGCTCTCCTTGTGCAGATTTCATCTGCCTAAAACCCACTGAACTATTTTAAGCATGACCAACATCTGGGAAGGTATTTCCTGGTGTTTCCCCATGGCTTTCCTGATTCATACCAGCCCTGGCCTTCAACCTTCCTCCTATTTTAATCTCAGGCCTCCCTTGAAGTGATCCCTTTTTTTTTATTATGGACAAATTCCCACTAAGAACCCCTCAGCTCATCTTCCTATATAAGTAACCTTACCAAGATGTGGACCTCCATCAAGATGATGTGGACCTCCATCAAGATGGTGTGGACCTCCATCAAGATGTGGACCTTCAAAACAAACTTAGCCAGAGCCCCAGTTTGCTGTTACCTCTCTCCCTCCTTGAATTAGCAGTGCAAAAAAAGTAAGGGCAACACCTCACAGGAACAGTGCCAAGCAGAGCCCATCCTTAAGATGCCGTAAAAGATCTGCCGTGGGTCTCAGAATCAGAAAGGTCAGGATCTCTTAGCTAAGTATCATTGCCCAGAAGGTACAGAAAAAGCCCCACTGTTTTAAGAGTGCTACAATGCCTTTACCACAATGGAGCAGATAAAAAAAAAGGAGACTGCAGCTTTAACTTTATATTTCTGGCTTTTGTTGGCTGAAGCCAGATCCTTGGTGTTATTTTAATGCAGCAGCAAAGAGCTGCATTTAATACATGATAGGCTCAAGATGTTGCTGCCTTTTTCTTTTTTTTTTCTTTTTTATATGTGTGCTGAATATCCAGCATGTAATTGAAAAAGGAAAAGGAGCTGCTTGTTTGCTGCCTGATCCAGGAATGATTAAAGGTAGAAGTTTTTCAGACATTACTGACAGAAAGGGTATAGTTAAAGCTGCTTTAAAAAAGAGAGCTTTCATAAAGAGCCAGTACTCAAACCGCTATTAAAAGCATCATGCTTGTTAAAACCTGTAAAAAGGCAGGAAATCAGTGAGTGAAATGCAGCTTCTTCACCAATTACTGAAAGGAGTGTACACCTTAAAGCACTCTTTGAATTGTGTCATACCAGCCTCCCCCATCCCTGCGCCAGTCTGTGTGTCCGTGTGCGTGTGTCCGTGTGTCCCTGGGCTCTCAACCTTGTGCCAGGCCATTCATTGGTACATTAGTGCTGGGGAGGTGGGGGGGAAGAAGAAGGGATCACAATGCTACCCCAAGTTCACTTCTCGCTTGTTGTTTGCCACCCATTTACAGCTGAACGGCTCCGTGCAGAGACAGCTCTAAATGACTCTCTCCACCTCTTCACCAAGCCACTTGTTTTTGTCATTTCTTTCTCTTTTTTTCAAAAAAAATCCAAAGGAAATAATTGATAAACCGAATGCCGTCCACCTTAAAGGCAAATGCATATATCCACCTGGTTAAAATTCCTCCTCTTTCTATTTTCTCTCTCCCTATATCCATTTTGCTCGGCGCTGTTTAAACAATACTTCATCAAACGCAGCCCGAAGCAAATAAAAAGCACAGTAGAGTAAATAAAAAGTTAAAAAAAAAAAAAAATCACAGGCTGGAGGGTAAGTACTTTTATTCCTGTACTTTCACTGCCTGGGGAATTATTATTCCATTGCTGGTTTCAGGAGGAGGGAGGGAATGGGGGGGGGTTGAGGGGGGGGGGTGAAAGGACAGCCATGTTATTCGCAAAATGGATTGCTCCTCTCACTGCTTTTCACTCCTCTGGGTTCTCAAGAGTCCACTGATTACAACAAAGTGTGGCCATCTATTCCGTCTTATTGACAAAGGTCCTTAATTACTGCTGCACCAGTAATACCTGCTATTAAATTCTGCTAAACAGAGGCTGCAAATTAGCTGCGGATCCCGGTAACCTTTTGTGTGTAATTACAGGCAGCGGGATTGACGCTAAGGCTACAGCACTGACCCGAGTCATAGCAATGGGAAACCTTTGTTTATCACCTGTGGTGGGGGGCCAAAATGTGAAATTAAAAGCTCTCCATCAGTGGAAGGTCTTCAGAAACCCAGGAAAGCAACAGGAAGGCAAAAAAGCAAACTGCTCTATATTTATAACCGACTTCTTCAATCGCTATTTAAACTCCCAGCTCATTAACCTGGGTGGCTGCTCTAGCATGCCAGCCATGCAAAGTTTAAAATGGCAAAAATTTAGGTTGTCTTTTTGAGGTGTTCTGTATTTCATCAAGGCCTTTAACCTCCGTTTAAGAGCCAGTTTGATGCAATTGCTAACTATAAACAGGCTGCGACGTTGAAAAAGCAAACCCAATCATGCACAAATGTTTTGCATTTCCACGTTGGGAGGCAGGTGGCTGTGAAGCCCTGGTCTGCCAGGGTTTTATCCCTGCAGCACCAGAGCCACCTCCATCCATGGCTCCATCCTGCTCAGCTCTGCACGCCCAGCTCCTGCCCCAGCCAACAAGGGCTGCAACAGGACAGGTGTCTGTCTGCATCTCCTGTTCCACATTGCTGTGCTCATCAAAGTAGGGCTGGAAACATCCCTTGCATGCGTAGACCCAACCATTAGTGGCATCAAAGCAAAAAAAAACCACCAACAAAAAGCCAACCCTGTAATCCTTTGCATTATATCGTTTCTGTTACAGGGGTTCAGTTTCTAAAACTGAGCTGCTTGGAGAGAGGACTTGTGCAAGGAACTCCCACAGTCTCCTGCCTCACTCTTCTCTTCTCCATCCTCCCCTGCCTTTACACCTGGATGGTCAACTGCCCTTGATTCCAGCCTCCAGGCATGACATGGATGGTGCAGACATCCCAATGGCCACAACAGGTCTTTTTCTATTGCACTGTCATCTCAGAGCATTGCTTTGCTCCCCTGACTTCAGTGTTAGTAGCATCCTCACCATCACTCCCCTTCCACCTGTGCTTCTGCCATGCTCCCTCTGTGCCCTGTGTCACTGGCTCTGGTGAAGACCCTATTGAAGGCCACATTGGGTCTTCACCTTCATGCTCTGTTGAGTGTGGAGCTGGCAGAAGCTTGTGTTTCACAGGCTTGCACTCACAGATGTGAAGAGCAAGTCTTCTCTTCCCATCTTCTACAGGTTTTCTAACTTCTAAAAGGCTACTTAAAATTTGCTGCCCTCATCCATCAGTAGTAAATATTTCTGAAATAATATCCAGTCCTGATTTGCAAGTTTTCAGTTGATCTGTAAGTCTTAGGGACTATGGGAGGATCTACATGGCAGGGACACCTTCCACCAGACCATGTTGCTCAAAGCCTCATCCAGCCTGGCCTCGAACACTGCCAGGGAGGGGGCACCCACAACTTCCTTGGGCATTTTGCAACTTTCATAGAAATAATATTTTGAATTTAAAATTCAGTGTGAAGTTGTGTGGATGTCATACAAGCACATACACATATGGCCTCCTTAAATCCCTTTTTCAGATGAAAAGCATAACTGACACACATGTAAACCAAGGACATCCTCTTCCATCAGAGATGGGATCAGCCTGTGCTCTCACCCAACTGCCAGGTCCTGACCCTTGAGCCAGGGGCCAGGAGGAGAGCACCCAGTGCTTCTGAGAATCCCTGAGTGGACATCAGATGGGCATCCTGGAGAGGATGCCAAGGAGAAACTGCACAGTGCAGGATTCACACATTTGTGTTCTTACTTGACCATAAAGAGCAGTTCACACATCAGTTTTTAAACAAACAATTAATGAATCCTGTCTTTATGAACAATTAGTTTTTCTGGGTCTCAAGGACTCTGGTACAAATCCTGCATTCCTCATCCCAGCAGCACTTCCACTTCTCCCAGCAGGTAGGAGTTTCTGCTTAGAGATTCCCATTAATTCAGGTCTGTGGCCTAGGTCCTGTGGCTGCTATTCACATCTCTCCTCTCTCTCTAACTCCATGCAATCAAACACAGGGCTCTGAACTTCTTTAATGCTTTTTATGGGCTCATTTCTGCAAGTTACTGAACAATCAGGGTAGAGTGCACAGCACTTTGCAGTTCTGAGGCATAGATGAGGTTCCCTAAGGATTAAATTTGATTCTGTCCAGAGGTCTAGAACTAGACTTATTCCACCCCTGAAGTCCCACTTAAGCATTATTTTGAAGGCATTAGTGATATTAAGGTCAGGTATTTCTCAGTCTTTAAGGATGTAGTGGCAGAGCATTGCAGCACCTTATTATAGACACAGAGATACAACTCTTAGACTTGCTCCAGATGGCAGCCAAGGCCAAATGACCCATCTGAAAACAGGTATCTGATCCTTCACACCAGGCATCCAAGCAGGAATTCTGGCCATGCTCTACCTTTATATGCTATTTGCAACACAACCACACTACTGTACTTTCCCTGGGGGACATCCAGGTTCTAGCTGCTTGCTGGGGAATTTCTACTTCATGGAAAAAAAAGAAAAGAGGGGAAAAAAAAAATCCCAGGCCATAGTGACAAAGTCAAGCAAAAAAAAATGTGGCCCTTCCTCCAAGTCCCAGGATAGATTTGGAGCATTAGACAGTAAATAAATTCATCATTGCTGGAGCATTGTGCCTCCAAGTACAGAAATGTACATTTCTACAGCAAGAAGACCCATCTGTTACGTTAACATCTTTAAAGAGATTATATATATATATATTTTTTTAAAAGCCCTAAAGCACTGCTGACAGTGCTTAAGCCGTTTGTGTCGTAATCACTTGAAATCTTAAAGCCCAAGCTCCTGGAGCCTTTGTATTTGTGAGAAGCTCTGCTGACCTCTCTCTATTTTCTTTAGAAAATAAACTAGCTCTCTTGGATTCAGAAAAGAGTTTGAAAATGAGGTCTGGAGGCTTTAAACCCAAAAGACAAATAAAAACAAATCATAGTTCATTAGCTTTTAGAGCAAAAGGGTTTTTTCCGTTGATTCATTTTTGGTGAGCACTTAATATTTTATAGCATGTGAGCTTAACAATATCAGAAATCATTTTATAGAAGTGTATTACATTTTTGCCCAGCCTCCTATGATAATGATCCTGTGCAACCTGAGAACTATTACAGCAGGATGTTTTTTCAATTAACAGTGCTAAGCATTACTAAGTGATGTTATAAATATAAATCATCTGTTTTAACTCCCCTTACTACGTTCACTTGGCATTAAATTCTACTTCTGGAGAAACTCTCCATGACCTTGTACTAAGCCACTAAATAAATAATGCAGACACCAAAGAAACTGCCAAAAATTGAGGGAAGAGATCTTCTTTTTATGACTTGTGAATATTTGCATCCTTATCAAAGTTTTAAGAAGCAAATTGCATATTAGAACACATGCTGTAAAATAAATACAAAATAAAAAGAACATTCCTCTTCCTTTCCAATCATGTCTTAAGAAAATTCTCAAAACAAGCCTGAAGAATAGGTTATCTGGAAGTGTCTCTATAGAAACAAATTTCTTGCAGTTTACTGGGGTGGTTGCCACCTCATTGTCTTTTTGGTCTAAAAATTAAGTGTTTGCCTTAACCTTTATACATCTATAGTCACAAGGTGCCTCCAGACAGCAGCTCCTCCAGTCCTGACCCATGTGTTGCTCTCCAAAGTTTCATCTCCCTGCTCAGACAGTCCTGTGACTTGGTTAGAGACAGCAGTTAACTTTTGGATGGTTCACATCAAGTTAAATGAATCACAACCTGTTACAAGCTCATCCTAGACAGCAATTTTAGAAGGGTTGCCTTAGGTCTTTTCCCTTTCAACTGATGTTTCTTACCCTTTAATTTGGGGTGTTCACTTGAGGCCATGATCTGAAGCTTGTGAAGTTCAACTGGGAGATGTCCTCCTGGTGCCTTTATCAGTTCATGGTCACCTTCCCACCCACCACCACCCATCACAGGGGCAATTCTCTCCTACAAGCAGAGCCTGGATGAATGTTCATGGCTTTATTAAAGCAAGTTTATATAACAAAACTATTGCCTAATGGTTCACACCAACAACTGGTGAGTAGAGCACGCTGCAGAGCAGCTGTAATACCTATTTCTCCACAGAGACATTGCAGCAGGTCCAGCTCACATCACCTTAAAGACCTTGTGAGGTCTCTTTTGGCTGTTCTTATCGTGGTCATCTGACCTTTACTCCTAACAGCCCCCCTGTGGGGGTCAGAATCTCACCCTTTGTGAATGGGCTTGGTATTAACATTAACTGACTGCACTTTAAAATATTAAAATGTAATCATGGGTTTCCAGACCAGGATGAGGGTTGGGTTTTTTTCCCTTCTCACTTCAAAAGCACTGAAGTCCCAGAAGACGCTGTAAAAATATGTGCCACTCCACAGCTCAGATGGCCAACATAAGCATTTTCTAAATTGCTTGCCTATCAAAATCATATTTGGAACTGTGCTCTGTAAGTATGTGCAAAATTTACATTACAAAAGATGCAGTATGACATCAAAAAAGAGTTACTACAACTGTTCTAAAACACTGTAATGTGGAAAAGGGGCCTCCAAGGATTATTTTTATCGCCCTTAGGACTCTCGTTTTGAAGTGCCTCAGCACAACAGCAGAAAACCTACAATTAAATATTTAAATCACCATCATATTATTTTTTTAAGGAAAAAGAACTTCAGGAGACCTCTTTGGAAATTGAGTGTTTCCTTGTAACAGTACACATGCTAGTGAAATAATTTTGAAATAAAAGTGTAATCTAAATTTTATATTGTCCTGGATGTAATAAGCTCCTGGTGAGAGCAGTAATATTGCAGTAAAATATGAAGGTGCAATGCGCTTTTTGATTACATCAGGGCTTTCTATTTGCCACTTTAATCCTTAGAATTCAGCTGGTCCCTGTTCAGTCCTTTTACATCATCCTTAGCTAATCTGTCAAATATTTCAGACAGCCAAACCAATTTTCAGATTGTTCAGGACTTTGCCACAAGCACCGTATGCTGTTAATAAGATTTTCATTTGGAGCCATGCCATGTCGTCCATGTCTTCTATCATATATAAATACTGAGATTTAATGGCTCCAGGTTTTGTTTAATGTTAATATCAATGATAAAAAAAATAAAAAAATATTTTTTTTTAAAAAAGGGAGGTTCTCAAACGCCAAGTCCCATAGTGAAATGCACTAGTGACAGCTATTTGCAAGGTTAATGTTGTGGAAAACAACATCCATCTTTGAAACAGTTTCATTAGCCCCATACAGCTGACCTCTCCACATAATGTTGTCAAATGTGACGTGCATCAGATTATTGGGAATATGGAGATCAATAAATATGCAACACCAGCGCTCAGAACGCTCCTGGCATCGTAGCCGTACAAACGCCATCTAACATCCCAAAGAGTAGCTGTCATCTGTCAAATCTACTAGCAAATAGACAGGCTTAAGGGGAAAGCTATCGGAAATAGTGAAATACACAAGTAAAGATGAATTAGGGAGTACAAAGTCAAGGTTCTGATACATTACGGTTCCAAAAGAAAAACTCCGGATAAACACTTTAGAGCAAGGCTTGCCTGATTTGTTGTGTTCAATGTAAACTTCCTCTGTGAGGCAGCACCCGTTATGTTTGCATTTTCTTGTGCCCACTCCTTTCCTTGGTTGTTGCTCTTGTCCCCCAGATCTTCTCTCTCAGGAGCAGCCCAAGCAGGGAACTCAAGTCCCCAGTCCTGGCACAGCACCCCAGGTTAGCAAAGCCAGATTAAGAATTAGCTCCCAAGAAGAGGAAAGGTCTGGCTGGACGTAGCAGTTTCCACAGAGGTCAGTGTGTCTTAATAATAGAAAAATAAATTATGAAAAATTAGTATTTCCTTTGAATTTTTGAAATAAATTCTACTGGTATTGTTTTCTTCTGATTTGTTCTGGTCTTAAACCATTGTACAACTCAGCAGCAGGTAGAGAAATCAATGTATATCATATGATCAGCGCAACGTATATCATACCATCAACATATATCATCAATGTATATTGTATCTTTAGGTTCAAAGAGCTGAAGCTATGGAGCAGTAGCAAATAACAGAATTAAAGAGACAGTTTGGGAGCTGATTTCAAAAGGAAGAGCAGGCAGTACCTTACACAACTGAGCTCCAGTAATTTCAACACAAAAGAGAAATGAAGCTACAAAGATCTCTCCTACCTGGTCTTTGGTTATAAACATTTAGTGACTGAAAATATCTGATTCTTTTTTCTTCTTTTCTGCATGTGTGACATTGTCCTCATTACTGTTTCCTAAATAATTGGGTGGTAATCCTCAGCTCACAGCTTTGGAGGCATTGGTGTGGCTGTCACAGTGATGGAATTCTGCAATAAATCAGCAATTTGAATCACTCACTGAGTGGGAGCTGAAAACTCCCTCAAAACTCACAGTACTTAAAGCAGAGAACAACCCGCCTGCAAACAGCTCCTTCTGCTAAGATATATATGTATATTAAAGAGTTACAGTGAGAACACGCTGTCCAATTAAAGAACTAAGAGATTGGGGTGGGTTGTTTGGGTTTTTTTCCTTAGGTGTTTTTCAAAACATCGCTCATGTTGTGGAAAAAGAGAACAAACAGAAAGCAGAGAGGTATTTTTGAAGTATACAGTTAGAAGGTGCTTGGCTGATAATTCGCAACCTTGGTACACAACATACCTTTTAGCAAGGCTATTTATTTCTCGGGGAGAATGCTACAGTACTTACGATAAAGGCCTCTGTTGGACCTCTTCATCAATAGCAAACCTTTAAGCACAGCACATTTCATAAATAGGAGTTCCACTAACACAGACTTCAAAAGGATAGAACCTGATAATTCAAAAATAGAGCTATATTAAGTGTTCCAACAGTCCATCCATAAAAGCAGCCTCCAAACGCCTCCTCTGTGCAGCATGACAGTCTATTAGAATAATAGCAGGGGAAAGCATAATTACAAGTAATCATTGGTTGGAAAGGAGCTAGTTGTTTTTGTAGAGTAAAATGCCTTACTGAACCCAGCAGAAAATGCAACGCTGGTTCTCTCCGTGAGGGCGGGTAGCCGCACAAGATAATCAGAGCACAAATCTTGAGTGATCCAAGTTTATTTTTTAAACCCTTCTGTATTTCTTAATATTTTCCTAGTGAATTGCACTTCATTTGCTGCCACAGTTTAAGTCCAGTTACCTCATTATTGCTGTTGGTTGGGCAGTGACATCCCTCCTACTGGAGTATCAGCTTGTTTTGGGAAGATCTGTGACTTAATGACTTTCTTCTCGTCAATGTGAAGATATCCCTGCACATTGCAAGGGGGATGGACTAGAAGACCTTTAAAGGTCTCTTACAACCCAAACCATTCTTTGATTCTATGATTTTAAGACAAAACATCTTCCAACTAGCTGTGATTTTTAACACATGGAAGATTGTCCCTACAGACTATAAAGGTGGTTCAGTTACTCGTACGAGAAAGTTCAGATGGGACTCACAGGTCTTCCCCCTCCTCATCAGTGTAACACTTGGGCCTATGTCTCCAAGAGCAAAAAAGATCCCACAGGTGAAAGGAACTTCTGTTTACATGGAGCTGAGCTCCAGAAAACCCACTTTTGAGGGCTCCATCTCTCTTCTGTTTTCTGAACGCTCTACCATCACTCTTACTTCTTGTATACTCCTCAATTTCAGATGTGCATCAGCCATCATGCTCCACCAGTCAACACATTTGGAGATTTGCTGTTGAATTTGGTAAAAGTAGGACTGTGGGGTTTATTCCTATATATACCTCTTGGATTATTTACAGTTATTCTTGTTAGAGTTGTGTATCTTAATAACTTCTAAGTGTCACAGCCGACCTGCTTACTCCAAAGATCTATGAGATCACAGTGGAGATCGCAAGGTTAAGGAACATAAATCTTCATTTTGGCATTACATTCCTCAGCTTCCTTGTCATTATAAAAAATTAATGGTTTTCCTCATAGGAAATGAGGACAAGAACATGCTTGTGCCAATTAAGCAATTATAATTATACCACCAAATGCCAATCACTTTATTTATTTTGGTATTCCAGGTACAGAACCAGCAACTCTTTTGTATTCATCATGTAGAAAGCACCTTTTGAGAGCAGCCTATATTCCCTTACTCATTTGCTTTTAAGGCAAAAACACCTCATTGTGAGGACAGTCCCATTACAAAGTGATATGCTTAGTCACAGCCAGCGCGTACTGAAAAGTTTCAATGTCCATTGCATTAGCTAGTCTTAAAAATGGAATGCAAACCAATTTTAATCAATATGTAGTAATAAATAAATATTAAGGAACTATACTGCTAATGTACAGGTAGCCTAATTAAAGTAACAGCGTTTGCTGCACTTACATACCTTAATTTTCCCTACAAAATCCTTATTGAACCACTACTTTTAAAAAAAATTGCATTTGCAATTAGAAACACTGAAGTTACATTATCGATTTTCTGCTAAAAACCTTTTTAGTAAACAAGCACAAACTACATTCATTAAATGTAAGTGCTTGGAGCTATGGTGTGAAATTCAATTCAGCCATTATCATGAATTACACTGATTATTGCTGTAATTATTTTCTCTTGGATACAACTGCATTTCTGTTCCTTGCTAGTTGTGTTGGACATATAACCATGTTCATTTTATAGCTAATAATACTTAACTGTAGTTTCAGCAATTACTATCACTTATACAAATCATTAAGTTAAGCTATGGGTACCTAGTAAAATAAAAAAAAAAGTAAGTAAAACATCCTTTTTTTTTTTTTTTACCTCTGAAATAACTAATGGCATTGGCAACAGAGGAAAATTACCGATGTTAAATGATTTACGTTAGAAAAAGTGATCACGTGTGATCCACTTTCACTGATATTTTGGTCACGATGAACTCATAACTATCCTTTTAAAACCTGCCAGGTAAACTCTACTTTTCCCTTTGCAACACAGGCTAATAGAATAATCCCTTTTTTAAAGTTTATTTGTTAAGAGAACAAACTTTTCTCAAGAGCCATTTACACAGCCAAAATTAAATATCCCAATAATTGGAACTAATAAAACAATTGATTTCACAGCTCATTTCAAGCATGGCAACAAAACATGTTTTATGGTTAGAGATCCCTTCCCAAACCCAGTGACCACAATCAAGAAGCTGTATTACCAGCAATGGTTATTGCTCTTCAGCCCAAAGAACACCCAAATCACCCAGTATTTTTTAGAACAAATCCATAAGTGTCTATTTCAAGCGCTGCTTGAATAAGTCCAGATGCTCTAATAAAAGTGATGTTCTTGAAAAGCAGTTATTTCTAGAATAGATACTGTCATAAAAGCAATATTCTTGAAAAGCAGTTATTTCTAGAATAGGAGGTAAAAGCAACCAGTGAATAACACACTGCAAACCAGTAAGGAAAGAGAAGTTGTTTGGCTCATGGTATCGCAGCAAAATTTTATTTGATAGAAAATCTCCTGGAATATCAGGTGCTGCTGCAGAGAGAATCAAGGTCTGCACCCACCCATGTCTCTGCCTGCTGCTCTTGGGTTTGTTACCATTTGCCTGATATTTAGATATAGTGAC
This sequence comes from Caprimulgus europaeus, assembly GCA_907165065.1. The sequence continues at coordinate 4,991,878 of OU015529.1, forward strand.
AAGGATGCACACCACATCAAACAAAATCCACTAAAAAATGTCTATATTTGCACATAGGAAAAATTAGAGGTGAAGGTGTGAGCAGGAGCTGGAAGTCATCCTAAGTTTGGCATAAATATTACAGTTTAAAAAGTCTGATAAATAAATTGCTCCTAATAAATCTTAAGCTAATAAGGGAAAACAAATACAAGTGAAATGAAAAATACATGAAATAAAAAAGCCTTTTTGTATGGGATGTAAAATTCAAGTTCAGGATTCGCTGCTCCTCAAGCTGGACCCAGCAAAGCTGGACTCTGGGGGCTCCTGGGGCTGTGCTCATCCAGTAGCTGCATTTACATGTAAGCAAATCTTTGCCCAAGTGCCCATGTCCCCCAGCTCTGACAGACTCTGCATTCTTACACCATTTCACACAAGCAGAACCTTTGACCTGGAGATATTTTTAGCAAAGGAGATATTTATGTAACATTGACCACATCATCATTATTCAGAAGATTTATTTTTTTTGTTCATCCCAAGTTTTCCTGGTGTTTCTTGTAGGAAATTCTGTTCACAACTGACTTGACACATAATTTTAAATTAAAATAACACGACAGTAAAGATCATTTGAATGTGACCTAGAACAAACATGGGACAAAGTCATTTCCTACAGACACACTAGTCATGTTAGCAAATTTATGTAGCTTTTTTGTCTATTCTGATGTACACAATAACAGAATCATTCTTACCTAAGCAATACACACAATATTTTTACTTTTCTTTCTCAATGGCACAGGATAAGCCAAAGAAATGCAAAAACAAACTTAATGTTTCCCTTACTTGCAGCCATCACTGTATCTCAGGGATAAAAGATGTTAACTCCAACAGGTACCATCACTCATTTACCAAAGGGGTTTTTGCTTATGGTTTTATTTCAAAAACGATGCAAATGTTAATTGGGGCCATGAAAATTCTGTAATGAGATACAGCATGAGAAGAGTTTATTCCCAATTACCCACAAAACTGACAAAGGGCTTCATGTCTCTGGCTATTTTCCAACACATTGTCTATGTCCTGGCAGTGGCTAATACGTCCTCATCTTGAGCAAGAGCACCCACAGCATTTTCCCCTGTAAATTTAAAGAAAGAAAGATCTCAAAGCAATGGGCAACCATCTAGGAGATCCCTTCCAGAACCATGTTTTTTCCAAACACAACATCAAAGCCATCAGTTATCAGGAGTCCTCGGTATATTTCTAGCTCTGCTGCTAGAAAAATCCTTTAAACTATTTCTGTCTCAGCTACCCTGGCTGAGCTGGACTCAAAGCATTATGAGTTTTACTAGTGAAAAGTTGCAGCACTTTTGATCTTTTCAGTGAAAATTGAATATACAGAGAACTCTCGATGTATTACAAAAAAATGTTTGTTATGTTTGCAAAAATGCAAAAATTTTAAGAATAGTACATGCAAATTTTCTGAAGAAATAAAAATATCACCTTTTCTCCCAAATCCAAGAAAGAGATTGGAAACCTGGGACAAAATTCAATGGAAAAATTTAAAACCTCTGTGTTCTTACTGGCTGTCCTGCTTTATTATGTGCTAAATTAGAAAATGTCAATTAATAGCAAGGAAATCCTAGCTGAAACACAAGTATTAAATACACAAGAAGACAATGGCTATTCCCAAATATCTTCTTCATATAAGAATCTTTCCTCTGGCCACTTTGAAACTATGTAACATAACCTTCAAAGCAGCAAAAATGTGTTGTAGAAGTTCTGCTTGGCTAACCATGAATACTAATTGCAGGAAGAATGATCAGCCCAAGGCCAGAGGGCATGAGCTCAACCAACAGGCACAGGAGTTTCATCATGCTACTGCAAACAATGGAGCAGGGTGCCTACAACAGCCTTCCAGAAAGGGGACACCTCCCAAACCTTAACAAAACTCTGGGGGATAAAAAGAAATCTCCTTATCAAAGTAACCTTGGAAAAGAAAGTATGAGTCAGGAGGATTTTCACATGTGTCTCTGGATTCCAACGTTGCAGACAGCATTTTTATCATAACACAGTTACAGAATCACAGAATCACAGAGTGTCAGGGATTGGAAGGGACCTCGAAAGATCATCCAGTCCAATCCCCCTGTCCAAGCAGGAACACCTAGATGAGATCACACAGGAAGGCATCCAGATGGGTCTTGAATGTCTCCAGAGAAGGAGATTCCACAACCTCCCTGGGCAGCCTGTCCCAGGGCTCTGTTACCCTCACTGTAAAGAAGTTCCTTCTCAAATTTAAGCGGAACCTCCTGTGTTCCAGCTCACACCCATTACCCCTTGTCCTATCATTGGACACCACTGGCCCCATCCTCCTGACACTCACCCTTCAAATATTTATAAACATTAATAAGGTCCCCCCTCAGCCTCCTCTTCTCCAAGCTAAAGAGCCCCAGCTCCCTCAGCCTTTCCTCATAAGAGAGATGCTCCACTCCCTTCAGCACCTTGGTGGCTCTGTGCTGGACTCTCTCAAGCAGTTCCCTGTCCTTCTTGAACTGAGGGGCCCAGAACTGGACACAATATTCCAGATGTGGCCTCACCAGGGCAGAGTAGAGGGGAAAACCCAGTCCATCCTGGTTCCTTTGCTGATGTGAGGAATAAACCACTCCAGCTATTCCTCTTGGTTCGTCAAGAGCTCTGTGGTCACTCTACCACATCTCACTGATTTCTTCTTTGCTGGGAAAGTCATACACATGGGTATCCCCACCACAGCTGGTGCTGAAACAGAGCTTTGGCCACAGTAGCAAAGTGCAAATTTGTAAGTGTGCCCAAAGGAAACTGAGTCGGATCTACCACCAGTGGAACACAGCTGAACCAACAGCACCCAGCCTAACAAACACCAAAGCTTCAAGCCCATCACACTCATATTCCATCAGCCAGATGTTTTGTAAACAGGACCAGATGTGTGGGTGCAAGATCTGCACTGAATGCTCCTACACTCCTGCCTGCTCCTCTGGCCCAGAGCTCACCAAACCTGGACTATCAGGTTACCTGCCAACTTGGCTAGAGGTCAGCCTTTTTCCAGGCAGCTTGTGTCCACCTCAGCTGAAGGGAAGAGGTGCATTGCTTGGTTTTGACACCTTAGAAACCCTTTCTCTAGGATAAAGCCTAGGAGTCCTGGTGGGGATGGCCACCTCTAAGTGGGATCTGAACTGAAACACTTCATCTGAACCCCAGCTGTAGGACATGGGATGATACTGCATCAGAGGTGGAAAAATGAGGTCAATATGAAATATCAAAAGGTTTTGCAATAAATATGTGAGCCGGACAGTAAACCTAGAAAAATCAGGGGCCAGTGAACTAAAATTCAGTAAATAGCAAATCGGATGAGTGATGCAAAGACCTACAGGGATGGCCACCAGGTCCTATTTGCTTGGTTCACCACAAGTTTGCCTTCAAGACTGACACATGTTGAAGCTGGTCTGGTTTATGCCATCCCCATGATGGCAGGTGAGACACCCATGTTTAGTACCTGCTCTCCAAGTACCTTTTTTAAAAGCTTTTTGTCTTGAGAGTAGAAATTTATGTTCTTTGCTTGGTAACCCAAGTGAAAACACTCTCCCTTTCAACTTGCAAGATGATCTGGTTGGCAGCTGCATTACACACCTTGAAGTCAATAGATGTCACCATACTGGATCCTGCCTGCTCGTTAAGCACTCTGCACGCTTCACCCAGGCAGGGCAGGATGTATGTAAGATCCATACCCTACGAGAACATGGACATGGGCAGTCCAGACTTTGAGGCTGGGGTGAGGAGAAGATGAGTCAGCTTTCAAATTTGAGGACCTCTGGATCACAAAACCTCTGAGTGGTGAACTGTGAGGGGGTGGAAGAGCATTTGGGGTAGGGGGATGGCTGTGTCCTTGCACTAGTGTAATACTACACGCTACAAGCTGCTGCTGAAGACTGGGACACTGAGCTAGGTGGACCTTAGGAAGACAGCATTCATCTTTCTTCCTTACAAATGACTCAAATACGTTCAGTCCTGCCTTGAGACAAGGAATGAGCTCAATGACCTAATTTCTAGAGCTCCATTAATTTGACAGTGCCAGATGGGAAGGGATTTTAAAAGGCTTGGTGTTCAAAGAGAGACTTGCTATCACTGTTTCAAAGTCAAGATTCTTCTCCCAAGTCCAGCATTCAAGCCTGCAGGACTCAAAATCACGTTTGAAACACGTCAAACACTTTTGCCATTTTCTAATGAGTTGAATAATAATCCTACTGATAGCAACACTACGATGCCTGCCAACCAACACAGAATGGCAATACTATCAGGAAAACAGGAAGCTTCTATTTCTGGATCAGGGGATGTACAGAGAGAAGTAAAAATAATCAGAGAACTGTGCCTGGAAAGCCAGCCTGTAATTTTTCAAAAGCAATACAAGTGTTCTCTGGACCTTGTTTTCTAACATAGATTGGGATGGGATTCGTTGTGCTCTGGCTAAACCCTGCTCCCACTGAAAGCAAGAACAAACCAAGGCTGAGTGCTTTTGGAAAGCGAAGTTATATATTTTCTTTCCATTTGGGATATGTGCAATGGGACTCAGGAGAAGCCAAAGCCAGACTTTCAGGCAATGACTAGGAAGTGAAGCAAACAAACACATAAACAAACAAAATACCTTGCTTGTCTAAAACTATTCTAAAAGGGGAGTTGTTTTCTACACATAAACAAACAAAATACCCTGCTTGTCTAAAACTATTCTAAAAAGGGGGTTGTTTTCTTTTCCTGCAAAGCTGGTGTTTGGGCAGAGAAGCAGAGAGGATGGGAGAAGCTAGAGAGGAGCATACATATCCCACCCCAGGAAAATCATGGAAGTCAGAAGATTTTGTTGTGTAGATCTCTCGGTGGTCACACAGGTAGATTAACAGACCAAGTCTGGTAGAAATATTTTGTGTTAGAGCTTTCTTATGAGGCCAACAGCAAACTAAGAAGCACATGGGGATGGCGCTGCCTACCTTCAAAAGACCAGAGAACCTAATTAAAGGAAGAAACATCCTGGGATAGGTCGATTCCCCTGACAAAAACATCCATCTGCCCATGGAAATGATATGCACAAAGGTTAGCAGGATAATATTGTTAACTTAACCTGCTCGCACACATCTTCATAGGACTTTGCTTTTTATTTGTGATTAAGAAAAAGTGCAGCTGAGGGGTTTTTTTCTGGTCCCTTGTAGTACTCGGATCTGTACAATTGAAGTACTTAAAATGACATTTATATGACTGCGAGCAATGGTTGATCAGTTAGTGTGACATGGTACAGATAAAAGCTCCAATTAGGCCTTAACTGTTTACTTAATAGAAAGACCTGTTAGGAACAAGAAGGATTGCCTGTTAGCAGAAGAACAGAACTTTTTCACGTGGCAGATTATCAGTATTCTTTAGATTCACACGTAAACAAGGCTGAAATGCAATTACATTTTCCACAAGGACCCAAATGCTTTTAACCTTTTCAAGGTAAAAAGAAGGGGAAAAAAACAAATGCTGAAACTGCTGTTGAATTAGGTCCAGCTAGCTTTTTTTTTTTAAGTTTTTGTTTCATTTTAATAATGGTTTAGTCTGTTTCACAGCCTGTGGCCTCTTCAAACCTGTTACTTTTAAAGATATAGCAGATGCTTCCTAAGTGGAAAGGAAATTGTAATGATGCAAATCCCTATTCACATGATTTTCCCAATAGGTTTGAGCACTACAAGCTGTATAGGGCAGGTGGGGTAGTGTTACTGACAACCAAAAAAGGTAAACTTGAATATAAATAGACAAATCAAGCACACGTGTTCGTTTCAAAGTTTGCAGTCAGCTCCCCAATCTGCGTCCAAAAAAATAAGCTATTATCAGCACTGAGTGTCCTCAGCATCAGAAAGCTAGAAATTAACTTAATTGTTGAACTGCACCTAAAATCAGCTGCTTTAAACATTACAATTTGGCTTTTAATCTCATCAAAATTCCAAATATGTTAAAATTCTGATTTGCAAATGTGCTAAATAAACACTTTGAAACCACAATATTTAACCTGTTGGCTAATCCAATGTCAAGTGAAAAGAAGTTAAACAACATAGAAATCGTATGCTGTACAAAAAGCCATAGCAATTTACCTAAAAAACTTTAGTATGAGGGTGCCATGAGGAATTCTGAAGTTTGGTTTCATTACAAGCCCTATTATGTTTTTCCTCATCCTAATAATTCATATAGATTATTCTGGATAAAGTGGCTGGGGTTTTTTTTCCATTTAGGAGTTTTGTTGACATTTTCTTTGCTTTAGAAATGCAATTTTGCCAATACTTGTAGATTTACACAAGTAGCAGATTTGCATCTGAAAGCAAATTGGCTTCATTTGATAACACACGCAGACTTTGCACAGTTCTACAATGGGACTAAAACTATCTTTGAGAGATGAGTGCTATTCTGGGTGGTTATTTGTAGGACTAGTCAGAAAACTAGTTAAAATTTCTCCCCCAGTTTCTCACCTCCCAAGTATAATCTGACTTCATAGCAACATGTAAAACACTTTTTTTTGGGAGAGGAATGAAAAAACACAACAAAACACAACCATGCACGGTATAGCTGGCTTTCAGGGACAGATAATCTCATATCAAAAAGGAATTAAAAAAAAAATCATGGAGCACTAACCAAAAATGTGACTTCACAGAGGTTGTTTATTACTGCTATTTCCATGTGATACTAAGATCTTGAAGGAAGCAAGTAAGACAGAAACTGAGCTTAAGGCTTTTGACAAACTTTTCTCAAAACCTCTCAGAAGAAGTTGTTATAAAAGGCAACAAGAGGTGAGAAGTCAAATATTGATGTGGATTAGAAAGCAATTTGCACTGATCAAGTTCAGAGAATTATCAGAGAATCCCAGCAGGTAGATACATTTACACGACAGTGGTGACAGGCAATATTAGCAAACATGAGGCACGGGGAGAGCCAGTTGAATTCATACACAGAATTGCCTAGAAACAACATTTTATGCTGAATTACCTGTGTTAAAAAAATAAAAATTGAAATTAAAAAATCTCTGCACTATACAATCAACAGTGGTGCTAAAGATTTTTGGTACAGAAAAAAAAATCTCTACTCCTTTCTGTGCCATTTCAACTTTGCATTTGCAAATAGCTGGTATGGCCAGTAACTGTACAGATGATAGGCTGTAAAGGAATGGTATAGAAAAAAGTGAGAATAAAGAACTGGTGTGTCATCAGGGTTTAAAGCCCTGTATAGCTTCCTAATCCCCCGATCTCAATGTAGATTGAGCAGCTGCTCAACACGCTACAATATGCTTAATAATTTACTAACATCAAGATTGCTGGCTCTGTGCTTTTCAAGATCCTCATGTGAGCTGGGGCTAAGAAATAACCCCTATTTTGTAATTTTCCAAGGGCCACTGCAGCTCTTCTTTGCTGACCTACGTGCCTCTGAGGGAAGAGAAACAGAGAAGGCTTCATTTGTTCTTAACGTGAACATGGAATTGGATTATGGATGTGTGCAAGTGATGACCATTAAAAAAATTGTGCAGGCAAACCTGGGGAAATACAGAAACACCACAATGAACATCCATCCCAACTGCTCAAAAGGAAGCAGTTTTTCTTTCTTTGCTTTCACTCAAAGACCAAGAAAAACTAATTATCACCAAACACTTTAGCAAGAAAAATCTTTAACAACTACCAGAGAGCTTTCGTTAATCCAAACTTGCTTTTAGCATTTTGTAGGTTTAAAAAAGAGATGCCAAGGCAGGCAATTCAAATAATCTCAGAAAATTGTTTTCCTATTCAGTTAGGCATTATAACAAAGGTAATTAAATATGTAAAAAATTGGTCAGGAAAATATAAATATTTACCTTACCCATTAGAAAAAGGTAGGATCTCAGTGCTCTGAAAAAGTACCAAATAACATCTCTGTATAGCCAACCATTTTTTCATAGGAAATCTTATTTTTACTTTAAACGTTCTGGAAGCAAAACAGCAGCAAAAAGGAGGTTTAATACAAATGTAGATGTCACTGCCATTTCACCTTATTCAAACAAATAGCTTCTAGCACATGTGGCGTCACTTTGGGCACACACGTGTGCACAACTGTGCACAGAATCAGGCTCGTGGAGAGGAAATTAGAATTAAACAAAACAAAAAATTTCTGTAAACTATGAGACTGCCACTATAGAAAAGACAAAGCCACAGCTCAGTGCCTTTCTGATCTTGTTCTTTCTTCTAATACCTAACTAAATGGCTTACAGCTTTTATTTATAGAGTTCTATGAGGCAGAATATTTCACTATCAAAGTTATTTATTTGAACAGGAAATTATTTTTGGGGAAAAAATATTTGTTTATTTCAAATTTTAACCATTTTTCATCCTGAGGACAACCCTTAACTAGGAAGCTTACTATACAAAGAACTCATGCATTTAAAAATGAATATATAAAGTTTCCAGTTTCGTAACATATATTGAACTTGTCTTGACATGACATGTTAATGGAAAATTTCTGTTCTGCTATAGCTGCTTGGCTTGTTTGCATTTCTGCTTTTTCAACATATTTAGGACTAGTCCTTATTACTTTATGACATTTCAACACTGACAAGAGAAATTGCTTTTTGTGTAAAATAAAAACAGATCTCTAGTTCTAAATACTTCTAATTAGTTTCTAACATACTGGTGCTGTTAATGAAAGGATGCTTCCTTAGCCTAAAAACCTCTTCCCAAAAAACATTTTCAGCAGAAAGGCAGTTACAAAGCCTGGAGCCCTTGCTGAGCTGGGGACCAGCTTGGGTTCCCCTCCAGGATGACATGATTCATGATCAGCAGGGCTGGAGAGGCACCGACCTTCCTCCTGCAGCCCTCACCCTGCCACCCTGGGATGCAAAGGGCGAAAATACCCCCATCACAAAACATGACACCAAACTAATGGTTACAAATGTGTTTTCAAGAAGAAGAAGGAGGGGGAAAGGGCTTGAGAAAAGCTTCTATTCTACTCTATGTCAGAGCTTTTGTCTTTTTAAAACAGCTTTTTTTTTAGCATCTCTAAAATCACACTCGTTCACGATTACTACATTTAGAAATCCTGGCTAAAGCACCCTAATTCTTTCCTTATGCTAAAATCAACAGCAGCATTTTGCAAGTGGTGGCCAAATAAAACAAGGCAAGGATTAAAGCAATTTAACACCTTCTAGGGTTTCTACCAAGTGCTCTTAGAGAAAAGTGTGGATTTGTTTTCTTGACTGTCTGCTTTTTTCACAATCTCTTAATTTCACCCTCCGTCTCCTTCTCTTGTGAACAAGCAGGCAGAGAACACGTGAGACCACAATGCACAAGCACAGAAACCAGGGGCTGGATCCTCATGGAGGACAAAATTGTGTCTGGGCTAGTGCAGAGCCATGGCCAAGGAAACAGCTGTGCAAGGGTCAAATGGGATGGGGGTGCCAGGACCGTGTCCCCAAGTCTCATTGTGCTCTGTAATGCATCAGATGAAAAAACAAGGAGGACAAGAGGAAATGGCCTCAAGTTGTGCCAAGGGCAGCTGAGATGGGATGTGAGGAAGAATTTCTTTGCTGAAAGGGTTCTGAGGCATTGGAAGGGGCTGGCCAGGGCAGTGGTGGAGTCCCCATCCCTGGAGGGATTGAAGAGTCGTGTAGACACAGTGCTGAGGGACATGGGTCAGTCAGGGACTTGTCAGTGTTGGGCTCATGATTGGACTCCATGATCTTAAAGGGTTTTTCCAATCAAGGCAATTCTGGGATTCTGTGAGATGTAGGTGGCCGAGGCTGGCACTAGAGCCAGGCTTCTCCTTCAACCTCCAGATACTTCTGCCATGAGTAGAAATGGAAAGGAAGGGTGCTGCTTTGCAGCAGCTCCACCAGCTTATAAGAACTTATTGACTTTGTCTATTAACCACAGAGTGTTCCTGTGCTGGGATTGCAGCTACTTTTCTTAGACGCACATTTTGTTGACCAACATCCTCTAATTCAGTGCCAAAGGTTTTTACTCTATTGAATAGCCATCTAGTTCAAATAAGACACAGCTTTCACATGCCACAAACATGGGCATAATCAGAGACAGGCTGTAAAGGTACAGCACAGTAGTTCACTTGATGTCAAAAGTAAAATTAGCCAGAATTCAGACCCAAAGATATGTGCAGTACCCATAGTTTCCTTTAAATTCCCAGCTATAATAATGTCATTTTCTTTTTCCAAATGAGGAAATTTCCCAATATTGTCTCAGACTAGATGCTTGGCTCTGTAAAAGTGTCTTCGTGCTGATCCAGCAGCACACAGAGCATTTCAGTGAGAGCAGAGCTCACCTGAGGATACACCTCTGCTTTCAGCAAGGAAGGTCTGGACCATGCAGTCTCTTGAGGTCTCTTCTAAACTAAACCATTCTGTGATTTGATACAAGCCCAACACCAGGAATGCTTATCAACCTTTTCTTTATGCTTAACCAATGCAAGGACCACTGACCCACAATGTGTTCCTGGAAATTAGCACCTGCCCGTGCACCCCACAACTGAAACTCCTGCTGTTACACACTTCCACCTAATTCTTGCCTCACATTTACTCCCAGAGTAGATATGATAAGGTTTCTGCTTCTGTTTAAAGCTGTCTTGGTTAAAGTTAAGATATCTTTCTGCACAGAGGAGTAGATGGTGAAGACTCTCTCTTAATGTGTTGTTTTTCCTTTCACAAACCAGTAATTCTTTTTTTTTTTTTTTACATATATTGTTTATCTGCATATTTAATAATATATCATCGAATGGTAGAATGGTTTGGGTTGGAAAGGACCTTAAAGCTGATCCAGTTCCAACCCCCCTGCCATCAGCAGGGACACCTTCCACTAGACCAGGTTGCTCAAAGCCTCGTCCAACCTGGCCTTCAACACTTCCAGGGAGGAGCAGCCACAGCTTCTCTGGCTGGGCCAGTGTCTCACCAGCCTCAGAGTAAAGAATTTCTTCCTTAATAATACATTTTATATATGTTAATTTACTGTTAAAGAAACAATTACCAGTCTTCCATATTTGTTTCTTTACTGATAACACCTGTGGTTTATATAAAGACAAACATAAATACTAGGTCAACTACGAAGCTAGCTCCCAACATGGAAATCATGAAATATCCCTCCCCAGGTACTTATATTGTCCCTGTAAAGTTAGTTGGAAGGATTTAACTCAGTAGTTTGTGACTTTCCAAGACATTAAGAAACAAAAAAGCAAGTGTCCAGCAGGAACACATAGAGAACATCACCCCCTAGTCAGTGGAGATGGAGCAATTACAGGAGCTGGTGATCTGAAATGGGAGCCAACACACAATAATAGCTCACTAAAACTGTTACAGCAATGAGAAATCGCTCCAGCCTGAAGACATAGCTCATCTGCTTTCCTTGTTTATGTCCTCAGAACAGAGGCATGCTAAGGAGTGTTGGCTTAGGTCCCCTGAACACCACACAAAGCTCTCAAGGAAAAGGTTTTGGTGAATCATAGTTGGTTATATACCCAGTAACTAGCAGACTGGGGCACAAGAAAAGGTTTTCTTCTTTTCTTCCTAGCTAGAGCAAACCTCCCTGGAGGCAGAAGTCTCTGCTTGAAAAGGAATGCTACATGCAAGCCCGTGCCCCAGGTAGTGCATTCGCAATGAGATGTAAAGTGCCATCCATCTTGATTTAATGCTGCTCAAGAGCCATCGGGATTCTGAGCAGCACTTGGACACAATCCAAAGGCGATGATTGTGCATTGCAGGCCTTAGAAACATGTCCCAAGACCACAGCTCTCTCCAACAGTAAGTAAAATATATCCCAGAGGCTTCTTTTGTTATACAGCAATCAGGTTCTCCAACCCGTTTGCTGTTTGCAGCACATCTCATTTCCAGTTTCTTTCTCTTCCACCACGCTCACCGTTTCTATTTAGTCCTAACAGCTGCATCTCAGTCAAAAATCAAAGTTTCTGCAGACAAGCTAGACTTCAGAGACAAGAAGAAGGCATAGAAATAACAAAGACAAAAAGACAGCAAGCCTTTTGCTCCTGCCTTAATGTGGGCACATCAGATCTGAGTGCTGCCCGTCACACTTCCTTATACTTCTTTCCACAACTAATATTTGGATTAAACTTACTCACATAAATCTTTTCATTTATTTTTTTCTTCTTTCAAGTTCTTAGTCTGTCTTTAGAAATAAAAAAAAAAATTTAAAAAAAGGTTGGAGTTTCCAAACCTTTCAACCAGATGGAGCTGGCCATCGGGTAGAACAACCAAACTCTGAATTTCTGACGCTGTAAATGTGTCTCATAATTGAATAAATGTAAGGGAAGGGAGGCACAGGTTTGTGTGCAGCTCTGTGCATGAGTACACATGAACTTTCTTCTAGTCTTAGCTTTAAACAGCTAGAGAAAATCTTCAGAATGCGCAACAGTGGCAGCGCAATCAGACAGACAGACTGTCTGCAGCAGAACGATTTAATTTGGTCCTGTTGCCCCTTCTGAAAAATGATGTCGACAGAAGATAAGGAGACAGAGAATTTCAAATTGTTCTATCAGAACCAGTTGCCTGTTAAGAAGCTTATTCGAGGCAAATCAAAATTATTCCTTTTTGTTTTGTTTTGTTTTTTTACAAGGCCATTGCCCATCGGGAAGACTGGAACTGAAGCAAAGCTAACGTGGTTTATGGAGCAGGGAGAGGAACTATGGATTTGTAGATATTCTGTGCAACAGATCTTCATGTGTATGTTTCCCTTATCTTGTTTTGCTGTGTCTTCTGTTTGCTGCTGAAGCTTTTTCTTAGTGAGAGTCTGTTTATTAGTTGAAAATAAACAAGAGCTTTTTCATTTTTATTTTCCAGGGCAGGCAATTCAAATAATCTCAGAAAATTGCTTCCCTATGCAGTTAGGCTATAGAATAATGCAAGACCAAATTTTGTCACTTATTAATGAGCTCAGATGGATTTACTAGGGGAAGACCAAGAGATTGATACAGCTCTAGTCCATCCTCTTTAACACCACACAACGTGGCATGTGTTTTCCATAGGGACTGTCACCAGCCAAGCACGGGGGCACCTCAGTAGGGACCTTTGGGTTAAGAACTCATTCACAGAATCACAGAATGTGGGGTTGGAAGGGACCTCAGGAGATCACCCAGTCCAACCCCCCTGCCAAAGCAGGTTCCCTACACCAGGTTGCACAGGAAAGTGTCCAGGTGGGGTTTGAACATCTCCAGAGATGGAGACTCCACACCCTCTCTGGGCAGCCTGTCCCAGGGCTCTGGCACCCTCACAGTAAATAAGTTTTTCCTTAAGTTTGTGTGGAACTTCAGGTGTTCAGTGATTCCTCATTACTAGGTGCAATCGTTCCTCTCTAACCCAGACCTTATGGCAGTCATTTTACTGTTTTAATATCATTTATACATTCCTGCTTGTTCAGGTTAAAGTAGACCCAAGATAATCAGTGTATTATTCTGTATATACTGGTAAATTAGCATACAAAGCAATAGCATTTGGAAGTACCTGAGCCTGGCCAGTCCAGGTTTCTAACTCTCTGGGGTACATCTCAGTAGCTGAAGAAGTGCTGCAAATAACATCGGCCAGCAGAACTGGAGGAGCTTTCTCCACATCAGGAACTGACCAAACAAAAGGGGTGAAGCCAAAAGTCAGGAATGGCCTTTCACTCTCCATCCTTTCTTACCTGTTTATTTTTTGCTACTTTTTTCTCTCTCCACTTCTCTGCCCAGTATCCTTTCAGAGGAACATCACCTCAAAGTTTTGGGAGGCTCACAAAAAAAAAAGAAAAAAAAATTCTTTATTTTGTTAAAAGTAGAGTTGGAAAGAGCAAAGCCAAAGTAATTAATTCCTGATATTAGCAGATGTCATTTCTATCTGCAGGTCTTTCAGCTGAGCACCTCCACCAAGTCCTTAGAAGACAGTAACATTCAGACCCCAAGCATCACCAGCACCATTTTGCCACCTACCTTCACCATCTGAAGGCAACACGTCCCTGTTCAGCAAGGACTGGATAGAGATTTCTTTCTTTCAAGACCCATTTTCCCTTGTGCATTAAAGGGAACACGAACTGTCAGGGTTGCAAGGTAGAGATAGCAGGTGTCTGGCCTGGGTTTGTTTGCTTGTGGTTAAGCAGTGAAGGATAAAACAGATGGCTACCTTATGGAACCCCCTGCAAGCACCACCACCTCACCCACATCCCTGGCACAAGGCTAAACAAGGATGAATCCTGCTAGAACCATCCTGCACCGCCATGATTGTGGGGTTTTTTCACACTAACTCTCAGGAAAACACAAAATGCTCTTGTGTACCAGCTCTTCCTCCAGAAAATTTTCTTCTTAAAGTTAACCAATTCAAGGAAAACCCTTGCCAGTCAACTTCACCCACATAAACACAGACCACCAGGCATGAGACCATCTCTGCTGCCTCATGAAAAAATGGCATAGAAACATATTTGCATGGAAATGAATGACTTCTTCAGAACACATTATGTTAAGGACTACATTTTCTGCTACTGGGGTTGGTTAAAGATGTGTGTTGTCCTGTTGAACTAAGGCTGAGCACCTTCGACTTCAATAAGGCACGATGCATGCTTAAAAAGGATAACAGCTATTAAGTAAAAGATAAATGTTTATCAGCCAGAATAATTTATACTGATGCTCATTAGCCATTCAAAGCTATACAGCTTGCCCATATATATTTTATTGCCCAATGTAATAAAATTTTCCATATTGGATCTTACTATAAAATAAAATTGTTCTGTAAAGATGATGTATTTTATAAAGTTAGTCCACAAAAACCAAATAAGGCATGAGACATGGCTGAGGCCATTCAGATTCAGACCAGTTACAGACCTATAACTCAGTTTGTGCATAGATCATAGGCATCAGTTATGAGTTTGATCTATGTATGTTTGGAATATCAGTGGGAGGACAACCATGAAAGACATTCACACACACACTATCCCACGTGGACAGGTTCTCAACAAAGGGAGGATCTTAGGCACATTGTGTTACAGTGAATGACACACGTGAGAAACAAGCTCTCAATACCAAAGACCAAGGTTTCCTCACAGAATCCCAGAATTGCCTCCATTGGAAAAGCCCTTTAAGCTCATCGAGTCCAATCATGAACCCAACACTGACAAGTCCCCGACTGACCCATGTCCCTCAGCACTGTGTCTACACGACTCTTCAATCCCTCCAGGGATGGGGACTCCACCACTGCCCTGGGCAACCCCTTCCAATGCCTCAGAACCCTTTCAGCAAATAAATTCTTCCTCACATCCAATCTCAACTTCTAAACAGTCTCCTAGAGGAACTGTGGTTCCACACACAGGTTTACTTTTAAGGACCTCATGGCAACAGTTGTCGCAGTGCAATCTGTTTCTGGTCAGTACAGCAACACCGAGGCAGAGAACAACTGTTCAAGAAAGCTTATGAACACAAGCCAACCCTTCCTTGATTTAGGGCAGCCCTGTGTCTGCCTGCTCAGAGCTGCACCAGAGCCGTGGAACCCACCCACAGAGCAGCATGCAGAAGTGACATCAGCCCTCGGTCACCACTCCTCACGCCTGGATTTAAGGCAGTGAGCAGGACTCTCTCTTCACCTCCTCATCCCTGAGGTCCTTAAGCAATTCTCTTCTCTGCCAAAAGGCTGAGTGCTGAAGGTTGTTTTATGACTGAGCATAAAGCAATGCCAGAATGAGGAAAGTGCAAAGGTAGCTCTCATAGACTCATGGAAACGAACATTATTAGATCACCAAGTCTGCTCTTCTTCAGAAGACACAACATGGAATTTCATACAACAAACTCTTCATTGAGCCTCATAATTTGTGTTTGACTTGCAGCAAGAAAGTGAAGCCAGATTCATCCACAGTTGAAGAGTGAGCCTGGATGGCTGTTGGAACGTACAACAAAAAGATGTGATGGATTCCCTGGCTCTTAGTATTTCAAGTCATGTCTGAATATCTCCAAAAAACTGGTGTGAACCAAAAACACATTATTTGGCTTAATGCAAAACAGGGTGAAGTTCTCCACAGCCTGTGTTATACAGGATGACCCAATCGACAAGATAACCTCATCCTGCACCTTATTCTGCAAATATCACCAGCACATCCTATAAGAAAGGCTACCAAACTAGTGCAATATTACTGTTCAAGGCACCAACATGGAATGGCCTGGGGTCTGATCCTGCATCTCACAAGGTCAGTGGGCATTTTGGTCTTCGAATTCAAAGCGAGCAGAAATGACGCCAAGATTTTTCCAGTTCAGATGTCAGCTATTAATTTGGATGATGGTTATTTGATTCCAAGGAAAGTCAGTGGAATCAAGTTAAAAAGACAGAGATATATTCACATATCCTCAAACTGGGAGACACCGCAACTCACTGATAACCTAAATTAGATTGAGCTAGTGCTATCTCTAATTAGGATCTTTCACTGTGAACAAGGAAAGAGGACAAAGTGAATTACCAAAGGAAATAGTACGTACATTGGCTCAAAACAATAACCAGAAATGTTGGCTTCCATGTCAAGATGCCATCTATGAAGAAAAAAAATGTTTCAAAAATTAGTCCACTAAGGAAAATTTGAAACTATTCAGAATCAGAGAGACTCACTAGAAATGTTGGTGATAATTATGAACTTGATTAGCTAAATGACCTTTGCATCATTTTTATACACAGTTTTCTTTCATAAGTATTTCATGAATTACGTGTAATTATTAGTAACATCAACTTTAGTGAATTCATTACTGCCAATTCCTATTAATAAAATGCACGTTGTAATAAATAATGTTAGTTTATTACAGAGTATTGGTCTCAGAGGTATTCACATCTGTCAGTTGCCTTCTACTTCAGGCTAAAAGAAAGGTAATCAAATAAGTGTAATTATTGTACTAAATATATCACCCTTTCTTTAAAATGTCAATGGGAATGGATAAAGGCATTTGTAACAATCTGAACTGAGTTTCCTAAGCTGCAGGGGTCTAAGTGCATATGGCAAAAGAACCACGTTACCATCGGGATCCTGGCTGATGTCTGGGGCTAAGAGACAGAAATGTCAACAAATGGTTCCTCCTCTGATTTACTAACAGGTTTCTTGGCCATGGGCTCAGAGATACTCTAGTAAGTAAACAGTGAATTTAATCTGATGGCTCCTAATAAGCCCTTGTGAAAGGGGAGTTGGAGTTAGTCCAGTCACAGCAGACAGGTTTCTATGTACTGGCTGATGCTACCATGACTTGTAGCATCTCAGGCTGTTGGACCATGTACTACAGGAGGGCAAAAACCAGCACAGACCACCTTCCTCCCACCTTACAGACAACCATCTGGTTTTTGCCAAGCCTACATGCAAACTGTGACTTGCCAGGCTACGGCCAGGCTGAAAGGCTCACCTCAAGCAGTGCTGCTGCTTCTTATCATAGAATCATTGAATGTTATGAGTTGGAAGAGACCCACAAAGATCATCGAGTCCAACTCCTGTCCCTGCACAGGACAAGCCCAACATTCACACCATGTCCCTGAGGGCCTTGGCCAAATGCTGCTGGAATCTTGTCAGGCTTGGGGCCATCAGCACCTCCCTGGGGAGCCTGTGCCAGTGCTCCACCACCCTCTGCCTCAAGAACCTTTTCCTCATGGCCAACCTCACCCTCCCCTGCCACATCTTTCTGCCATGTCCTCTGCTCCTGGTGTTGGTGGCCAGAGAGAGGAGATCAGTGCCTGAGAAGAGCACCTGATCTTCTTCATGCTGCTCTGGAGGGTGGACCCTTCGCCAAAGAACTATTCCTCATCCCACATCTGGCATGCATGAAGACCAACCATCCAGGCAGTCCACTCAGTTGCAGCACAGGGACAAACAGCACAAATGTGAAGCTTTAGTCTATTTATTACCATTTCCACACAAGAAAAGTGAATAATTCTCCAGCACTGCTCCAAACTGCTTGTCTTTACATATCCGAATGCCTAAATACTGCCAAGTAAGACAAGCTTAACTTGTTGGTGACATCTGCCAACATGTAAATCCTAGAATAAACCACAAATTATCATGATTTTTCAGTCTTTTAAAGTGATGAGGCCTCACAAAGTGGTATTATCTAAAAAAGACAGTAGGAGCATATATATTGGCAGTTGGTAGACACTGAGTTTCCTATTCTCTTCTCCCATCATTTTTTTTTTTTATTCCTTCATCAGATACAGATATTTCTTGAGAAAAACAAAAAAGACAACTAAAGACAAGAGATGAAAACGGAAAACACATTGTACCTCAGGAAAACTAGTGTCTGAAAAATAACAAATCAGGTTCTGATAAGCCCAGTCTCCTGTACCAGCCTGACTTACCTTTACTCCTGGTCTCCTCCTCAGCCGCTCGACAGCAGTTGCACACACACCCTACACCCTGCTGCCGTGTGCTTACTGTGATTTATACTTTCATCCCCAGCCAGCTACACAATGAAGCTGTTGTAATCCCTGGGCTATAATCCTTCAGGCTTCTACTGGTAGGAAATACTAAACAGAGAAAACTGCAAAGACAACGGCAGAACTTGCAAATTCTCTGGATTTAGCTTCTGGTGCAGGGATATCTGCAACGCCGGCGCTCCCGTGGAGAACCTGGCCTTGTCCCTGGAGTCTAGAGCTTTGCAGGAGTCTCTGCCAGAATTGTATCCTTTGGTTTTGCTCTCCCTTCAGACTGCTCATCATTTATTCTGGCCAAATCCTGTAATATCTCAGAAGGGTAAGAGATGCAGGCAGCACAACTGATGGCTGCTCTGCCATGGGGATGTCCTGGCCCTTGATCTCAAGCCATGTCTAATCAGAGTGCTGCACTGTCACCTAGGCATTGAAATCATGCACTTGGGAATCCTCATCCCAGAAAATTATTGATACACCCAAACATCTGGGACTGCAGAGCCATCTCTCATGGCTTAGAGATGTGCCTGGCTTAGCTCTGTTTGGGTACCAGCTCCTTTGTCAGTGGCAGTCCAAGAATATCCAAGTGGCTTTGGCCACCTAGGAAAGCTTTGTTTGGGAATGACTTGGTGACATACTCAGGAGATCTTCTGGAGCCTGGGAAAATCTGGCAGACAAGTACTCCTGGTGTGGGGTCAACAGCTCAAGACACATCAGGGAGTGCCTGCAGCTTTATTTGCAGCAGAGTGAAACATAAGCAAATTAAGCCTAATCATTTTTATTTATTTAAATATGAAAGTTAATGAGTTGTGGTGCTGATCATTACCCCCTGCATCATACCTGCCATCTCAAAAGAGCTCTGCACCCCAACAGATGTGGCAGTATCCTAGAAAGGAGCTGGAATTCCTTCTAGCAGAGTTCTTGGGTGAACGTGGGTCAGCACAGCTGACACAGGCAGTCTCTCTACTAGAAGCTTTTTGTTGTTGTTGTTTTAAGAGAAAATTGCATATATTAGGCAGGCTTTGAAGTTACCACCAGACTGTGACAACTGGAAGACATGAGCAGAACATTATAGTTGGTTTTAAAGATGAGGGAAGTGATGACCTGCTCAGGTCTATCAAGGAGCTTTGGCTTTCAGAATCTTAAGAGAAAGTAAAGCACCCCAAAGTATGGCAGCAGTTGAGAGGTTGGTTACATTCCCCATAAATACCACTTAACAGAAGTGCATTCATGAAAGAGAAGGCACTTGCTCAGAGCATTGGCTCTGAGACTGATTTGTAAGAATGAGAATAATTCCCATCACCAGTATCATCTGGTTTGAGTACAAATTCTTCTGGGTGGGTGCTGCCTCGGTGGGTTTCTATATCTCTTTTGATAACAAAGCAAAGGTCTCCACTGGGGCTTCCCACACTGTTGTTGCAAAAGCAAGAGTAGACAAATAAAACCTCTAAAATTCTGTAGTTTGAACCCTTTCTCCTTGAACCTCTGTATTATAAGGATGTGGTTCCCTTATTTGTTTAAACTCAGTAGGCATTTCAAAACTTCCTTATAATATTGAAGAAGTGCTTTCACTCAAAGTTGACACCCCTAAAACATAACCAGCAGGTAAGAGGTTCCCCATCTTAGCAGGTCTGAGTATTTGCTTTGAGTCGCAGCAGATGGGAGGTAACCAGTCATAGCCAGACAGCTTTAACTCATGTAACATGCAGGCACCAAACTCGTGTCCTTTACCTGTCAACCTCTCCAGGGCAATATCTTAATGCTCAAATTTCATTAATTCTCTATTCTTTGATGTATTCTTCCTTTAGATTTATACATTGAGTGTTGCCAGGAAAAGAAGGTTTTACCCCCCCACAGTAAAGAATTTTATCAGGAGCTTCTTTAATTTCCCCGCACATTGTAGAATAGTACACTGCAAAATTGAGAGGCACATTTCTGAAAGTTTGAAGGAAAGAACTAGGAAGAAAATGGAGAAAATCTAGCTTAACAACTCTTTCAATTTTGAAAATTGCAATTTGACAGCAATTCTGTAGGCTGGGAAATAAACGTTCATGCCTTTGCCTCTATAGTCATTTGATTGATGTCAAATTGCTTAAGATGAAATAAAGAGTGAGATGCAGTCATATTTTTCCAGCTTCTTTCTATAGAATTGGGGTCACAGTATTTGGGATCAAAAAGTTATTTATGACATTTATTTTCTACCGCTGATTGCACTTTAGCCTCTCAAAATCTTGGTTTTATCATGAAGATGTGCCTTTATATTTAGAACTTTGCAGCACCATGGTTTCTTAGACTGAAAAAGTACACTTCTGACACAGGAACCCACCAGTTCCAAGCCTTAAGCCTTCAATCACTACAGATTCTGATGCTGACCCTACAAAACCCTTAAATGAACTTATTTTAAAGCATGTAGGTAGTCTCATTGACCTCAATGGGTATAAAAGCAATATACTCACATGTAAGAACATATATCTTCATATCAATAAAGGTTCTTCTCTTACCTATACATTCCTGCTGTTGCCAAGATGAGCAGGGCAAGAGCTATACATTAATTTCAGCCTGTAGCTTTCATAGGGCTCAGCAGAGGAGATGGCTATTATTAACATAATTAGTGATGGAGACTGATGTGGAGAAGGTCAAGAGACTTGCCCAAACTCCACCTACAAACCAGATCCACCCTGAACCCAGGTTTTGCTCACTCTCAGGCATCAAAAGCTGTAGGTCCTAACTCAAGCCACAGCAAGGAAAAATAAAAAATGAATGAGCAGGAACACTGTGACCAACTGACCTCCCCCTTCACATCAGTTTCTCGCACAAGCAGGTGTTATTTCACACTGCTTCAAAAACTGGAAATACAGGAGCCTCGGTGGCTTCCTCACTTAGATTAAACCCCTTGCTTTTAGATAGATAAAGTAGATAAAGGCAGGTGAGATGAATCCATCTCTACATTTTCTATAAGAATTAGACAATTAAATGTTTTTGAAATGGCAACTCAGCTCCTAATTCACAGATTGCTCTTCTACTATTTTATTCTCAGGTGCTATTCCATTCATATTTTTTTTACAGTATTTTGAATTTTGAAACAAAAAAGCAGACAAGAATCATCACAATACCAGAAAGAAAATGGCACTGACAAAAGACAGGAAATTCAAAGTAATTAAAATTGCTCTTGATCCTATTTTTACTGAAGTTAAATGCCACGTTATTGTTAACTTTTATGTATCCTACAGCTCTTCATTCATTCCAATACCCTAAATGTTATTTAAATGTAAGAAATTTGAGAAAGACTAGCCATCCAGCTTTGAAAACAAAAAGCTCCCCAGCACTTAATATTACAACATGCATAAAAATAAATTTAATTAGTCACCAAAGGCGGGGGGGGGGGGGGGGGGGGGGGGGTGAAGGGGGAGAGGGATTACTAAAACTTTATAAAGATAATTACCTGATATAAAAAGAGACTAACAAGACCATTCTACATTGGATATTATCCAGGAAAAAAATAAATAAATAAACCTATGTTGCTGCTTCAATACCATCTAATACTAGGAATTGGCAGAAAAACATCTATTCTATGAATAATAGCTCAACAGTCCCAAAGGACATCAATACATGAATAAGAAAAAAAAAAAAAATCTCAAGCCTTTCCAAAATGGTGCTAATGCTCCACTGAAACTTAATTTTATAATTTACTGGCAGTCAAGATGGCAGGAAATAAAATAATTTGCTATATATTCTGCACAACAAACCCCCTGCTTTTCCTGGGAAGGGTAATTATCCCTAAAAAAAAAAAAAAAAGAAAAAAGAAAAAAGAAAAAGAAAAAAAATACGACATCTCATATTAAGCTAAAGTCTCATCAAGAAGAGAAAGAGTGCCTCATTACATGTAATTACCAGGGAATTAGAAACATCATTTAACTAAATGAGCGAATAATGCTCAGGATATTGAAGAAACTTGCCTGCACTTCTGCAGAGCACTCTAAGTCCCATTACAAAAATTGCACCTCTTTAATGGAATAATTTTAGGCCTTGTCTGCCTTGCTTTAAAAATAAAGAGCCTCAGAGAGGCAGAAAGAGGCTGAAACTACCATAAACAACTGTTGAAAAGAGCTGCAGAGTAGGAGTAGTCTCTACTGGATACCATGATTTAAAATGACTCATAATCTAACATAATCATGAAAATTAAACCTAAGGACTTGGGTGGGAGGATGGGAGAGAGGGAGGGAAACGAATTACCCTTTTTAATTGTACTTACTCAAGACGACAATGTATTTATAATTATACATTCTAGATAACGGGTGAAAGATTCTAGGTTAAAGGTAAATCTTATATAGAGGGATGAAAGGTTGCTGCATTAGAAGCCAGCACAAGAAAAAAAGCCCAACCCCAAGCATAGCTGCTGATAGATACTCACTGTCCTGCAACGTGGTTCTTTGCTAATAGTAAAGAGTTAGTAGGGGAATTAATAATGCCTGTGATAATGCACGACATGCAAATGACACAAACCACCATCTCTGTTTTGGGAACACCATATCTGCCTCTAAAGGTGGCTCTGACGCTGTAGTAACAAATAAAATCTGGAAAACATTATTTGCCACCATTTGGATGCAAAGGTTGATCCGGTGCCAAAAGAAATAAGGTTTTCCTCGCTGATTTTAGCCAGAGGAATTGTCTCCAAGTTGCTAAATTGAAAAGATCTCCCTTGAGTTCAGAAGGTTTTGGTCAGGATTCGAATCCTGGTTCCACATCGCTCCGTTGAGGAATTAAATCACTCAAGTGACATCATTAACAAAGTCTTACCAAAATGACTTCCAAGTTGATGCACAGGAAAAACATCTCTTTTTTTGTTTGTTTAAATAAAACATCCTCAGAGAAATGAAAAATGCAAAGAAATAAAACAAGAAATAAGGGGATCCATACAACGCATCATCTGACACATGGACACTTCCTCTATTCACATTTTCACCCTTACAAAAAACCCAAAAACCCCCCACCACAGAGATTTTGGACAAATAAGAGTGATTGGGTTCTTACCATAAATAGTTCCACAGCAGAACAAGTTGTTAGCATAACAAATACTGAAATAAGGGGAAGAAAAAGGAACTATAACCCCAAAGTGTTGAACCTGGACATCTCCACTGGGTAAAGCAGGATAGCAGAAAATTGATGATTTTTGCTGCTTTTGAGATCATAAACATTTTAGACTGCTCACATAGGCTTGGTTTGCAATCAGAACAGGGAAAAAAAACCCTCTTTGATTGAGGGTTTCTTGTTTTAGTTTGCAATGTTGATGATGATTTAGAAGATATCCAGAAAACAGCTTGTGTGAATGGTGGGGTTTTATTCAATGTCTCAATTTGCCACTTAGAAGTTACATTTGTATTATTTCTGATTGTAGGAATAGAGGCTTAATGAAATGTTAAATATTTCAACAAAAAACTGTCAGTGACACAGGGAGGCAGGGTAAACAGGATCACTTGGAAACCAGTGAAATTTCCAGAATGTGAAAGAAAGAAGACAACCACTCACAACAAGAGAGAAGGAGCGAGTCCAGAGGAGGCCACGAGGATGATGCCAGGGCTGGAGCAGCTCTGCTGTGAGGACAGGCTGAGAGAGTTGGGGCTGTTCAGCCTGAAGAAGAGAAGGCTCCAGGGAGACCTTCTAGTGGCCTCCCAGTACCTGAATGGGGCTCCAGGAAGGCTGGGGAGGGACTTTGGACAAGGGCAGGAAGTGACAGAACGAGGGGAAATGGCTTGAAACTGGAAGAGGGGAGATTGAGATTAGACATCAGGAAGAAATTCTTCACTGTGAGGGTGGTGAGACACTGGCCCAGGTTGCCCAGAGAAGCTGTGGCTGCTCCTCCCTGGAAGTGTTCAAGGCCAGGTTGGATGAGGCTTTGAGCAACCTGGTCTAGTGGAAGGTGTCCCTGCTGCTGGCAGGGGGGTTGGGACTGGATGATCTTTAAGGTCCCTTCCAACCCAGAGCATTCTATGAATTGGCTAATAAGCAGGGTGTAAGGTCATTCCATGATGAAACAAAAGCATGAATAGGATCATGTGCCCTTGGAGTCATGCAGCTTGTAGGAAACTCCTGATGCTGGAAGAGACGTGCAAAGAGATGCACCAAGCAGCATCCTCCTTACCAACCAGCGTAAGCCCTGGTGTGAAGTTCCCACAGACTTGAGGTGTGCACCGTTACCTTCTGCCCTGAGAGATGAAGTGATCACACAGCAGTTCCTTATCAGGTGGAAGTCACGAGGAGGGTTTTCAGGTGCATCCTAAGACAACAGCACCCAAAATTGCCATTGCTATTTAAATATCACAAAGAACAAAGCGATGGCAAATGCTGAAGCACACAGGGGGTATTTGAAATGCCACCGTTGGGAATGAAGAGGCTGGGTTGTGTCCTTTTGAATCTACATGATCCAGCTGCAAACCTGCAGCAGGTGAATCCAGATGCTGCCAAAGGCACTGCAACCTCAGCTACTGTTGACAGAAAAGCCAGGGTTTTATCTTGTATTTGGATACCTCCAAACAGCCAAAATAGGTTTCATCCCATGTTGGGCTGATCGAGATACTGTAATATCACAGACACTTCAGCAAGAGGTGTTGTTCTTACAAAGTCATTGAAGAAGGGTACTGGTGGGTCTTCACCTTAATTGTTTTTTTTATTCCTGGTTTCCTAAAGGAAATGAGATTCGTGCAATGAAATTGTCTGTGTCTGTCTGCCCGTCCCCTTCTGCTCTCTAATAACTTTGGAACCGATTGACCAATTACAACAGAGTTTGACAGAGGAAAGAGGTCTCGAAGATATCAAATTCCTCTATCCCTCATGAAAGCAGGCAGCCAAGCAGAAGAGACAGCCTTTAATAACCTGCCCAGGAAGGAAGGGCCAGGAAATCTACCTGGGAAAAGTCTCCTCCTGATTTTGGAAGAGTTGAAGTCTAAACTTGATTTCTCAGATGTATGAAAAGGAACTGATAAAACCCAACAATGCAGAAAAAAATCAGACTTTGTTCTGCGACTCACTGAGCTACTTGTTCACTATTTAGATAAATTCAGGTTTGGTATGGACAACCTCGAGACCAACACAAGAAGAAACACACACAAGTGGAGATCAGGAAGAAATATGACTTTGATTTGCATTTGCAGCCTCCATATTGATTTCCATCTCCTTTAAAAAAAAAAATATATATATATATATATAATTCCAAAAATTTCCTTGCTCACCCCATCCTTAAAAATCTCACTTCTAATCCCATTATCTGCCTAATTAAATTTTGGATGTATAAAATTCTAGACTCATTTTATGGGAGACTGCACGCTTTAATCGCAATTACATGCTGCATATTTCATTATATATATCTTTTGCGTATAATTAGGAATAAAAAATGTAATCCCAAAAAAGATGTTTAATAATTTAAATCCTGAGGATTTGATTAAAAGCATTCGAGGATTGCAGATGATGGGGAAAGAACAGTAACTCCATTATAACCAAGGGAAAAATTCAAGGACTTTGAGCACTTCTTTTGTTTCAAACCAAGCATCATGATCTTAAAGATTTTAAACAGGAACAGACACATTTCCCCAGATATATTCCTGCCATTTAATTTGGTCTAATAGGACCAAGGGTTTTTTTGCACAAAAGACCAGATGTTTAATTTGAGAAGTTCACCTACAAGTATTTCTCACTGTTTTCCTCCAAACTCTCATCAGCAGAAATTAATGTACTCTGACAGAAACAGGGCACTTATCTCACCTTCCACCCATCCTACCTCTGCAGGCCACTAGGAAAAGCCTTCACATGAAAAATCAAGCAAACTCAATACCAAAAATATAGATGGAAGAGAAAAAGACAAGAGTCATATTCTCAAAACATGTCATTTACAAACACAAGAGATATTTATATTACCTTACTACAGTCTGTGTCACCAGTTGACATCTGTAAATGATGCAGAGGATGGTATGGATTTTCACCATCAAGTGAAAAATTAAAACCAGTGACTATATATTAAAGCAAATATCAAAGACCAGGCTGTGTGCCAGCATGGGACAAAGATCAGGGAGCCCCCTCCCACTTGCAAATAGCCCAACATGTTTGTTTCCAGGGAAAATACACCTGCAGCTTCTCAACAACTTTCCAGCGTCCTAGAAGGCACAAAGCTGCACGTGTGGCACCGCAGCGACCGCAGCCACCAGCTCCCAGGAGAACATGAAATGTCTGTGTGGGGCAAGAAAACCTACTTGTCCATAAGAGACATCAGAAACTGAGGTTGTTGTAAACAAATAAATATATATATATATATATATATATATATATATATTCTTGATGTCTCTGCTCTTTTGTCTGCTGCACAGGCTACAGCTGTGCAATTTTTTTTGGAGCTTTACAAAGTAGATTACAAATTCTCTATTTAATATTTCTTCATAGCCTTTGATTTGCAGGGCCTGAATTATACCTTTTTTTCTGCCTAGATAACACTATGTAGAAACACAGCAGCACATTTATTATTATTTTCTAAAGCACAGCCTTTAAAAACGCTCACACTTTGTACTTCCATCTTATTTGTTACAGCTATCGTTTACTAAAGAAGTAAATAAAGTAAATCTTTATTTAATTGGAACCTCTTTATGCCACTTAGCACTGCTATATATTCCAACACAATAGTGTATATTCTATAGTTGTATAAGAAAAATTTGTATTTAAGAAGATTCATCTAAGGATCTTGGCTCTCCTTTAACAATTTGGTCTCATTTACCTTTACACGGAAGCACTGTTTGTTCATTTGACAAAAAAATTACATCACAGGACTAAAAAAAGATTAACTCAAACAAGTCCCCACAGTAACTCGACAGCAGAGGCAAAAAATTAAACCAATTACATGAGCAAGGATTCAAGAAATCTCTGTTCAAGTCCTGCCTTTGCTCTGACAAGGAAATTTACTTCCTTATTCTGTGCCTTTGTTGACATCTGTGGAATGAGAATTTCTCTGAACCTTTGGCTGTCTTATCTCTTTAGAGAGCAAATTCTCAAGCCAGGATCATTTCTGACAACGCATTTGTGCGGTGCTGAGAATGCAGCAATCATCTCCATCACACTGTTGTCGCTGCAGAACAGCGGTGGGTTGCAGAAAACACGAGCGGGGAAAAGCAACCCCTGCTTCGTTTAATTATTGGGAACTCTCTGGTATTAAATGAATAAATTATAGCTTTGTTTTTACTTGTTGCTACCTTGCTCTGTTTTGGTAAAAACAGAATATAATAGTTTTCTGTAAGAGTGGAATTGATTAAAATACATGACTATGTGCTAGGCTGGTAGAAGAGTCATTTAGTGTCAGCTGATGGTGAAGGTAGCTGCAAGCTTAAACAAGTATTTTAAGATCAATGCAAAAGAAATATACATATATATATATGTACCTCCAATAAGAATTAGGTACTCCACTTTACTTACCATTTACGAATTCAGAAATGCCTACAAAATGGATACATACATTGAACTTAAGAAGCATGATGGTCTGGTTTAACAGGACAGCTCTGCAGAGCTTTCTCCCAGGTGGAGCTCACCAGCACCCACCAGCTCAGGTGTGCCAGGTCACACTGAAGGGTAAGCTGGTAAACACAAGGGTGAAGCTGAAATGAGTTTGTTAATGGTGGTATGGACCATGGAGGAAAATAAGAGCTTGTTGAAGAACTAAAAAGTTTTAAATAAATACAAATCCCTGCCTCAGTTACAAAGAGTATCAGTTTGCTGTCACAGGAGCAATGCCAGGGAAATGAATAATCAGAGACAAATTTAGCTGTGACACAACTGTGAGTACAACCAGTACTAACTTATCTTCCCTGCCCAAAGATGGAACCAGTTAAAACTACAGTGATCCCAGCAGATGCTTCTCTAACCTGTGCTTGAGAAATCCCAGATGGAGACACTGCAGCTTCCCCAGCCAACTTGCTCCTAGGCTTCACCATCCTTACACTTAGGAAGTTTTTCCTAATGTCTGGACTAATCTCTGCTGCAATTTAAGCTCATTATGCCTCGTCCCAGCCCCAGTGGACATGGAGAACAGTTTATTCCCTTCCACTTTGCAGGTAATCACAGGAGACTCAAGACCTATTACATCCCCTGCGTTGCTATCATGAGTTATAGCACATTCAGATCTTTTCATGCTACAGGAAAATGTATGATACAACTAAAAAGTGCTGCACATACAGCCTGAGGAAATAAGATGTATTTCACAGGAAGTACATTTAGCATATTAGTTATAAGAATATCTGGGCGAGTCCTGTATTTGACTTTTCATTTCTAAATTCTACATATCTAAATGTATTCCAAAGTATCACTTAAATACTATTTTGAACAAAGAAGCCTGGCACATTTCAGAGCAAATGCCACATTGCTGGAGGACTCGAAGTTATATCACTTGCATATTGACTAAAAAATTACTAGCGTTGTGGTTATGATTATACTAAACAACATAAAAGCAGCTAATGGTGTAATCACCAGAACAGATGTCTGCTAGTCAAAAGAAATAGGTTTTGCTCCAGACCACTAATACCAATCACTGATGGTGGATGTGTCATTTAAGCCAACATTTGCAAGAGTATCCAATAGCAGAAACACCCAGCTTTTGGGCATCTATCTTCACACAGGCAGCAGCTGAATTACTGCTCAACTGAGTGACCACATGACTCCCACCACAAAAAAATCCTTCATTTTCAAGGTGGTAAAAACTACTGGACACTTACAAAAGTGTGAGACAGTTAAGGAAGATGGAGCTAGCAACACTGACACAGCTTTGGAAAGGTCATTCTCCACAGCATCACTTAAGTTTCTGTGTTTGGAGCTCAGAGTTCAGCTCAAAGCTCAGAGCAGGGACTGGTTTTGCTTGGGAAAACACCCATCTAAAGGACAGGTTTTTTAGTATCTATTTATTATAATTGCAGCAGCAGCACAAAACATCACACCTGAGATGTGGCAGAGCTCCAGATCTGTACGTAGTAACTATACACTGATTATCTTGAAGTACTGGCCAACAGAAAAAAGTACACCTACCAGCAGGCTTTTGTAACACTCAGGGCACAGATGCCACTTGGCTTCGAACACCACAGCGTTACGAGGCTCTTGTGAGAGACAACCCCGAGTATTTTTTCCTGTGAGCAGTCAGTGGTGATTGATGACTCTATTAGAATGATGGCTATGACTCCCATGTTTTCTGTATGGCCCTCAACACCGTGCAAAAAGCAGTGACTTAAAGGAGCTTTTTTAGAGCTCCATTCCTCTGATCAGGAGTTGGTACACCCCCTTTGTTCAGCTGCCTGTTATATAGGTTAGAATAAGGCTTGTTTCATGATTCCTTCAGCTTATGAAACTCTGCCTTGACCTGCATTTCTAGAAGAGAGCTAATAAAAGGAAGATTAATCTTGTAAAAAAAATACCCAGAGTCCAACTGCACATGCTCATACCTAACATACAGACACAGCCGTAGCCCCGACCAACTCATGTTCCTCTTCTGTGTTATGCCAATTTTTCTCACTATTTTCTACAGACCTTTGTTTGTTTCAAGTATTTACATAAAACACTGACACACCACAAGGAATTTTCCTACCATTTCCAAGCCAAAATAACCTAAAAAGTTCAATTTGTTTCCTCCTACATATCCTGGGCTACCTTTGTCCACTGAAGTATGCAGATCTCAGTACATCAAGCATTAACAGAAG
The DNA here is from genome assembly GCA_907165065.1 of Caprimulgus europaeus. The sequence goes on from OU015529.1 coordinate 5,021,977, forward strand.
GGGTTTTTTTCCCCCTCTCTGATACTTACCAGTGAAAAGTTGCACACATGGCATCATTTCCAGGTGAAACCACCAGTTATGTGTCTACTTTGTTAACCAAACCATTTGGAATTCCCCTAATTCTTTGTTTTTCCCTACATTCTCTAGCTCTTATTTCACTTTATCCCCCACAGCTCCAGCCCTGCAACTCCCCACTCTATCCTCTCTCCATTTCACATGTTCCTTTCTCCACATCATCACTAAGCCACTTTTTCATAAGTCTCAGCCTATTTCTGCCTTCACACATTTGGACCCATCCTCACTTCAGGTCTCTCTTCTCCACAAGCAGGGTCACTGTTGTGCTTCTAGGTAACAGCAGAGTAATTTATTTTTCTGTGGGCTTAAGCTTTTATTTTGCAATATTATACTCAGCTGAGCAGAGATGGAGAAACAACAGACATTTTGGATGTTTGCTCTGCAAATATGTACATATTTAAACCTGCACAACATACACATTGTGGTCTGGGACCCTGGAACACTCGACAGTGTTCCTAACACAAAGTTCACTGTCTCAATCTACAGCCATCCCTCAAACCAGGAATTTTGCTTACTATTTCTTTTTACTAGTTATTCTCACAGAAACCTTTGGTTCCCATGTTTAGGCTCCAGACCCTCTTTATCAACTCATTCCTCAAAAAAACTCACAAAGCCAAAACAAAAAAACCCCAAAACAAACAAACAAAAACCAACCCAAACACCAAGGTGTTATCACTTCCTAATTCAACTTTGCCCAACATCAGAGTCATGTACCTTCAATGCAAAAAAGCCAATTAAAATGGGAAGAAACAGGGATGAGGAGGCAGGTCTATGAGAACAGAGGCTGGATGTCACCACAATGAGGGCCTTCTTCATGTTTAATTCAGAAAGATCTTTATTTTCTTTCAAACTTACCAAAACCAGTTTGTATTATCAAAGAATGCCTATCTAGCTCATGACAAATTATAAAGCATTCTACATTCAACTCATTTACTATCTCTGATAACAGCTCAAGTTTGTTAGCTTCTGCACACACTGAGCCCAGCTTCCTCTCCATCACCACCTTCTTTGGAAGGATCTGTTACTATTGCTGTTGGCAGCAAGTTTGTTTTCTTAAAGGTAATAAAGTACTCCCACTGGCTATGCAGGCACTGATCACTCAAGAGAAGAAATTGGGAGGAAAGTATGAATCCAATCACCACTCCAAAATACCCACAACTTCAATCATCTTTGATAAGCCTCATAGAAGTTTTGTTCTGTCCCTCTTTACACTACAAAGTGAATGTAAATACTTCAGTGGATACTTCAGATACTTCAGTACTTCCCAAACACCCGACACAAGCAGCTGGACAGTCTGTTCTGCAGAGTTGGATGAGTTCACTTTTACTGGTGGTACTAATCTGGAGCTTTTATATTTATTTCCACAAACTAGTTAGGAATGTGCAAAATTTAGTATTTTTTTTTCCTCAAAAGATGGATTTTCAGGTTTAGTCTGTTGATCAGATACATTCCTGTTTAGAAGAAACAAGCACACAGTGCCTAAGTTGGTTTTCTAATACTATTTTCCTAAGAAATGTTTCATTTGTCCAAGTTCAAGCATCTTCTCACATCCACCCCCCACTCCAAAATCCTCAAGAGGCTGACACAAAATTTGATTACAGATTAGACTCCTTACCTACTGGTAATAAAGCAAATGAGACATTCAGAGAAACAACATATTTTCATGGGTTTTTGTGGCCAGAATGACATTTCCACTCTGGAGAAACTCCTTTTGTCTACCTTTTCTTCCATAAAATCTGGCCTACCAGGTCAGATCTGCAGACATGGAACAGACCACTCAGCTGCAGGCTGAAACTCTACATTTTCTCCCCTCTACCCTCAATTCTTCCCAAGAATCATTAATTTTAGGTTTTTAGGTAGTAGGTGAAAAAAACCAAACAAACAAAAAAAAACACAAACACAAAAAAAAAACAGAAAACAAACAAACAAACAACCCCAGAGTACCACACATTCAAGTTCTTCCCTCCAGAAACAGTTAATTGTTCTCCAGTAACCATCAAGTTGTAGAGACAAACAAGCCCACCTAATACAACTTCAGGCTTCCACAGCCCTGTGAAAACACTGCCTGGAGAGCCAACATCCCAGGGTAATGAAGAAATTCCCACTTTGTCTCATTAGAAAAAGAGGAATGAGAAATATTTCATCAGGAAGATGAAGAACTCAAGAATTCTTGCAACTTAAAGGTTTGGTCTTAAGGTTTGTTTCACAAACAGTAAAGGTTGTTACACAAAGCACTTGTTTTCAAAAAAACCTCTGGATATTTATTGAACAACTATGAGACTGCTTGAAGTTTTCATCATTAGATACTACAAAACGTGTAAGTTTTTATAAAGGTTATACACAAAGTTGGCTGCAAGACTGAACTAATTTAGCTACAGACAGCAGATAAACAGATAAAGAAAATAGTTTCACTAACATTATAAGCAGGCAAGTAATGACAGATTAAGACATACTACAACATACAAACAAATATGTCTCAGTTAAAAACAACATGGGTACAAGGATTGTTCTTCTCACTTCTACTGTTTTAGTTTAGCCTTGTTAGGAACAGGTGGGCACCTCTTGTAGAGCAGAAGTATCACCAGAAGTCTAAGTAGACCTGAAATAAATAAACTGTATTTCAGCAAGCAATATTTAGAGTAATCCCAAGCAGGTAAAACATGCAACATTCTATAAAAGCAAGAAATGTGTAGAAAGTCTGTTTTCACTTGTATCAAGACACAATATATAACAATTTAGTGGTCAAAAAGCTGATCTTGCCAAGTTTTCTTTGTGTAATATGGCACCCTCTTGATGCATTTAAGAACACATTGTGCAGAAATGCTAAGTGATTCAAATTAATATGCAAAAAGATCACTGTGAAAGAACTATTAGTCTTCTGTCTCAAGTAACTTATTTTTAGAATAAACCAGAGATGACTCACACTACTGTAACATTAAAATATACACAATCATTCTTAGTGCCCCAAGGTTGGCACAAGCAACTTGTAAATGTCAGAAAGGCAGATAAACCTTGTTAATGTTTTCAGAAATTCATTTAAAGATAGAAACAGGTCCAAAAAGATGCCTGTCTAAATGCATTGCAATTACGTTACAATTATTTTCCAAATCCACAGATATGCTCTGTCTTTTCTCAGCTCATTACTGACTCAAACAATTTGCCCTTCTGGGATCAATTGTTTGCTAATAAATAATTGTTTACAGTCACAAAATGATATTAAGGAGTATTCTTATTAGTTTTCCTTCTACAGCCTAATAAGATTCAAAACTAGCTGATTCCCAAGAGTCTAACCTTAACCTCGCTGTGTTTAACAGCCCAGGAAATGATGAACCATCTGTTTCAGAAAATAATGGAGGGCCGAGAGGAAATATTGTTTAATTGTAGATTAACCTCTTCATACGGCAGAACGAAGCATCTACAGAATTAGCAACCATAACTAGCAATGAACAAAAATAACTGAAAGCAGCTCTTACTATGACAAGACCAATAGCAGCAAGTATTCTTTTATCACCTTTTTTTTTTCAAAACACTCCCAAATGTATGTAACAAGTACAACCTGATTTTAAAAATAAATGTAAATTATTGTCTTTGGTTTGTTTGTTTTTTTTCACTTGAAGAAGCACCAGAAATAAATACTGAAATAGTTCTGGTTTTATATTATCATCAGTAAGAAAATTCTTTTAAAACAAACATCTCCAAGTGAGAGATAGTGGATTTTTTCTTCTGTAACTTCTACCTCACATCTCCACAGCGATAAAATGGCTGCTCCGAAGCAATATACGAGTCACTTAAGGGAGGAGGGGGAAGGTCTTGAGGTTTTAAACTCAAGAACTTTGATCACTTATGTGTGTCTATTTATGCAGCCCATTAGATATTAAATCATGGAGACAACCTGATAAAGTGTAAGATAGTTTGAGTACTAGAAAAAAAATAATAATAATAATGACAAACCACAGGAATTTGAAAATAAAAACAACAGCTCCCGTGGTAGCGTAATGAAGAGCAGAGCAATTCCACACTGTGACGGCAATTTTTCTATCTAACATTCACGCCAAAGACAGCTTAACAGAAACCTTTTACCTCCATCAATCAGTTTGCCCCATTTTGACAGCAACAATGATAGAAAAGTGTGTTATCAGAGGGCTGCAGCAAACTCCCAACACATGGGAACTCAGAAAGCTGTTCCTTGATTTTACACAACCTTCCTGGCACAGTATCTGGATTCACTGCTGGCTGTGACAGCTGGATGCATACTCAGAGTGTAAAGATTTCATTAATTCCAAGTTTTAAATAACCAAACACAGTAACATTTACCCAAATAAATTATTCTTGAATCCTTCACTTAATTCTTGAAGCAACGAGCTAGCAATAACTCCACAGCTTCATATAATAGCACCTATTCACAGAGGATAAGGGTTTGACATTCTTCTCCTACTAAACAACTCGGCACAATTTTATCCATCAGACGTCTATCAACCTACGGATATTGAAAGCTTGGGCGAACAAGATAAAATCAAAACCAACCCTACTGTCAAGCTGCACTATCTGCTGGCATCAATAAAGCTATTCATGAATTGAGGAAAATTAATAAATCTCGGGATGAATGGCTCAGAGAGGCTCAAACACAGGTGAAGCGTACTCACTTGGGTTTCGTTTCTGCATCTGTCACTTGGCGAATATAGATCCCATCTTCAGGATGTTCGATGTCATCCATCTCATACATGTACGAAGAAGCTATGGCAAGAGTAGTTCCATCGTTGCTGAAGGCAAGGGATGCAATGCTCGTGGGATACCGATGGAACTGACACAGTCGCTTCTTATTAAATGGATCCCAAATGTTTACAAATCCATCAGAACCTCCTGAAAATTAAATTTAAAAAAAACAAAAATGTTTGTAAATTATAATTGGGTGAATTATAATTATAATTATAATTGGGTGAATGAAAGACTGAAAAAATACAGCAAAAGGAAAAAAAAATTAAAAGAATTAAAAGAGGAAACTACCTGGAATTATTCTATAGTAGAAACACAGTTACATCATTCAGTAAAGAGCACGAGTACTTCCCAAAACCCCTGTTAAAAACATTAACTCTCACTGCATCAAATAATTTAAAAGCTCTGCTCATTGCAAGAAACACGATTTAAATGCTTAAAAAGTAAAGCCTTCTGAAATAAAGGCTGACCTGTTTAAATCAAAACTAAAGGAATGGATCCAAGTGTTACAAGGAAATGGAGTATCTGCTCTACCTGTAGCAAACGTGTTGTGGACATTGTGGAAAGAAATGGCGTTAACTGGGTAAATCTGCTCGATGTTATTTTCCTTCAGACGGTGACATTTGAACGCGTATTTCTTCTTCTGGATTTCTGGACTCGGATCCAAATATTCCACTGCCACACGACCTTCAATAGAACTTAAAACATAACCCTACCAAAAAAATTGGGAGATTACACATTTTAGAACTTTACAACTGGAGAAGAGGTTGCAATACAGTTTGTCTTATACCCTTCTAAATTAAAATCAATGAAATGCAAACAATCTTAAATTGTGTACAACCAGAAAATGTTTGTGACCACAGAGCCATGGCATCATCAATGAAAGCTGCTTTTAAGAAAGAAGTAATGCAGAAAAAAAAGCTTTCTGAGAGATTACACCATATCTTTAAGCTGACAGTCAGGCTTTTAATTACCCCTGCAGATCCAAACACAAGTTGATTTGGGGAAAAAACATTAAGAGTTGAGAACCCCTTGTATTTGCCCACCTACTCCCTAGGGCCTAAATATCTCAAATACTAGAGATACTCACAGGGCTACTTAGTTTCAGAATTACATGACATTAAAATTAGTTCAGAGCTATATACTAACAACCAAGCACCCAAGTCAAAATAGTATTTTCAGTGAAACTTCATTATAAGTGGTGGTCACTTATTCAGTTAATTAGTCCTGACTAAGAGCAGCCTGAGATGCTTTTATTCTAAGTTCTGAGTTAAGCTGATAATAGATCTTTTCAGAAATGGGAATGTAATGATATCTACCTATAGCAAGGTTCATTAAAATTCATAATACAATACAACCTGAAGATCAGCTTGTTTTACTATAACTAGAACTGAAAATGGATAAAGCATGCATGACAGTTAGAGAACAAGGAACTGGGTCTCCCAATTCCTGTACTATCACTATGTACATGAGAAAATTCCCTTCCAAATTAGCTTGTCAGAAAAAGCAAATCTTGCTTTACTTCAGAAAGAGAAATACCACAGATCTGCTACATTAGCCTATATGGAACAGCTGTATGATCACCTAAACTGTACAATTCCCCCTAGATAATGGATCATGGGGTCTCAAGTGCATGATACAGACTCAAGAGTTTAAAAAAAAAAAAAAAGAAAGAAAAATATATAAAGGACATTCATGTAGTTTTAACCCTGCCCCTGTTCACAGCCTGTTGAAGAACCTAGGGCTACAATGCATAAAGGCTGCTGAGCAACTGCCAAGTCTGTCTTCCTCTCTTCTACTGCAATATTCTTTTTTTTGGTCTTTTTTTGGGGGGGAGGTGTGGTATTTTTTAATTACATGTCAGCATTATGATGCATTAAAAAGGTTATTTTAAAAATGGAGACAAAACTCAGAAGAAATTAAAACATAATATGCTGGTAAATCAGTGGCAAAGATTCCTAAGCTACACTATTAAAAAGAGTTAACTTGGAAAAAGGAGCCTCAACACATTTCCCCTCCCCTACTTCCAGAGTTTACAAGACTATAATTTTTTTTTTAATGATAGAAAGATGCAGAAAACTTGAAAAAATAAACCACCATTTTGCCTAAAGAATATTCAGCAGAAATATAATGACTGATAGGGTTCCCATACCTGTTTATTTGGAAAAGCTCTGATACAGCGGGTCTGGTATTTCAGACTGGATTCTCTTCGCTGCTGAACGTAACCCATGTTCCGCAAATCCCACACCAGCACCCTCCGGCCGGCTGTCCCCACTATCAGTCTATCTCCAGACACAGAAAGCGTGTAGACCTTAAAAAAAAATACAATATTTAACACTTATTAGCCTGGATATCCATTATTCTTTGTAGAAAACAAAATGTCAGCAATATGCACTAACAAAACATGTAACACCTGAAATAAAGTCCAGAGCTGTAGATTGCCTCTGCTTCAATTTATAACTCAGATTTGGGATAAACAGAAGCAGTGTGCAGCTGGTTAGTGGTAAAATACAGACATAGCATTTCAAAAGCTCACCCTTAATTCTGTGCCCTAGCACAAAGCTGAAAAAAATCAAGCCCAACACAGCACCATATTACTTAGAACAAAATTAGCAAAACAAAAAATTAATATGCACATGCACTTGTGCAATTCTAAGTTTTGAGCATGTTTGTTCAGTTACCAGTCCCCAGATCTCTGCAATATCTAAATAATCTTCCACACATGAGATTTCTTCCTTTTGCTGGTATTACCCATGTGTTAAATGCTGCATGTGTACACAAGTATTTATGTATAATTCAAAAGGGAAATCAGTATTACTCAAATTTTCCTCAAAAAATATTTCAAGCATTACATTTATTGGCTATTTTAAGGCAAGAGGAAAAGAGATACAAAGTAATACAGAGAGAAAAAGGGCAGAGATGTTGGAATTTATCTTTGCTTGCTATGCACAGCTTGCATTCTCCACTATCAATTCATGACCCTGCAGTTTAGTCCTACAATACCACGTCACACATTTCCTTCTCTTTTTTTCTCCATCTGGTAATCATATGTTTCTCTTTTTAAACAGAATAGTGCTTTATGTTAATAAAGAGAAATAAATTGCTAAGAAATCGTTAAAAAAAAACAGTACTTCATATACTTAAGTAAAACTAAGTGAAACTGAAGGAAGCAATAGGCTTGACATCATTAAAAAAAGACTAGGGCTTGGAATTTCAACTCTACTCCAAAAAGTGGCTCAGAGGTTCTCATTTCTGTATATCAGATTTCTCATGAAAATATTCAGCAAATCAATTGTTCTGTTTCCAACTATCACTTGGGAAGCAGTTAATCTGGAAATACATTTTTTAAAACAGAAAATAAAAGGTTCAGTCAAACACTCTGTGCTGTGACATGAATTACAAGTTGTTGATACACAAACAAGATGGAATCCAGCGACCTACAGCTGTCTTGTCACTGAGCTGCTAACAAAAGCAAATGGCAAGAATGAGCTTTTTCAGAAGTGATCTAATCCAGCTAAATAGACAGGAAACAGATATTGCATATATCTCAGATCAAGGATCAGAAGTGTAAGAGATCTGAGATCCTGCCAGAAAGATTCAATTTACTTTTGGCATGTGCTTGTACAATTTCACTCAAGCCCCTAGTTTCACTTTCTGGTTCTCTGGTAAAGCCCAGGAAAGCTATTTGGTTCTGCTGAGACTACACCAAAATCCCAGACCAAAAAACTTTTCATTTGCTATAAACATTTCTGGAGAAACTGTGTTTTCAAAAGGTTAATTTCTAATAAAACATCTAAGCAGATAGGGATATGTGTGTGTGTGTGTGTATATATATATATATATATATAGCATGTATTCAATTGAGATCTGATAACCCCAATTGCCAAACCCCACTTATATACAAAAAGGCCAAGCAAACTTTGAGCCAACAGTAGTTACACACTTTAACGAGTTTTTTTCAAATCTCCCTTCATTACTGATGTAAAAGCTGATCCAAAAGTATTAATAAACATTATATAAAATACATTTCTATACACATATGGAAACAAAGGCATAGAGAACATTAAATATCTTAAATCTTCTTTACAAACTGATGTCACACCTGTATAGTAAGTATTCTTTCTACACCACACAATCATAAATCAAATGAAACCATTGTCATGCAGTTGAGTGGGTGTACACATTTATCAAAGGCAGTATTAAAAAAAAAATGACATAATGAACCTTGCTGAACCAATAAGCAGCTTGATTCACTGTGGCTGTCCATTATATGATATTCTGTCAGCAATTTATCACAGTTCTTTACATGCTACATACAACTATAAATCAAAACTAGAAATAATGCAATTACTTTATTCCGAACAAAGGTCTTGCCAGAAGTGGATTTGGCTATGTTGTAACAAAAGTAATAGCTATTTAGATGCAATAGAGAACATAATGATGGCTCCTAATTATGACTTGACAATATGATGTGACAGAGCTAAATTAAATTTAAAAAAAGGTAAAGGCAAAAAAAAAATCATATGTAAAATTTTCCAGCAATCCAGGCTGTGTTTAGGAGTCTATGAAAAAAAAAAAGCCAATAAATTATTGTTCTATAATTCTTTCAGTGACACCATTGTAAGCAGTATAAAAATTAACACACCGTATAACCATCAGAAAAAGCCTAAGATACTACATTTTACCTTATTTCCCTTGGTCTCATTAGCACAGGGGATTTTAACATCAGGAGGATGTCTGAATTTACCAGGCATTAGTACAATGACAGCTGTACAATACATACAACTCTGTTAAATCTTTTAATACAAGTGAAAAAAACCCAAAATATTATTTCAGGCAACATAACTGGCCTCCTCCTATGTCTCTGCACACATTCCAAAACAATCAGACCTTGTGACTGCCAGGATCTGATACACCCAGAATTCTTAATGTTTAGGGAAATCAATAGTTACAATTAAGCCAAGGATTATTCACAACTACATCAATTTCACAGGTTGTTTTTGTTGGGTTTTCCTTCCTCAGGTTTGTTTTAAATTAAAAGAATTTGGTTCATCTGAAGTCCTAAGAATTAAGTTATGTTCTCCTACTGATAATAGCTCAAAGCTTTAACTTAAAAATCACCGTATATTCTGAATACCAGTATTTTAAATGCAATACTTTCACAGTTTAAAAACCATTAAATGCAAATTTTCAAATTCACTGTATTTTAAGACATGGTGATGTTTAACAAGTCGCTGGATGCATTATTTAACATATCACCTGGAACTCAGCACCCAGTACCTACCTTTTCAGGTTGAGAGAAGGTTCCTGCATTACAAGGAGTTCTGGGATCCCACAGTTTAACTGTTTGATCCCAGCTTCCAGTCACCATGACATTCACTTCTGGGCAATATTCAACACACCTGATAGGAGCATCATGAGCACCAACAAGGTTTTCTGTAAAAAAACACAATTTTCTCTCACTTCATCAGCTCTAGAAGCAGTCTGAACATATTGAATAAATAATAAAAAAAGGACACACTACTGCAGTACAAACACACTATTTTCTGACATTCCCATGGGGGCACTGATATGCTAGGAGCCCCTTTAAGGTTCAGTCTTCAGAAGCAGAACTTCAGCAAAGATGAGGAATGTTAAATTTAAACTTCTGTCTCCTGAGATTATAAAAGGAAGTTAAGAATTTTAGGCAGCCACATAGAGCTCTTCATAGATACAAAGAAGTCTTCAGTATCAAATGATATTTGATACCATCACCAGCTGTGATGCAGACACTCACACAGAAAGCAATTTAAGCTTGCACACATTAATGCCTTTCTTTTGTCACAATATTAATATTGCATATTAATAAAAATATTAATACAAACTTTTCTAGAAAAGTCACCTAATCATAACATAACTATTTGGCCTTTTTTACAACATTACTGTGCACATAAGTTTGTCAAGCCCTGGCTACTGGTTGGTCCTGGTGACCACATCTGTCTCGGGCTGAGATCCACTTTTGTCTTTAACATACAAAAAAGTGAGACAAACTAACTGTGTATTTTGCACCAGTGAGGCACTGGAACTGTTTAACTTTTAAAGAGTGTTTTGTAAGGAAAAAAAAAAAAGTAGTATAAGACCATGATGTTTGACAAAGCAAAAGCTTTATACACATTCCAGCAGACACATGAAAGACCTTTCTAAGTATGGTTAAACCACAAACCTCTGAGAAAAAACACGCTCAGTTTTAGTACCTCTTAGCTAATTCCCCCTAATTGAGACAGAGCAGTCAATGGTAGAGCGGGATTATCATCAGAAATCCAATTCAGGGCGTCCTACAACAAGCACCTAAAACTTTCTGGCAAACTGCCAACCCTTTCCATGCTTTTAGGTAATACTTATTAGGGCCACTAGTTATTCTGCTAGATAAAGGTACATATGATGTGAACCTTATATCATCAATGTGACAAGTATATCCCCATTTCCTTCCATTTTCACCTTAAAATAAGTAATTAAAAGAGAAATGCATGTGTAAAATCCATCAATGAATACTCATCACAGGAAAAGTTTAATGCTTCAGTTTGGCAGCAACGGATCCAGCTCTTGTGGCACAAACTTCAATGACACAGAAAGAAATCCTGCCTTGTTCTGGGTCTGGGTGATGAGACAGCACAGGAAACTGCTGAGCACTGACAACTTGAACCAATGGAGGCTACTACTTAAAGCAAATATCCCCCCATCTAAAAAACTTGCAACATACTCCACTCACATCAATACACAAATCTGAAGCTTAGAGCAGTTGTTGAGATCACTTACAGAATTCAAACTGCTTACCTTGGTCCGTGTTCAGGTCGTGCATTTTCAATTGTTGATCTAATCCTCCACTCCAGGCATGGGTAGGATCCTATAAAGCATTAAAATTAAATTTTAACACTTATGTGTTAAGTTTTCCTGGCTGCTACACATTTAATCTCTTAGGCTCATAGCACAGGATTTGTTTTCAAAACTTTTGGGAAGATGGGAATTAAGACACACGGGTTAAGACCCAGCCCAGATCTAAACATGCAGATGACTGAAGGTTTGTAAAACATTTAAGTAAAGCACTTTGAGCTATATTTTTTTTTATTATTATTTCAAAGTAAAACTAAAAAAAAAAAGCTATTAGAACCTGTATCAAATAATTTATCTTTCTGTAACAGCAAAACACATACTGTTTATTTTTAAATGACCACCAACCTAATTGAAGTGTATCCCTTCTAAAGCTAATTTGGAAACTAGAAATCATTTGAGAACCTGTGTGTTGACCTAAAGTACTATATTAGCTGTGTGACAAAATCTTCAGTGAAAAAAGCATAGATAGAATTAAAAATTTAAATTGATCCTTAAAACACTCAGTAATACATCAAGATAAAGTTCCTAAAGGACATGCCAGAATACAATGTAAAAAAAATAGATGCTAATTGAAACCTATTTAAAAAAAAAAAGGGGGGGCAAAACAAAAAAGTGGCATAAATAAACTCAAACTATATTTCAAATCTAGTGGACTAAAAACATAGAAATCAAGAATCTGGTCACTGGCTCACTGGGAACAGTGCTGTGTTTCCAAAACTACCCAGTATGAGAATGTTAAAAAGAAAAGATTAATTGGCTGTAGGCATTTATTGTGACTCTTTGTGAGAAACACATACACCATTTACCACACCATCGCAGAAACACCACAAAACACCTTAAATTTCTTCTGCCTACCACTACCAGCAGAAGTAAATTACTTCTGTGCCTGAACCCTTCACAGGAAATATCTATATTTAGGTATAGTTTTTATATTTATTTATTTATTTATATGTTCATTAAAAGAAGAATAATTGGCAGAAGCTTTTTTTTTAAACTTAGATTTCAGGTAGGATTTCATTATCCTTTTAATTTCAGTGACTGACAATTTCTCATGTACCTGGGGCACTATATGTCTGTAAAATAATAAGTAAAAACCAAAACCCACCACCTCACACACTTACATAAAAAGCACAGTCAAGGACAGCTCCTGAATGCTGATATTTGAGTCTCATGGTGTTGGCAGGAACATCATAGAGCCGGACAGTTGTGTCCCAGGATGAAACAAGCAGAAACTGAGATGTATTTGGACTAAACTTTACTGATGAAATACCATCATCTGGAGTTTGATTTAGTTTGAATTCGTTTGATCCCGTCATCTGAAGAAAAGACAACATGGCACAGATAAAATGTTAGTAATATCAACAACATAAGCCTAGCAAGTTAGTCAGCTAACTGATCCATCTTAAAGAGAACTTAAAGCAGACCTGAAAAGTTTGTTAGCTTTTACACAGAAGTAGTTTGGAACACCCAGATATCTGACAAACTTTCTAAAATTCAAGATGCTGACCACTTTCCAAGACATTAATAAATTCCTCCACCTACAGAGAGCTTTTAAATTTAAATATCAAATATAATATGGAATAAACAATACAAAGAGTTTATTATCATAATCTATAAGCTTAGATATTGTTACTTACAAATGTATTTTTCCTCCCTCTACTGTATATGTGGCTGTACTTTTAAAAGTCAATATTTATAAATTACTGTAAGCATCAAAAAGTTATTTTTAAAAATACATGCCAGCAGAAAGGAATCTGATTTGAAAACTCCAGCAAAAAGTGTTGATTTGCTCCTGATTTGGTATGACTGTCGTATACTTCCAAGAACTGCAACTGAATCATTGTTTAAATAGTTTTGGGCTCTCTGCAAATTTCCAATCCTTAGGTTTACAGAAGTGCTATAAAATATTTCCAAAGAAAGAGCTTTACATTAATTTTTTCCTCTTACAGTCTAAAGAAGGTCAGGTAAGAATGGGAAGTTATGTTTTGTGGGGTACTGAAATGTAGAGCAAACACATAAATGTGGTGTAACAGGAAAAAAAAAAAAGATCCAACAATCCAATGGCAGATCAATGAGCAAAGGTAACTGCAGCACTCACTTCACAGGACTAGTTAGTTTTACACATAAGAATTCAAAGAAGGAGAGTAGAGGCTATGAACAGCAAATTTCAGCTGGGAAGACAGCACAGACTTTACAAACACTCTGAAGGAAGAAACTGTTCATTGTCTGTACACCAAGAAAACCTCCAAAACTTTTTTTAAGGCTTCAGAAAGCCTAAACAGCACATTTCCCTCATGTTAAAAGGGCAGAGAAGTAAATTAGCTCAGATTTTTTGCACCACCATCGCTATAGAATTTAAGTGCAAACACCGAGGTGAGATTAGACCTCCAAGAATAAATCAAGTGAGAATGAGCAGATAAACTAAGACAAGGTTCAAATTCCGTGCACAATTATCCTAATTCAGCACTTGTCAGTAACTGAACAATCATCAAGTTGTATGATCATGTGAGCACTGCACATTCTTACACGGGAAAAGTTTCCTAAGGGAGAGCTTTGGTAGGTGTTCTGTAAAACATCCTTCAAAAAAAAACCCCTCTATGTAAACACAAAGTGCTAGTTCTGCTATTTAAACATGATGTGATTGAAAAAAAAAACCTTTTAAGAATAGGAAATAAAAACTTCTTTCTTAACCTCTTTTTTTAGCTCTGCTTTGGGAATACTTGAGCAAAACAGATATGCTTGAGAAACTGGCACACATATTTCTGTATTAATACTACAGAGAATTTGGCAGCATCTTCATCACACTTTACACAGTGAAATGTACCTCAGTGAGTATTTCACATGGATTTTTGTACAAAGACACAAAATCTAAAGGAATTCAGAACAACTAAGAGAATTAGACCAAATGTGTTAATTGTCTACTTGTGTCAGAAAACTCAAACATGAGGATTTGAGGTGCCTGGTGCAAGTTACTCACCACCTCCAAAACAATCAACAAGCAGCACTCTAAGAAGCAAAGTTACTTATATCAGACACCTGGAATCATTTCCCAAAGCTATTTTTAATTCAGAAAAAAATATAAAATATCAGAATTTAACTATATCCTATGTTTTAACTACATTAAAAAAAAAAAATCATAGAGACATCTTTGTCCAAATGCAACAGAGATCTTTCACAAATGCAACTGCTCCACAGTCACAACTGACAAACAATTATTGCCATGCCTGCCTCAAACAACAAAATCCTGACATAATTTGGAGAGATAATTCATGAACAAGACATTATAGGGATGATGCATGTTGCTGAAGCTGTCATGCTGGCTGAACTACACTTTTGCAACTCCACAATAACTAAAAAAAGTTCATTTTTACTGAACAGATAAGAAATCAGTGCGTTTCTAGCTCCTTTTAACACCTCACACTCATAATTTAGCGAGGTGATGGTTCCCCGAAAAAAGCAGGCCGCTTAGCTGGAAGCGTTATAACGACCGGTCTGCGCTTTCATTAAGAAGACACTAAAAGTACCGTTTTCATATTGCCGAGCTCCTCTCTCTGCTCCACGCACCGCCAAGGAAAAGCTTTTCTTCCTGCCGCAGCAGCGGGTCACGGCAGCGCTGTGGTCGCCCTCGCAGCCGGGTCCCGAAGAAGCACGTCGGGATGTGGGAGATTCTGCGGCGGGAAGGGAAAAAGAGTGAGAGAAAGGGCCGAAAACTGCGGGAAGTCCGAGAGCCTCCGGTACCAGCGGCCCCGCCGAGGAACCGGGGCGGCCTGTGAGGGAGGCGGGAGAGGCCGCGGCGCGTCTGAGGGGCGGAAACCGCCAGTCCGCGGCCTCCCGCTCCGCCTCAGCGCTGCCCCGCGATAACACAGATCCCACCCGCCCCGCAGAGGCCTCCGCACCCTCACCCCGCGCAAAGGCCGCGGTCCCGTCCCAAGCCGGCCTGACCTCAACCCCGCTCCGCCCGGCCCCGCACCTCCGTCCGCCGCCAACCGCCGCCGCTCGCGCGCAGGCGCACTCCCGCCCGCCCCGCGCTGCGCCGCCATTGGCCCGTTCGAAAGGGCGGAACAGCGCGTCCCGGCGAGCTCGGTCACACCGCGGGGTCACACCGCCAGGCATTCTGGGACTCGTAGTCCGTGAGGGGGGAGCACCGGGCGGTCGCCTCTCCCCGTCGCTCCCGTTATCATCAGCGGCTGTTAACGGAGTGTCCGGAGCGGAGGCGGCGTTGAGGCCCCCGGGGGGAGTAACATGGGCGTTTCCGGTGGGGCTGTGGCGCTGTCACCCCCGCCCCGCTGTGCCCGAGGCCGCGGTTGGGATGAGCGCCCGTCCGGTGCCTCCGCGGGAGGCGTTGGCGGGTCCGGGCCCAGGCGGGGCCCTGCCAGGCCGTAGCGGCATAGGGACAGCTCCTGCGGGGCTGCAATAACGGTACCGGGCCAACCCGAAACACCAATTATTCCCCCTAAAGAACACGGGCAGGCGGGTGCCGGTGGCTCCCTCGGTGTCCCCGCCGGCAGCGGCGGGCAGGGCAGCACCGGGCTGCAGACGGGGCTCGGCAGCTGAGCACCCCGGCCGTGGAGCGCCCGTCTCACGGGCTGAAAATCGCCTCCTTTATCCAGCCGGATCTTTTCTTTCTCTCTTTTTTTTTCGTTACCAGATGAAATCACCGTCGGTATTGCTGCTGTAACGATCCCCCGCGCCCGGTACCGGCGGTACCCGCGGGTTCAACACCATTTTACTGGAAAAATTCCTTTTTTTTTTTTTTAATTTCCTGTGAACGATTGACTCCGTCCTCAGTGGGCAGGCAGCCCCGGGGCGGGGAGAGGAGCCGGGGTCGATCACCGGGAGCTGCGAACCCCCTGCCCCTCACCGCGGCTTTTCGCGAAATATTCCACAAACCAGAAAAAAAAACCCGTTCCCGTTTCCGAAACCGTTTCTGAACGTTTGAGAAAGAACCGTCATCTTCCAGCCAAACGCAGGGGACCGAGCCCCGCCCGGGGTAGGGGCTGACTCGCCTGGGGTTCCCGGTAGGAAACGAGATAACGAGCAGAAGGCAGGGAAAAATAAATAAATAAATAAATGAAATACACTATCGGTGTTACACGTCGTTTTTTCTCTCCCGTGCATCAGTCCCGGGCTCCTCGCCGTGCCCAGCCCGGCCCCGGGGTACCCCCCCACCCCGGGCAGAGCGATGAGAACACGCGAAAATTTACAAACGAGGCTTAAAACCTTTTATTTTTTTTCTTTCTTTCTTTAAAAATATTTACAGATCTGAAATAACGCTTTTTTAAATTTTTTTTTCAAGTGGCAGGATAGCGGGAGGTGGGGGGCGTGCCCCCGACGCCCCGGGCTCTCTGTTTGCCCGTCCCTCCCGTCAGTTCCGTTCCTCTGTCCCTCGCCGTGGAGGTGGCCCGAGACCCCGCACGGAGCCCCCTGCCCCGACGGGGCGGTCACGGGGAGCACAGCGGGTCAGTAATCGATCTTGTTGTAGAGGTTGTAGAGCGGTAAGGCCGAGAGGTTGCTACCGGGGTAGTAGAGAGGAGCGGGGAAGGCGATGGACCGAGGCACCGGCACTCGGAGCAGGGAATTGTCTCTGAACACCAGCGGCATCCCCACCAGAGTCTGCGCCGAGGCGTGGGCCATGTTGGCCGCTTCCAGCTCAGCCGAGAGCTGCCGTTTCCATTTATTCCTGCGATTTTGGAACCAGGTTTTGACCTGGGTCTCGGTGAGCTGCAGGCTGGAGGCCAGGCAGGCCCGCTCCGAGCTGCTCAGGTAGCGCTTCATGTCGAAGGTGGATTCCAACTGATAGACCTGGCTGCGGCTGAACACCGTGCGGGTCTTCTTCTTGGCGGTACCGGCCTGCCGGTCCCCGCCGTCGCGTTGTCGGTCCCCGCAGGAGGGTGAGGATGGTCCCAGAGGTTTCTCCTTCTCCTCTTTCTCCTGCTGCGGGGGGGAGAGGAAGGGTCCCCGCTCCCCGCTGCCCGTTGCTCCGCTCCCCTTGGCGCTGCCTGCAACAAAGCGACAGCGCGGGGGTCGCACGGTGGCTGGTACCGGCACCCCCGACGGACAAACCCCCTTCCGGTCTCTGCCACCCCCTCCGTGGATGGGGGAAGCACCGAGGCGAACCCCCGGGCGGGCACCCACCGCCTCCGCTCCCGGTGGAAGTCACCCCCGACCCCGAGGGAAGTCACCCCCGACCCCCAGGGGAAGCCATCCCCTCTCCCCGGGGCTATCCCTGTCCCTCCATCACATGGATGGACGGACGGACGGACACACAGCTGAGTAGCGGGCTAAGGGTGCTTTCCCACCCCATACGAGCTGGCAGAAAAATCTTTATAACTTTATAAGGTTTATTTTAAAACGTTATAACGTTTATTTTATAACGTCATAGCATTTATTTTATAATGTTATCGCGTTTATTTTATAAACGTTATTTTATTTTATAAAATGATATTTTATAAACATTTATAAACGTCAGAACTTTATAATGTTGCATTTTCACAGACCGTTTAGTCAGAATTAATACTAAAAAAAAAAAAATCTTGCTTTCTCTAGCGCTGTAAATGGAACTAAATGATCTTTAGGGTCCCTTCCAACCCTAACTATTATAAATAAGCAGAATTTAAGAAAAACAGGGTTATCCATCCATCGCCTCGCGCCCCTTCAGGGGGGATCAGCCCCGTGTGGGGTGGGAAGGAAAAAAGAAGAGCGACCCTATTTTTGAGGGAGTTCCTTCCTCCTGATACCGGTATCACTTCCCCCTTCAGCCAGCAACGGCCCAAACACGCTCTGCCCCGAAAGCAGGAGGGTGCCACATGTGTCCCCGTCCCCGTGTCCCTCCCGCCCCTCAAAGGGGCCGGACCGGGACTGACCCCTCCGCGGCTCTTCCCGGCGGGCCCCATCCGCCCCGTCCCGTCCCATCCCGGTACTCACCGAGACAGGTGAAGCTGAGGGGCTGGTGCTTGTGTCCCTGAGCCTCGGCGGGGCCCTGAGTGTCGGAGCAGAAGCAGCCGCGGTGTTTCCAGCTCTCCTCCGGTTCCTCATCCTCCGAGGAGAGGGAGAGGGTCCGGCCTCGGGCGGGCCAAGGGGCTGTCCTGCCGCCGGTCTCCCGGGGGGATTCAGTGCTGCCGCTGCCCAGTATGGACTGGATGGTGAAACTGGAGATGGGAGCAGCAGCCGGACAGCCCTTGCTCGGCTCTTCTTTGCTGCTCATCCTGGGTTCATAAGCAAGCAGAGGAGGGAAGCTCCCGCTTTAGAGGCGCTCGGAGGGTGTACGGGACGGGGCGGGGGGGGCGGAGAGCCGGGAGTTTGAGGTGAACCACCGTCGGGGGGTTTGTTTTAGGGGGTGTTTTCGGTGTGTGGCTGCCGGTTCTCCCCACGCCTGCCCAGGCGGAATGCATGCTCCTTCCCCCGCGTCCCTATTGATCTGCGGGCGGCGGGCGGCGGGGCTTCATTTGCATGGAGGTGGCCACCGCCTCGCCAATCACGGTGGCCACGGAAAGTTTGGAAACCTGTGGGGTGGAGGGGACACACATACACATATACACCGTGGTAGGGGGACCCCCACGAGGTCCTCAGCGCGGTCCCCGGGGCTATTGTGACCCCGCGCCCCCGGGGGAGGGATGCTGAGCCCCGCCGTGCTTCCTCGAGTGGGTGAGAGGGACGTGGGGGTGTTGGGATAAACATTTGGTGGATATCCGGGGATTTTTACCCTTCTGCTCCTTAGAGAGGAGGGGGAAGTAAATAATAATAATAATAATAATAATAATAATAATAATAATAATAATAATAATAATAATAATAATAATAATAATAATAATAATAATAATAATAATAATAATAATAATAATAATAATAATAATAATAATAATAATAATAAACCCTGTTAGGGTGTGCTGGCTGGTCGGCAGCACCGGGAAAAACCCCTCCGAAAAATCAGATTTTGCGCTGCAGCTGATACCAAACGTCTCCTGAAATATTTCCTGCGCTCCCCTCCCAGGGTTTGACATCGGGGTGGCGGGGGGGCGGGGGGGAACGGGACAGGAAGGGAGGGAGGGAACATCCTCCTACATTTACTAATAAACTTTGTCAGGAGTCTGGGGCTTTTCTCTTCCCGGGGGGAATAAATCACAGCGATCTCAGCTCTTCCCCCGCCATTCCTTCCCTTGGAAGGGACAATCTGTGTCCCCCAAGGGAACCCCCACCGGGGTCCTCCACCTTCGGAGGAGCGGCTGGGTGGCCCGAAGGACACCCCAGTCCCACATTTGCTGGGGCCTGGATTCCCTTCCCCGGGGGCTGCCTCGGAGGTGCGAGGCCGAGCCCCGACGGCTGCGTGGGGCAGTGGGCTGGGGTTTCATCCCCCACCCCAGTGCCACCCCACCCGCGGGTCAACAGCACCGGGGGTGCTGCTGCAGCTCCTGGGAGCAGCTAGAGTGGCACCCGGAGGAGAGGAGCGAGAGCAAGCGCTGCTCCAGCTCGGAGTTCCCGGTGTTTTGGATCTCATTCCTCTCCAGGTGCGATACCCTTGGCCTTGGCAGGGACCCCGGCCCGGGGTGTTTAACCCCCGGCTGCCCGAGCAGGGCGGGGGTCCCATCAGCGGAGGTGGGCCAGGTCTGGCTGCTGATCCCACTCCCCCACGCCCCCCAAAAAAATATCGGGGAAATCAAAGAATGAGATGGAAATATACAAATCAATAGAGACAAATGTCAAGACGTTTTAAAATGACATTTTCATTAACTCCGAGTCACCATATTATGTCTGGTATATTGAATAAAGTACTTATAATATAATTAGGTATAGCGAGATGACGACTGTTACCCAGACCAGCGGCATAATCTTTAACTACTTAACTACTTGATAGACTCATTAATGGACTAATTGATTAAGAAAAGTGTTCCAGCTCCTCCTCTCCCTGTGAGGGGCAGGTGCTGTCCTGTTTTACCACATTAACCTTTTCAGTGCTTTTCAACAGGGTCGCGACACATTACAAATGGTCAGCTTTAATCATGATGTCAGCTCATTAACCCGGAAAGACCCCGGCACTGAAATACAATTTAAGAAATCGTCCTTCATCCCGCGCCTGGCCCCTCACCCAGATCCCAGCACCCCTCCCGCGGGTGGGGAGCGGGAGCAAAGGGGGCCCTGCGGGGGGAAAAGCCGTCGAAGGGAACTAGAGGACAAGTCCTGGTGCTGCCAACTCTCAGCTTCTTCGAGGGGACCGATCCGAAGCAGGGAGAGAGAGTGACCGAGGAACAAACGCACTCCCCCGGCAGCCCCCCGACGTGAGAGTGCGGTGGCAGCGCTGGCCTCCAGCTGCCACCCACGCCAGCTCTCCTTCCTTCCAAACCCACTGGTGTACCCCTGGAAATGCCCTCTCTTCCCCAGGGAGGGAATCCTGCCCACGGGAGCCCCCCACGGGTGGCCGCAGCCGTGTGGGAGGGCGATGCTCCCGGGCTGGGATGCACAAGCGCTACGGGCAGGTGTGAGCTCTGCCGGGTCACAGCGAGGAAACGGACAAATTTCCCCGAATTTAGTATTTCAGGATAAATTTGGGAAGCGGCGGCTCGGCTGGGAAGGGAGGGAAGCCAAGGCAGCCTCCGCGGGATGCTCGCCGGTGCTACCGGGAGGGGAGGACCGACGGACCGGGCCAGCCTCGGCTCCGCTCCCACGGGGGGAAGCAGCTCAGCTAATGGCTCATTATCATCTGATTAAATATTCATCAGGACATAACATCCACATTAAAGGTTTCGCGTGGGGGTAACCAGCCACTGGCTGCTCCCCACCTCCCTCAGCCCGTCCCGTCGGGGCATCGATGATCAAACACCGCCGCAAAGATAAACTTGGAAAGACAGAGCGAACGCTTAAAGTTTAGATCTCCAGATTATTACAATGCTCGATATTAAAGTGGCCCTGAGCAAGCTTTCAAAGGGAGCCTGATAAAAATTGATCTCCGAGTGCTTTTGCAGCACTCAGAAAATAGGCTTGTTGAGCGGCCGTAATATCGGGAGAAGGTTCCCTCTGAAATGACAGATGAAGTCATAAACAAGTTTGATCTTGGAATCAAGCTTCGATAAATATTAAACACCGTCCCTTTTACACGTGTGGATTATGATATATGGCGCGTCCAAACTTTAAAATAAGGAAATACCAGAGAAAATGATCTCAATAAATTTTCTAAGTATAAACGTTGATTATGTTTCGATTTTCATTCAAGAGCCTCTGCTGCTCGTTTTTTGGTGCAAATGACATCTCGCAATAGGCTTTTGGGGGGAAAAGGGCTCCCTATTTGAAAAAGAGAGCCCTAGAGGTGTACAATTTATGTAATCTGTGGCTGGAAAATGAATCGTGTAATTTATTGGAAAACAGAAAGTCATGAAGATTGGATCAGCATAGCCTATCCAAGGCCCCCTATCCATCAAGTTCCAATTAACAACCTAACCAGAGAGCTTTAATGTGTTTCCAATCTAGTGGCCTGATAGACTCATCAATTCCTCTGGGAGAAATTAAGAAAATCGACCGCCCCTTGGCGTTGTAGTGTCATTCCTTTCTGCAACTATATGTCAAATTAAAAACACAATTAAAATTTAAACTGTTTCAATCAGAGGGTGCCCTGCAACCTATGTTTCACTTAATAGAACTTTGATGAAAATCTGATGGTCCCACTCCATCATGAAGGCGAATAGAGCTGAGGAGAGCAAGAGATTCTTTATATTTATTTAAAATATCGGAGCTTTAGGAGAGCCAAGACCAGGTGACCAAACCTGAGAGAACCAGAGCTTTTTTTTTTCTCCTTACAGTGGAGCTGCCTGGGTGACACGCGTGTCCCCGTGGGGTGGGGTGGGGGTGGCCATCCCACTGCAGGGAGCGGGGCAAGGCTTGGCCCAGCCCTCCCCGCACGCAGGGGAACACCCTGGCCCCCTTCCCTTTGAATTTTTTTGATAAATATTATTATTTTACCACATTTTGAAGTGATTCCGACCCCTCAGACCAAGCTTTCGGGTGGGCACGAGGACGGTGGGACCCGTCAGCCGGTTCCCAATAAAACGGAAGAGGCGGGAGGAGAATTTGGATGTGCGAGAACAAACCAAGGTCATCAACACCGCGGAAAGAGCGCAGGAACAATAGATTCATTTGAAACAATATTTTACGGACGTTTCGCGATCAATAGGAACTGAAGCATTATGCTGTACCAATCTGTTAATGCTCTTAATGGGCTTCTCATTCCGTTAGCGCACTGTGCCAAGTCGATAGAGTAAAGTGATTATTACAGAGACACTTGCAGCATATTTGGAGAGGAGCGGGGGGGAAAGGAGAAAAGAAAAAAGAAAAAAAAAAAAAAAAAGTAAAAAGGGGGGAAGAAAAAGGGAAAAAGGAAAAAGGGAAAAAGAAAAAAAAGGAAAAAAGAAAAAAGAAGAAAGGAAAAAAAGGAAAAAAGAAAAAAAAAAGGAAAAAAGGGAAAAAAATATTTAAAACCTCCTCAAACCCAACACGTATTCCCACCACAGTTTTAAAGCGGGATTATTATTCCCACGGAGCAGGGAGCTGCACCCCACCGTGTCCCCCCATCTCCACCCCCCGTCCTACACCCTCGCAGCCCCTACCAGCAGAATCAAACATTTCCCACCAAGCTGTACCAGATAATGTGCAAATCTTCGGAAGAAGAAGAAGAAAAAAAAATATTAATAATAATAAGTAAAAAATACCAACCTCCCAAACTCTTTCACCAGGAGACAAAACTCTTCTGAATCCCTAAATCTGGTGGCTGGGAAGTTTATATCTTTCCCCTCGTTGTTTTCTATACACAGCAAACCTCTATTTACTACCAAATAAAAGAAATACATGTATGTTTCGACCACAAACAGGCGAGCTAGTTCTGTTGAGCCAAGCTCAAACCAGTGGCCAAGAAGAACCGTGTTATCTCTTGAGTTGCAAACAAAGGCAGAGATTTGCCGAGCGGAGTTGCAGCAATAAACAGAAGTGGCTTCGGAGTTGCCAACAGCTCAGAGGAACGAAGTAACTTCTTTTTTTTTTTTTTTTAAATTACACCAACCTCTTTGCCAAACAGGTTTTTTTATCACTGCAAAGATTATTTTTTAATTTATTTGTATTTATTTAATTTTTTTAATCCATCACTCAAAGAGATTTCTTTCACTCCATCCCAATTGATGCGGGATTTGCAGAAATTTTAGGCAGGGTTGGGGTGCGGGGTGGGGTTGGGGGTTACTTTGGCAGCTCATCCCGCTCCTGGCCGGTGCTCCCCGCCCGAGCAAACGCGACCGCCAAATGCCGTCTGGTCCCTGCCAGTGAGGGATTCAACCGTTCGCTTCCCGTTTTCCCGGAGCAATATTTTTTGGGGGGGATAGGATAGAGTTTGGGGAGATTTTTGAGGGGTAGATGCGGTTTGCTGAGGATGAGGACACAAAGCAGCATCCCGCTTCCCGGGAGGGAGGAAAAGCCGGACCCAGAACCGGGCAGTCCCGCTGCTG
The DNA here is from genome assembly GCA_907165065.1 of Caprimulgus europaeus. The sequence continues at coordinate 5,046,111 of OU015529.1, forward strand.
GGGGGAGTCGGTACGAGGAGGGGGGCAACGAATTGGGTTCACACAGCCTCAGCCCATCACCCAACTTTAGTACGCAGGTTCACAGCCTCTTCTTTGCTGAAAAGAAGAAAAGCTGGGCTCTGGGTTTCTTTTTTTCTTTTTTTTTTCTTTCTTTTTTTTCCTTCTTTTTTTCCTTCTTTTTTTTTTTCTTAATTAAAAAATATATATTTTATTTGTTTTAAAAAGAGCCTACCTGAGCCCCATCACACCCCACCACGATCAAACCTCCTCTGGAAAATACCTCTGACGGCTTCTGGACGTTCAGGACGGGCCGCGCCGGGCCCGGCATTATCCGCACCCGAGTAAGGGCCGCGCTGCGCGGAAAGGGGTAAAAACTGCTGGTGAAGGACCAGAACTATCCGGAATCGTTTTCTGGGCCCCGACCACAAATAAATGTGGGGGTTTTGTTGTTTTTTTTTTCCCTTGCTGTTCGATAACATCGTGCAACCGCGCTGTAAAATGAAAAAGCGTTATTTGCTGTTACAACAATATTTTTAATGAGCTGCAAGCGACTTGTCCCCAAGTTAGTACTGCAAACAGCAAAGGCATCGCTCTGTTTGCAGGCGACACAGCGAGCAGCGTATTTTGACTCCGAAATTCTGTTTATTTTTCATTTACGACCCATTGCCGGGGTTTTTATCCCAAACGAAAAGAAACCGCAGGATGATCTTTTCGCAAGGTTGAGTTTTATTTTGATTTCTTTGGCCTGAAATCCTGCCCTGGGCTCTATAAACACTCGATTCGGGACAATTTGCGGGAAGCGGAGAGAGATTCTATCTGGAAATAACCGTGGCGGGGGTATGAACACGAGTGGCAGGTCTGAGCATGGGCAGAGGGCGCAGCCCGTCGCGGGTGGGGGGGACACCCTGGGGTGTTTTTGGGCACAACCCCCTGTGACAGCCACCCCTCCCCCAGGGGGAAGGGGGGAGAAGGGGGAGGGCAGCACAGACCCCCGACGGGGATAGAGGAAGGGGCGGCCAAAAGTTCAGGGGAAGACCCCACGGGGAGGCGGCCCACGGGTGGGAAAGGACCCCCCACCCCTCCCACATCCACCCACCCATTCCCACCCCCCTGCCGTCCATGGGGGCCTGGGACCCCCTCGCTCGGTGTCATCCAACCGCGATGTCCCCGGCTGTGGTGGAGCTGGGAAAGGTCCCCCCGCCGCGTCCATCTGGGACCCTCCGGACACCCACTCGCAAAAACCGCTCCCTTTATTTTGTCGAATTTTTGCTCTTTTTTTTTCTTTCTTTTTTTTTCTTTCTTTTTTTTTATTTTTTTTTTCCGAAGCAACACTTTAAAAAATGATAAGGAACGGGTTTTATTGATTTTTTTTTTCTCCACCACAACATTAAGTTTATAACAATATAAGCTGTTTGAAAAATAGGACCGATCCCTAACAGAAAGCGAGAGGGCAGAGAATACAACCGAAAAGAGGAGAGGAAAAAAAATAACATAAAGAAAAAAACCCAACCCAAACCCTTGGGAAGACAGCAAACAATTGTCAGACAACAGGTGAGCAGACACTAAGACAGCGAGAGACTAGAGGTGTCCACTCCTCACTTGATTTCTGCCTATTAAAAGCCACACACTCGATGGACTTCAGAAGAAAACTGTACATCATATCAAATAAATTAAAATTACCCTAAAGTTGATTGTCCTTCACTTAAAGCGCCCAGCTCACCGAATCTCCCTTATTTATTCGCATAAACCGGGCTGATGCTTATTCCCATGCCCTGCTCCTCTCTTCTCACTTTCCTTCGCTTTTAATTCTTTTTTTTTTTAGATTTTATTTTATACAACGTGACCGAACGCAATTATACAATGCTAAAAACCCTTTCCTCACCATTCAAATAAAAGTAGTGCTTTAAGAATCGTCGTACAATATTGCACAGTTCAAAAGTACAATAATATTATTAATAATAATAATTAGTATTACAAAAGAAAGCCAAAAGGTACAGATTATTTTTTTTTCCCAAAAAAATACCGAAATAACTTTACAAGGAAAAAAAGAATCAACCCAACAACTAGGAAAACAAGAATTATAAACAAGAATTAAAAATATCTAAGTAAACGATAATAAATAAGGGTCGCTCAAAGCGTGCGGGTGAATTTAATCGTTCACTTTGAGGCTGCGTTTTCTTGCTCGTTATAAAGTCCTATGAGAGAAACCGAGATGTACAAAAAAAAAACAACAAACCAACAAAAAAAAGGGAAAGCAAAGAGGCAAATCGGTACCGAGGGCTGCTGAAATGAAAAGCCGCGGTCCATGAAGTTTGAGTCACGACAGGATCAGGAGCCTGAACAATTTGGAGGCAGAAGGAGAGGTCCGAGAGGAAGAGGAGTTCAGCTTCCCGTTAGCGTTTGGCAAATCTCGAGGAGTGGCCTGGGATTATTCTTTTTTCTTTTTTTTAATCATTATTATCCTTTTTTTCCTTTTTTTTTTCTTTTTCTTTTTTTTTTTTTTTTTACAAAAATAAAACTAAAGCCACAGAGACCATCGCGTTTTTCTCCACGTTTACAAAAGGTGTGACAGCTCCAGGGTTCTCTACAAGTTCCCGCTTTCTTTTTCCTTATTTTTTCTTTCCCTCCCCCCATTTTTATTTTATTTTATTTTTTCCTAAATTTTTGTGACTTTCCTTCTAGCACCACCCGCCGAGGGGTCCCCCATCCTTGTACCCCTTCCCCCCCTATACAACCCCCTAGCTCCTCGGACGCGGGCCGGTTGAATCCCACGAGTGGCTCAAGTACTTACAAAGCGGGACGGTGACTTACGAGCCTCTCCGCGCCCCTCCGCGCAGTGACGGGTGGGCTCAGACGGGTCGCAAGAGCGGCACGGAGGTGACCACGGGGTGGGAATAATAGACGGGGTGAGGGAAGGTGAGCAGGGGCTGAGTACCGGGGGTTCCGCCGCCCCCTGCGCTCCCCTCCGCACCCGAGTTCTCGTGGTAAAGGATGGGGACGCGGACGATGCGTTGCGCGGCGGCGTGACTGAGATTAGCCGCTTCTAATTCGGCCGCTAATTGCCTTTTCCATTTATTACGACGATTTTGGAACCAAATCTTCACCTGGGTCTCTGTCAGGTGGAGGGAGGCGGCCAGGCCGGCCCGCTCCGAGCTGCTCAGGTAGCGCTTCATGTCGAAGGTGGATTCCAGCTGGAAGACCTGGCTGCGGCTGAACACCGTGCGGGTCTTCTTCTTGCGACAGGGTTTCTTCTCCGGGCTCTCCTCCCGCTTCTTCCAGTCCTCCGCACCTCCCTCTTTCTTCGCTTCCTCCGAATCACTCTCCTCCAGGACGATCTCGTCGGGGCTTTTGGAGTCCAGCTCCTTCTGCTCCCCCTCCGCCTTCAACAGCGGCTCCGGGGAGTCCCGGTCGGTGCCCGAGGCGGGGGATGAGTCCCTCAGCAGGGATTTCTCGGTGGCTGCAAGGTGAAGGATGAGGGGAGAGGAGGGAGGATAAGGGATAGAAAGAGACATTTTCACCGCTTGGCCCCCGCGCCCCGTCGGGGGAAGCGGGATCAGCCGGGTGGACCCCCCTCCCCCGCCTCCCCCTCGCCGCCCCGTCGGGGAGGGAAGGAGAGAAGAAGGAGGGATGGATGGAAGGAGGTAGGGAAGGAGGGATGGAGGGGTGGAGGGAAGGAGAGGAGAGAAAAAGGGAAGGAGGGAAGGAATGATGGAGGGAAGAAGGGAGGGGTGGGGGATCGGTACCTTCCGTGCGGGGCAGGTGGGCTCCGGCCGGTGCCAGGGCGTAGGGGTACCACCAGGTCTGGGCTCGCTCCAGGCAGTGGGCGCTCAGGGCGAAGCGCGGTGCCGGGATCTCAAAGCGGGGGAAGGTCAGGTCGCCCACCTGCGAGAGGGTGAAGCCAGCACCGTCCGCCGTCGCCTTGCCCGAGGGGGCGAACAGCGGCCGAGGCTGCTTGGTGGTCGCCTTAGGGGGGTCTCCGTTGAGTAGGTTCTTGATGTAGAAGGATTCCTTGGGGGGCGGTGGCGGCGGGGCGCTGGGCGGCTCCTGCCCGGTCTCCGGCATCCTCCGGTGCCCGCCCGGTTCCTGCCCGCCGCTGGCCCCGCAGCCCGCGCCCGGTGGGCAGGTGGCGGCTCCCGGCGGGGCGGGGGAGAGGAACTGAGGGGTGGCAGGGGAACGAGGCGGAGGGGCCTGTCGGGGACCCCTCGCATGAGGGGGCGACAGGGCGGGGGACCAAGAGGACCCGCGCAGCCCGCGGTACCGGGGGGCTGCTGCGGGCAGGCGGAGAAGCGGGTTCGTCGCTGCCGCCTCCCGCCGCTGTTGCTGCGTCAACCTGGCGCCGGATGCTAATGATGAAATCCCAATGTCATCCGAGTTAAACGCGGGGATTGGGCACGCACGACGGCAAATGGGATCGGGCGGGAGGAGAAGGCTCCGCGCAGCCCCTGCCCCGGTTCCCCCCTCCCACCCCCGCGACGTGATGCTTCTGGCTGGAGGCGACGAGCGCCCGCCCGTTATTGGCTTTATCCGGTCCAATTAGGCGGCTAATGAGGAGCGGGCTACCGCACAAAGGGATCTCGCCTCGGCGGAAGCACCGCGGGAGGCGAATGGCACCGACCGAGCCGCTCCTGCCACAAAACCTCCCCCCTAGCCCCGCCGCGCCGCCTCCCCCTCCTACACCACCCCCCCTCCCCGCCCCGCACCGCCGGTAACAAAACCGCCAAGACCAGACGGGACACCGGGAACTGGCGGCACCGCGCTCCGGCAGCTGGGCTCTGCCCCGGGGCTGACAGGACTGTGCGGAAGGTGGCAGTTCGGCGGGAGGGCTCTGCCTGGGCCGCGTCGCCTCCTCTGCCGTGCTCTCCCTGCTCTCGGAGCCCCTCTGCCTCCCGGTGCCGGTCCCACCGCCCGCGCAGGAGACGAGGGCGGCGGGACACGTCTAGCCCGCGGCGGATGGACGGCAGGGCAGGAGTGGGCAGCTCTGGGCCGTGGCGGTGGGCTCCGTGGGCTCCGGGCCACGGCCCGGTACCGGTACGGCCCAGCTCGGCTCTGCCCCCCTTGCTGCCTCCGGCTCCCGCCGCTGCTCTCTGGCCCGGCCCCGCCGCCGGGCACAGGGCGCCCCCTGCCGGACCGCACCACCCCCGCGCCGCGCGTCCCGGGACGGTGGGGAGCGGGGTCCCGGTACCGCTCCCGGAGCATCCCCAGCTCCGCACAACGAACCCCGGGCAGCGGCGGGATGCTCCGGCCCCCGAGGGCCGCGACGTGTGCCCCGGTACAGCCGGTAACACCGCGCACCGGCAGCGGCACAGCCGCTCCGCCGGCGGCAGGAGGGAGCCGGGGGTGGGTCCGTTTCGGGGCTGAACCGGTAACGTAGATCAGCATCCTGAAGGGAAAGGGAAAGGGAAAGGGAAAGGGAAAGGGAAAGGGAAAGGGAAAGGGAAAGGGAAAGGGAAAGGGAAAGGGAAAGGGAAAGGGAAAGGGAAAGGGAAAGGGAAAGGGAAAGGGAAAGGGAAAGGGAAAGGGAAAGGGAGAGGAGAGGGAGAGGGAAAGGAAAGGAAAGGAAAGGAAAGGAAAGGAAAGGAAAGGAAAGGAAAGGAAAGGAAAGGAAAGGAAAGGAAAGGAAAGGAAAGGAAAGGAAAGGAAAGGAAAGGAAAGGAAAGGAAAGGAAAGGAAAGGAAAGGAAAGGAAAGGAAAGGAAAGGAAAGGAAAGGAAAGGAAAGGAAAGGAAAGGAAGAAAGAAGAAAAAGAAAGAAAGAAAGAAAGAAAGAAAGAAAGAAGAAAGAAAGAAAGAAAGAAAGAAAGAAAGAAAGAAAGAAAGAAAGAAAGAAAGAAAGAAAGAAAGAAAGAAAGAAAGAAAGAAAGAAAGAAAGAAAGAAAGAAAGAAAGAAAGAAAGAAAGAAAGAGAAGAAAGAAAGAAAGAAAGAAAGAAAGAAAGAAAGAAAGAAAGAAAGAAAGAAAGAAAGAAAGAAAGAAAGAAAGAAAGAAAGAAAGAAAGAAAGAAAGAAAGAAAGAAAGAAAGAAAGAAAGAAAGAAAGAAAGAAAAGAGACGATCCCAGCCTCTCAGTTCTGATGTGCTTCTATACATTTCAAATACATGTGAGCATGCACTGCAAAAATCTGTCCTGGCACATGCAGAGCTCCAGACTCGGACACGTGTGAATGTGCACAGGGGGCAACAATCTCCACATTTAAATGTTTTAATGCCCTGATCAAATATCACTGATTTCCCTCGCTGTTCCCTTTTAAAGACATCCACGTGGCAATTTGAAAGAAGACATCTTTTATCTGAATCAAACTTCTCAATGTTAATGCTTGCAACCTATCCCCAGGAGTTCTGCTTTCCCCCGAACATTGGGGATTATAAATCCAGGGGAAATTTACATAGGCCAAATCATGTCATATTTTTGTCTGCAACGGGTATGATACTTTATATACATTCTGCATCCATGACTTTTTTCAGGGCATGGTCTCTTATGTGACCATTTCTAGACTGTTATTTTCATTGTGAAGAGCAGTTCAGAGAAACAGAGAGGTGCAGAAATTAAAAATTTGCAAAGCACGTATTGGGGATGGTCTCTCAGCAATTTATAGGAGTTTACAGAAATATTCTGCTCTTATTAACATCTGTTTCATTTAAAGGCAGCAGGCAAAGTAAAGCTCATGGGGAAATTTTCAAAGAAATTAAATTTCAGTGGAAATACTCCTCAACTCTGGGGTAAAACGTAGAGGAAAAAATGAGAGACAGAAAATAATTTCTATGTAGAAAACAACATATAATCACCTAACCAGGATGCCTTTCCTATGAGCCTTTCCCATGGGGACCTGGGCTAAAACTCTATTTTATCTGTTTGCAGCTTGTACATGAAAAGCCAAGGCTGCAAATTCTCAGAGAAGAACCCATCTCAGTGAAAATCTTCACTCTAGATATGAGTCACCAAAATAATTCTGTATTGAAACTCCTGCCTTTTTATCTCTATATTTCACTGCTTTGGTAACTACAAGGTCCTAATCCCTTAGGGTAAGCAACAGCTCCTAACAGAAGGCCATGCAGGGATGAAAAACCAAGCCAGCCTTTCAAGGTGTTAAAAGACATTTCCATTTTGTGATTCTTTATTATTAAAAAAACCCCAAACCCAAGCAATGTTTTAAAAGAGCCTTTCTACATCCCTGCCTTTTGCAGCCCATAGGTTTCCCACATATTTATGTATTTTATTTATGCCCCCTTAAATATCTGGATGTTAAAGATCGGTATTGACCACCTACCTCCCCTCCCATGCCCAGTGGTGATGGAGGTGAGTGAATTTTGTGCAGTCTTTCTTTTATTTCTGTTTCTAGACTCCAACTCCTACCATTCCATTGTAAACAGATAATTATTATTTCATTAGTGTTCCAATTCAGAATTAATTGGCTAATTTACACATGGATCAATTGTATAAATGTAATGTTTGTGATAGGTGCTTGATATGATTTAAAGTAATTGTTTATTTTCAGGTTTTGGCTTGCATTGTACTGCAAAGTGATTTATCTCCTTATTTATCCTGTCTCAGCACTGCCTATTCTCCTTCATTATTTTTCTAAAGAACCACACTCTTGCTAAGCCAAAGCGTGAATCTGTGCTGTGTGACTCTGTGGGGCCACACTTAGAGTAGCTCCAAAATGCCCTTCCCTTCCAAAATGCTGATTTTAGACACTCACAGAGCTAACAGCCCTGCTTGCCTGGCAGAACTTACCCTGTATTTCACGCAGATTCTTGTGCCATCTTTATAGTTGTCATCCCTGAGTATCTCCCACTGTAACCACAGGTGACAAACATCCGTCACTTTGGGTTCAGATTCCTCTTTTCCATCCCCAGGGGCTTGAGGAAAGTGCAGATTCCTTGTGTTTACTTCTCTTGTTCTGTCCTGGTTTGTAGCTGGGACAAAGCTGGGTTTATTTTTAGCAGCTGGAACAGCGCTGGGGTTTGGGTTCAGCTGGGATTTGTTAGGAGAGAAACGCTGAGCACATCCCCATGTTGGCATTTGTGTCCCTGGCACTGAAGGACTTTGTGTTTGTCCGTCTGCAAGCGCAAGATCTCAGGGGTGAGGAATATTGACATGGATCAGCTCCATGGGCACTGGGCTCTGCCAAGAGGCTGTTCCATCTCCTGTCCCCCATGGGCAGGAGATCCATGAGGGGCTCTTCCCCTCTGGCTCTCTCTGGCTCTCGCTCGGGCTCTGGCTCTCCCGGGATTGCGGTTTTGGGTCGGGATTGTCGCTGCTCCGGGATCGTTCTCTGGGAACGGGCTGGGCTTGGTCCGTGGGTGGTGAGCAATGGCACTGGGTGTCACTTATTTGCATATTTTAGTACTATTTTTTATTATTATTATTACTATTTTAATATCAGTGCTATTTAAGTTTTCCTTTATTTCAATTATTAAATTGTCCTTATCTCAATTTAAGACCCTCTTCACCCTTGCCCCCTCATTCTCTCCCCTATCCCCTGGATGGGGAGTGAGCGAGCGGCTGGGTTTGGCTGCAGCCAAGTGCAATCACCACATGCTCCTTTGTTTTTCCAACTGGGAACGCGCCTGGCAGCCCAGCCATGGCAGGACTGCAGCCAGGACTTGCAGGGCAGAAGCAAAGCCATGAGGTTTGCATCTGCTTTTGTTCTGACAGAAGGTTTCTGACAGTGGCAGGACCTCCTCCTGCACAGCCTGCCCTGTCTTTGCAGAAGATGGCACTGGCCAGCCAGAAGTCTCTCCCTAGACCAGCCCTGTGTTCTCCTGGAGATGTTTGCAGCATTTGGCCTCAGTGATTGTAGGGAAATGGTAATCCATCAAGGCATTACTTAATTTCATGGCTAACTTCAGTTTCTCCCACAGGGAAGTGCTGAAGTGCCCCCTGACATCAGGGTTTAGATGTTCAGAGGGAGAACAAAGAAGGGATGAGGACACAGTTAATAGCTCGCCCCATGCAGAAATACTCCTTTCCCAGGCAATTGAAAGGAATTCTTCCACCATCAGATTTTAGAGCTGCTGTTATTCTGTTTGGACAGCTAAAACCAACTTTATGAAAGCCAAAGATGAACTACTGCAGAGTTTGAAGGAAGGCTCTTCCCTTCCTACCACAAACCATTACACACTATCAGAGCCTTTGTAAAATCTGAGTTATTCAAAACCATCACATTTCTCTGTCACTCCTTCAATTGCTGCTTCTGAAATGCATGAAAACAAACAGAAATTACCTAGAAAAAGGGATGCTACTTTCTCACCAAAAGGAATGTCTGCTGCAGGATGGATTTGATAAGGGAGTTTTATTCAAGACTGGAAAAACAGCAAGTGAGTTCTGCCTCGTAACCCATCTCAGGTGTCACCTGGTTGAGTGTACCAGGGTGTACGTGATGTGTGTGGGTTGGGAGGTAGTTTGGAACAGTTAAAGTTGTTCTTTTATCATGCCTTACAATGGTATTTTTGTAGCTTTAAATGGAAGGCTTTGTAAGTCTCTGTTTTCCAGCAGCTTCCTGGCCAAGTGAGAGTTTTTTCCTGACAACTATTAGAACCTTATAGCACTGCAAGGAAGCAGGTTGTTTAATTTCTGAGACTTTTATTCCTGAGGCCCATCACAGTCCCGTGTCTGACTCACAAAGTTATCATTTTTACAGGAAAGAAGAAAAATTTCTAGGTTGTGATATTTTTGTGAGATTCTGTTGCAAACTCCCATGTAATTTGGAATAAATCCTCAGGGAATGAACTGATGGGCAAATTATGCAATCTAAGTACAGCCTTCATCTCATGCAGCACTACACAGGTGCTCTATATAAAGTGATACGATGCTCTGAAGTCACCACAAACCCATACAACATATCCTTTGCTTTTGTCACTGTGACCTGCCCACCAGCCTAATTTCTAGGAAGTCTACTCAACTTTCTATTGATATTGGTCTTATGTGCACAATTTAGCACTTCCACAAGCAAACTCATGGAATAGAGGTCAGCTGGAGGAAATCTCTCATGAAAAGTCTCGCTGGAGGATTTCAAGGCACAACATGTGTTCCTCTTTGACATCTTCAAATGTAAACTTTACTGCGACTCCTCTTACTTGTTTCAAAATACAATGGGACAGAAACACCCAAAGAACAAGGGATAGTTGGTAGCTTTGTAGCTTGTCATTCTAAATTGGAAACTGATGCTTATATACCAAGTTGTAAAATCTGAGGTATGATGGAGAATATAAAAAAGAAAAATCAAAATAAACTGTGTAAATATCAACACTGGTGAAATCCTAAATAAGCAGATCTCTTCCTGGCCACAAATAGTTAATTTATGAAAATCCATGAGTGTCCTGGCACCACAGCTGAAAAGCATTGAGTATTTTCAGTTCCTACTGAAATAAAAAATTTCTGCAAAGCTGTATGGTGAATGTTTCACTGGCCTGGCTAGAAAAGAGGTGTTACAATCCACACTCAGCTTTCAGACCTCAGATGCAAATTATCCATTTGCAGAGAGCCAAGAGAGAGCAGAGTAGATCCAACGTTTGTGTGCACAGGAGCTAGACAATGTGCAGTTTTAGGAGTTCTTAAATAATCATTGATTTCAAAAGTGTTACAGCCCATTGACTCAAAAATCAGCTGCTTAGGAAGACTCTTGTGTCCATATCAGAGATCCTTGGCAATTGTACAAGAGTTATGCTGAATGTTCATGCTGAACATGAGCTGTATTTTGAATTTTATTAAAAGATCCTGAGATCATCCTTATTTCCCTAAGAACTTTCATTATAAATGGCATGACAATCTGAACCATCTTGTTCTGAGTCAGCAGACCCCCAAAATAGCTTGTGGCTTTGCAAAATAAATGAATGACAGAGCCATTTTGTGCTTCCACATGAGCTTTTTTGTCAAGACCCCAGTGTGCTTTGCACTTATTAATGACTCTGCCTTGTTTGCCGGTCCCCAGGGAAGGCTACTCCTCTAGCAGACTCAATGTTTCAGGAATCCCAAGAAGCCCAAGTGATGTGCACACCATAGGAGGCTCCTTTTACCTCTTTTGGCTGGGGCATCAACAGGACATGTTGTCCTCAGCTATGCAGGCAGCTCAGGTACGAGCATCACTCCTGTGCCACAGAGACTCTGTTCTGACAGTTCAACAGAGAACAGGAAAAAAAAAGGGGGGGGCGGTTTCTGGGCTTCTTTCCACATATTTTTTTCTGTACATTCCAGGGAAAACCTTGTCCTAGATAACAAAGTTGTTTATTTCCACTCTCTCTCTATATTATTATAAGTGCTCAAACCCACATTGTAAAGATAAAGCATCAGAGGCCAAGGAGCTGTGGATGCCTCATCCCTGTAGGCATCCAAGGCCAGGTTGGATGGGGCCCTGAGCAGCTTGGTCTAGTGGTTGGCAACCCTGTCCACAGCAAGGGGGTTGGAACTGGATGATCTTTAAAGTCCTTTCCAACCCAAACCATGCTATGATTCTATGAAATGAATGCTCTAGGCTAAGAGTTCTTTCTTCCAAAGCCAAATTCCAAAACATCCACCTTTGAGTCACAACCAGAGATTGTGTTTGATGTTAAGCCACAGGGACCTGACCAGTTCAGCCTTGCAGTCCAGAATGGTGGCTTGAAGCTCCTTGTTCCTACAGAGATATGAGGAGAAAATGTGAAGCACTAACAAAGCCAGCTAGGAACCAAGAATGACTTTCATTTTATTTTACATTAGGTAGATTTTTGGCTTGTCATTGAGGATCTGTGAATAATATAAGAAAAAAAAATAATGAAAGGGGACTGTGTACAATTGAACATCTTGTTCAAGGTGGCAGGGAGGGCAAAGAATAATATTACATATGACAGAAAGTGGAAAAATTTCAGCTTGGCATATGAGTGAGATGTAATATATTTAAGTACAGTTGCATATCCACAGAGCAAGAGAATTGACAAAATAATAATGGTAACACATTAAGCAAACACTAGCTGTTTCTCTTCAGTAGCCTGATGTGTATTCTTACCATGTGTTGTCCTTCCTGGAGTATGAGATCTAAATTATTTGTGCAACACTGACATTAAAAAAAATAATCCAAAACTTTTAATATATTTCCATTTCCCTGTAGATCACTCTTGTATCAAATATTTCAGTCAGGCCAATGGTACACAATACACATCATGCTGCTGTGAGAAGTTTGTTATGTATTGCTGTGCTTGAGAGCTGCAGTGGAGTGCACAACAGAGGATATGCTAAAAGACCCGAGGGCAAATGTGCGGATGATACCTCTGCTTTTTCTGCTTGTTTGTTTGTTTATTGGCAGCAAGGGTTGGTGTGAATGATAGGATAAGACACTGTCTCCCTAGTTAGAGATTCTGATTTTATTCTGTTCCAGAGCCTACGCCTGTAAAGCACTGAAGCTGATCAGAGATTGCAGAACACTGACCAGAATTTGCAGATGTCCTTGATAATGTCCTTCACCTTCATAATCAAGCTCTGAAATGATAATTTATTGATCAGAATGCTTCACAGCAGTATGACACACAGAGCATTATTGATAAGCAGCTCTGAAATGTTCAGGTGACAAACAAAGAGCGGCGGAAGTGATTAAAACAGGAACACAAAGACGATAATCTTCGCCCAGGAAACTTGGGCTGAGCACGGCAGTCTTACCAAAATATTCTTGCTTTTGTCTGGGAACGGATTTCCATCTTAATTTGAGGAGTATTATTGCTATTATTACTGTATTAATAGGACTAAGACTAAGACAATAAGGAAGAGATGTACCACCACATGCACCGTTCGCCCATGCCCTCCTTCAGCACCACGGCCAGCGCTGGCAGGCGTTGCGTGGGGCTGACGTTGTGTGGGGCATTGCGTGGGGCGTTGCATGGGGCAGATGCTGCGTGGGGAGTTGTGTGGGGCTGATGTTGCGTGGGGTGGTGTGTGGGGTGCTGTATGGGTTGTTGTGTGGGGCATTGCATGGGGCTGATGTTGTGTAGGGCTGATATTGCATGGGGTGTTGTGTGGGGCGTTGCGTGGAGCAGATGCTGCGTGGGGTGTTGCGTGGGGCTGAGGTTGCATGGGGTGTTGTGTGGGGCTGATGTTGTGTGAGGTGTTGCATGGGGTGTTGTGTGGGGCTGATGTTGTGTGAGGTGTTGCATGGGGTGTTGCGTGGGGCAGATGTTGCATGGGGTGTTGTGTGGGGTGTTGCGTGGGGCTGAGGTTGTGTGGGGTGTTGTGTGGGGCTGATGTTGTGTGAGGTGTTGCATGGGGTGTTGTATGGGGCTGATGTTGCATAGAGCAGATGTGTGGGGTGTTGCGTGGGGTGTTGTGTAGGGTTGATGTTGCGTGGGACAGATGTTGCATGGGGCGTTGTGTGGGGCAGATGTGTGGGGCAGATGTTGCGCGGGGTGTTGCATGGGATGTTGTGTGGGGCTGATGTTGCATAGAGCAGATGTGTGGGGAGTTGTGTGGGGTTGATGTTGCATGAGACAGATGGATGTTGCATGGGGTGTTGTGTGGGGCAGATGCTGTGTGGGGCAGATGTTTGGGGTGTTGTGTGGGGCAGATGGTGTGTGAGGCAGATGTTGTGTGAGGTATTGTGTGGGGTGTTGTGTGGGGCAGATGCTGTGTGGGGCAGATGTTTGGGGTGTTGTGTGGGGAGTTGTGTGTGGTTGATGTTGCATGGGACAGATGTTGCATGGGGCGTTGTGTAGGGTAGATGTGTGGGGCAGATGTTGTGTGGGGTATTGCGTGGGGCCGGTGTTGCGTGGTGCGATGTGTGGGTCATTGTGCAGACACAGAGGTGCACAGAGCACCGTCCCACAGGTTTAGGGGTGGTGGGTCCCATCCTGCACCCCCCCGTCCCTGTGTGACACTGCCATGGGTGGCTGCAGGGCACGCAACTGTGGGTACATGAAGGAGAGCAGGTAACTCCACTGCTGCCATCCCAGGGCCCAAAAGAAGAAGGAGAGACTTGGTGCTATTTGTAAAACCCCCTGAATAACAAAATAATCAAGTGTACAGAAATCCTGAGCTTAGAAGCTAAAACCAGGATCCTTTGTCTACTCTGCTCTGAGCCTTCACAGGCAGATTCAGGAGAATTACATCTTGGTTTATTTTAATATCAAAGCATTTTGTAAGAAGACATGGAAACAGTTTCCCTTTCCAACAGTGTTGGCACATTGCCCTGTTTATTCTCCAGTTGGTATTTTTTGTTCTTCTTAGAGATATATCAAAGTTTATGCAGGATGCCTAACTTGGAGGAGATGGAAAAGACATTGACAATATTAATTGTTTCATAAATAGCATCAGATAGGATATGCTTTTTATATCCTTAGTTTAAACCTTGTTACTGAAAAACCAATACCCTGCCATCTGTTTGTACTTTTCTTGGCATACCAGGCAGATATATTTGAGTGAATGAAGCTAATAAAAGGCTACAGGCAGCATTTTCCACACTCAACTTTTAGGCACAGTCTCTTTTTTTTTTTTCCAAAAGAAAACTGTCTTTTATTTTGGAACATTATAACCATTCCACCTGTCTGTAAAAAAAAACATATGAAGAACCAGAAATTACAAAGGACCAAATAGAAAAGATCCTTTGCTTTTTAGGTGAGCACTTCTTCACACAAACAATTCCAGTGACTCCACAGACCTGCTCACACTGTCAGTGCTGATGGAGAGGGATGAAGGGCTCCAGCAGCCAGCCCAGTGGTGTGAGGATCTCTGAGGCAAAAAAGGCTCAGTGTGAAAAATACCTCTTTCCTGCAGTGGTCTTTTTTGGATCCAAGAAGTTAATTGCAGAGGAAGGGGTCCTGAGTGTGGAAGGAGAAGCCACAAACTCTCCCAAAGGCAGTGCATGACAGATAGCTTCAGACAAGGAAAATGCTCTGAAAATTAATTACTGGGGATCTTGCAGAAGTTTTTCATCTGAGTAATGGTAAAAGAAATTCTTGAGAAATCTGTTTGCACTGCGAGTATTTTACTCCCTGCAGTCCTTTTATTTCTTTTATTCAACATTTTAGTCCCTGCAGGAAGGAACAAGAAGGTGGGTTATGGTGGGTTTACCTCTGCTTTCATGTTTAAATATGTTTTTATCATGTTCCGTGCAGTGTCACACGCTGAAGAAATACGATGCTTGCACATCTTTGAAACAAGAGCTTCAATGTTATCATGTTCTGCTAAATTAAAGTTATAGTACTAGGAAGAGATATAGTGTAGCAGAAACTGGTGACTGGAATATAGAAACTCAAGTGAAGAAAGAAGGAAGAAAATGAGATCTCACCATTCAACATTCCTGGAAATTTCACAGAAATTTGTGAAAATATGCTATGCATATTTTTTCATAGCATAAAACGGCTCCACTGCAGTGTTGGGTCACTGCTGCAGGACACTGAGTGCAACAATAATCCTTAAAACATTTGCCATAGGGGCTCTTGTGGTTTTACCTCACTCCACGCACAGGGAAGGTGAAGCCTGATGTCCTGGTTTCCAAAGCAGCTCTGCATGGATCATGTCCTAAAACTTCAGGAAGTTTCTGTGCAGATACAAAGGTCTGCTCCTGTGCTAGAGGCATAAAATTAATTACCAGAGGGAGCACCAAGGCATGGTCCTTTCTCTATTTCATTTTAGCTGCAGAGTAGAGGAGGCTTTTGCTCAGCAGCTATATTTATTCCATACCTATTCGTTGCTCAGACTACAGTAAATCAGGAGTATCTGACTTTCTTCAGCATCTCTGAGGCCCAGAAGGTTTTGAAGCACATGTTTGCAGAAAAGTAGAAACTAGCTGAAGAACACAGAGGAAGAAAAGCTACAGCTTGGTGTAGCTGCGTGGCACCAGATGTCAAAGTCAAGCAGAGCCCAGACTTTGTTTTTGCTGCCCAGACTCTGTTTTTGCTGCCCAGACAACACACCCAGAGAGTCTCTGCACACTCAGACTTCAGAGGTACCTGGAGCAGACTGCCAGCCATCGGCACATGTGAAGAAAGCAGTAAGAACAAATGTTGGCTGGAAGGTGCTTTCACTCATTGCCTTACAATCTATGGATTCATCATACTTGGGACAAGATGAAAAAGACCACTTTGATATCAGGGGCTGGAGTAGATGGCCTCCACCCTAAACCTTTCTGTGAGCAGCAGGAACTGATCAGATGGAAGAGCATTTGGGCCACCCAAACAATAGTACATTTTAAAGAGCCATGTTTCACTGTGATTTCAGTCCCCGCAGTGCCCCAGGTAGCGATGCTCAGAGCACGGCCTTTCCCGCTTGCTCTGAAAAGCCCAGACAGAAACCAAGGGAGGATTTTTCTTCATCAGTACAAAAGCAGATGTGATAACTGGCAGTCTCCATGTAAAAGTATTTATCTCAGTCACGGTAATCTCACCATTAGACTCTAATTTCTGGCTGCAGTGTTTCAGAACCGCCCGCGTGCCATCCGCGCTAACAAGGCTGACGCAGCAATACTCTTTTACCCCTCACAACATCTGTGGAGCTAATCTGAAACATCACAACCAAATCCCATTTCCAGCAACGCACGTGTTTGCCTTTCTCCTCAACCTGCCAATTCTAATGACTCACAATTAAATCAAAGCCTTCCTCACGCTCTGGGTCTCCCTGCCCATCCTCCCGCCGAGGCTATGGCTTTAATTTCGCCTTATCACATTCTCACGGCAGCAGACTGTTACAGCAGGCAGCAGGGTTATGACTCATCATGTACTGAGGGAAGTAATGATGATCCAAAAAGCAAACGGAGGTGGGCAGTGAAGGAGAAATCACTTATGCAAATAGAAATATTTTCAATAATGATCAACAGCGTGAGAAAGAATATAGGAAAAATTACATTAGGCAGAGGAGCTTCATATTTAAAATGTTCCCTAAGTGCTAGAAATCTTCCCATCTTCATTTTTCCCTCTAAACTCTGTCATTTGTACAGCCTATTAACCTTTAACTTTATGACTATCCTAACGTGAAATACTGGCAGCATTTAAGTCTGAGAATACTGGAGCCCTGCCTTCCTGGTTGGCAACAGAGGTGAAGCACTTTCTTTTAAATCAGTCATTTTTAATACCAGGCATATACACACCGCTATTTTTAGATTCACGTGCTGGCGTTACTTATAATAGATGCTCTGCAGACTGCGGTTATCTTTCCTCAGAGGTCTTAAAGTTTCCTTCTTAACTCTCCCAGTTTGTCACCCTAATTCAGTCTTCAATTCTGCTCCAAAGTAAAAAAGCAAATCAAAGTAAACCACTTCCTTCAAACTCCTTTTCCTGTTCTTAAAGAAAAAATACAATATATAATTTATTATTTGTGTTTACAAGAGCTGCTGGGGAGTTGAGTTGAGGTTGAGACTTCATTGTCTGAAGCACTAAACCACTGTTAGTCTGTCCATTTCTGCCCTGGAGACCTGGAGGTCTAGATGGGGCAGGGAAACGAAGGGTGATTAAGTGACTTCCAAAAGGTGGTCAAGACGAAGTGGCTCGTCTGGGTGGTGTGTGCTGGGGCCGTATCGATCACACCTGCGGCAGAGGATGGAAGCGGTTTAACGTGGAGCTGCTGTGGGTTTAATTGTTGTCATTATTTCAAACCATAAGAGTGACAAGGGCTGCTGAGACCTGAGGACAGGACCTTCTGTTATTTGTATCTAAATCTCAGCAATTAAATAGCACTGGGGATGACAAGGGGTGATCTGCTGGGGATCTCCTTGATGGTTTCTCCTCTGCCAGTGAGCACCTTTCTCCAGGGCTGGACATGACCCTACCATAGGGCATTGCCGTGGCCCAGGAGAGCTTCCAAAAAGAGGTCTTGGTTGGGAAGAGCAGTTGAAGCTGTTACACCAATGGCTGAGGAAATGCTACCTCAGAAGCACCAGACTTTATTTACACAAAGTCTTCCCCTCTTTCCTTGCTCTTTCAGACTCTGTAAATCTTCTAAAAGCTCAGCAGCCAGTCCTGAAACAACACTTGAAAGTGAGTTCGTCAGGCAGGAGCCCAGGCCTCTCTCCTGAACCAGAAAATATCCAGCCCCAAGGAGTGAGATGGGGACCGCAGTGGCCCCAGATGTCTGGTCCTGCCTTGTCAGGTGGCTCAGGTGTGGGAGAAAGCTGCAAAAACATCCCTTTCTGACAGCTCCCATGTACAAAGCCCTTCCTGAGTGAAGGACACAAGCAAGGGACTTGGAGCAGTGTTAGTGGCAGCATATTTGAGATGTACCAAAGGTTTGGACCTGGAGGTTTTACTCTGATGCAAACTGTTTCCTAAGCTTTCACTCCTCAGAAGAGCTAGCTAGGAAAATGGATCTCTTAGGGGATCTTCTGCTCTCAGGATTGTTCTCCTGAAGCTGAAAAAGGTCTGGCTTCTTCCGTGCTTACACCTGCCCTAGAGCTGAAAGTGTAGGCTCGATTTTGGGTAGAAGTGATCAACCACCAGCCCAGGCTGAGCAGGGGTTTTGGCTGGCTTTCTTGGCCATGAACTAAACTTAACCCAGGAAAATAAATATGTGGGATATTTTAGGATTGGAGTAAGGATGGGTGAAAAGAGGAAATGCAGAGTTAAGCTTGCTCTTGCATCCTACATGTACCATATCACCCAGTGCTCCAGCCTGTCCGTTCGACTCATGTGAATAGATTTATAAGGTGGGAGAGGAAGCAGACAGCATTTATGTCAGTGTCTACAGACATGTCTAGATTTTGCAACAGACTCTGTTCAAGGCACCAGTGAAATGAAGCCCAGAACACCACACTGGCAGGCTGCACAGTGCAGGGATTTCCCTGGGTGATGGCTCAAGTCCCCACAGGGACAGCTGGCACGTGCCACCACGCTCAGCGCAGCCAGCACACCCATGTGCGGTTCTGCTCTCAGGATCCACATCACCTCCTGCTCTTGTGGACCCCAAAACTTCAGTGGAATTTAGCTATCTCACCATGGAGCTGCTTTTCTAAACTCCAGCTGGGTTTAGAGACACGTTTAATTTAGGCATGCTCTTGGGCCATATTGATTTTAATGTAACAATCATATGTTTAAAACTTTGCCGATGTTTAATTGCTCTGGTGAACAACAGCAGAATGATGCTGGTGCTTACACACCTGGCTGACCCACTGCCTGGGAGAGCAATGTCACACCAGCCCCGCAGCAAGGGAATCCAGGGGACAGCATTTGTCCCAAACCTGAACTCAGATGATGCCAAATTCTTGCTTTTATTTTGGATGTAGATATAATTTCTTAAAAGGAAGGCAAGTATGAATGAATTTGGAAGGGAAACGATGTGAAGTTTCTTGTTCATTTAGCTCCTACTCTCGGTTATTTCATTTTTGGCATTTACCTAAAGTTTTCATCTTTCCAAGTCTTGTTTTATGGTTAGTATAAGGCCAGCCTGAAAGATAATATATTGTGACTGTTATATTATTTATTTCAAAGCCAAGTTATTGATTATTGCACGCTGAAAATGACAAATGGCATCTGAGAAAGGCACGGTCAGCGAGTTCTATTAAAGAAATGATAGTATTGCTCATGGATTGTTAAAAGGTTCAGTTTAGGTACTTTATAGGTTTATATCCATCACTATTTAATGACCAAATGATGAAAAATACGAGTCACGGGAACAATTTCTTTCTGTCGCAGTTTTACATCTAAGCAGTTAGCAAAATAAGAGAATTTTTTGTGTGAAGGGTTTATGCACCCAGACCTTGTGACACATAATCTAGTAATGAGCTTGATTACTTTAAAGGTGTTGATTTAATACAGGTCACTATCATGCACCTGGAGCACACTGGAGTGGGTTGGATCCTTCTTCTGCCGTGCTGGTACGTGCATGCTGGTGGTGGTGGGGTACGTGGAGGTGCATCGTGTTAACACACCCCACTGCCTCCCGGGAGCTGCACATCAGGGCCAAAGCACAGGGAAATGCTCATTTTCCTGGTGAGTCCAACAGTACATTCCCACCAGGCAGGGCAGAGTAATATGGGGAAGAGCAAACAAACACTAGCGAGTG